>JAGDYQ010000042.1:4243504-4257159 GCA_021962125.1 Bulinus truncatus
AAAAAACTGAAAGCAACAAATGAGATGATCCGTTAATGAACTTGCCAAAACAAAAAAAAAAAGGGGGGGGGGGAGAGTCTGTCCGTGTTAAGTCTCTCCATAAACCTTATACACTGAGATTTGCTTGAAAGAATGGAAGGTTATATCGCCATTGAAGAAAATGAGTTCTGTTTGTTCCATTATACAGCTACGATTTTTCCCCATCAAAACTCTGATATAATCGATTACCTTGTTTCATGCCTATCACCATTCTCCCACTGTGAACCCCCCTCCCCCCCGCAAACCCTGTCATTCCACCCCTACGCCCCTTATGAACTTCCCATTTACCCATTCAGTTACTTGTCCATCATTTTTTTTTCTTCTTCTGGACATCCATTCACTTTTTTTTTTCTTTTCACTATAATGTTTATTTGAAATGTCTCTGTATAGTTGCTGTACGGTGGTCGTATTGTGGTTGTATAGTCGCTGTAAAGTAGTTGTATAGTCGCTGTAAAGTGGCTGTATAGTCGCTGTATAGTGGTTGTATAGACGCTGTATAGTGGTTGTATGGCCGCTGTATAGTGGTTGTATGATCGCTGTATAGTAGCTGTGTTGTCGCTGTATAGTGGTTGTATGGCCGCTGTATAGTAGTTGTATAGTCGCTGTATAGTGTTTTTATGGTCGCTGTATAGTAGTTGTATAGTCGCGGTATAGTGGTTTTATGGCCGCTGTATAGTAGTTGTATAGTCGCTGTATAGTGATTGTAAGGTCGCTGTAAAATGTTTGTATAGTTGTTGAAGAGATTAGACTAGATTAAGCATCCTGTGATATTATAATTAGATTAATGCTAAGCTAAAGATTTAGATTTCACCACCTCAACAGAAGAGAAAAGCAATGTGAAGAATTTCTTTTGTAGCCCACTAGGGTAAGATGGAGTGTTGTAGAATTGTACACTTGGCCGCGGCGACATACAAGACATCTGTCATTTCTGATTGCACATTACTCAGCCGCCTTTGCTCAACTATGTCAGTTACTGGGTGGACATCAGGACTGAAGGGAAAAAAAATTCAGCCCTTACTGAGGCTCCAGTCCGGGACCCCATCACTGAGGTTGACTGACAGACGGGATGTGAGAAGCTGATACTAACAGACTGTGACGTTTCATCGAATTTGGGTACCCGTGGACGTTTTGTAAACCATTTCTCTTTTTAAACTGTATTTTATAACATAATTGTGATTCAATCTCGAGTAGAAGAAAAAATCGGCTGCACTCTGACGTCAAAACTTGGCAACACCGCGTCAGACAAATGACCGTTGGGACGTTTTGAACTTCAAGATGGGAATTCACTGTAGTTGTCCTCTTACAGTATACATTCTTTTTGCCTTTGTGTTCCCTACTCATTGTTTGTTTTTTTTTTCAAGATATTATGCTGAGTTAATCTTTTATTATCAGCACCCGACTGCTGGGTGTGACTGATCTTGACCGGGCCTTTGCAATCGTACATGTAAATGTAAGTGGGGAAAAGTGACCGAGTTGTGTTGTGTAGATGAGCTGTATATATTTTAATAAAAAGTGACCGCTGGTAGTCACACGAAGCAAACATCCACACATCCATGTGGCATTTAGCACGCCCACGCTCCATTTGTTTGCACCGAAGAACCTTTTGATATCCGCTGACCCCCTCCCCCCCAAACCCCGCTAAAAATGCTGGAGTTTGGCCTAGACAGGGGCTGCTCTACTGGTAAGTACCGGCTGGCGGCCCTGAGACTTGAATAGCCACTTGGACCGAAGTATAGAACCATTCACACTTTTACATCAGAGCTCACACAAGTCAGTCGTTTAATGTCCCCCCCCCCCCCACCAGCTAGTTTATAAGTTGTGGGTTTGAAGTTGTTTGTTTTAGAGCTACGTGGAGCCCGGTCTCCTCTCGGTGCTAGCTTTGGGTTTTACTGGCGTTTACCTTATGTTTACATTCATTTTATTTTCTTTTCTTGATTTATTGGAACTAATAGTAATAAAAACGAGTCGTGATTTTTTTAAATTTTATTTAGTAGACTTTAAATATTTCAATTTGTGACCCCCGTCTGGTAAAGTCTCATGATGAATTGTTGATAGTGTTCCCTTTGTGTTCCGGTCTGGTCTTATTTCCACAGTAGATGCTCCACAGACCCGGGGGGGGGGGGGAGCTACTGGGTGTCCATTTAGTTTCATGACTAGTTTAGTGTCAGACGTTGGCATCAGCATAGATATTCAGCGATACGGGATTCTGTCTCTATCCAGTGATCTACCGCGCTTGGCTTGTGTGTTATCGTATGACTTTATAATCTGTTGGATAATCTGACCTCTTCTATTGTTCACTCATCCTGGTATATCTGTGTTTCTGCTCATCTTCTTAGTCCTGTAAACAAAACAAAAAAATCGGCGAAACTCACCTGGCTTTAGCTGATACATGCTACACATCTTCTTAATGGATATGTTGGAATCTAACCAAGGGATTTTTTGTTTTAAGTCGTGCATGTATTTCAAAAGACTTTAGCGCTCACGTTCACAAGCCGTATAAACTATTGCATGTTTGTGCTGTTTGAACTTTGACACTAACAACCTGTTCGTCTTTTCTCTTCTTGACTTGAAAAGAAACGAATTGAATTTCAGCCGTGTTCACTTGAGGAGAGCAAATGATCTAACCTGGAACCGGATAAAAATAGATGACATTGTCTTTCTTTTATCAGCCCTGCAGCTTTTTGTTTTGGTTCTCGTGTATTTCATGACATGGTAGACGTGTTTATATTTCTATGTGTGACGGTGTGACACATGATATCAAACGATGGGAACTTGACGTTCGGGGGAAAGGTCTCGTCTCATTTCACATCTAGTGCTGATATGTTATGTTATGATGACACCTGACAATGAGTTTGTACACGTAGTGTGCGACTAAAACATTGATCCTTCGGGTTGTGTCCGTGTGACACAGGATTGTATTGATGAAACATTGCTTGCAAGATACACGGTAGGAGGTTGTTTTTTTTTATATATTCAACTGTGTTTTGTTGCGATAGTGCCGGAAAGTGTAGTGGCTACTTTACAATTTCATCAGTCGGACAGTATCAGTGTGTGTGTGTGTTCGTGGAGATACAGTGACAGGTAAACCTGTCACATCGTGTCATCATCGGTGGGATCCTTCAAATATTTCCTCGCGACCCGTCAACATGATCATCCCCCCTCACATTGTTAATAGTTGAAGAAGATCTACGTGTTTTCGATTCACCATGTTGGACACATTGAGAGGAACGTGAGTACCTTGAACCCTTTACCCAGAGCACCTTTCTCTATTGCACTGTTATTGCACAATGTTACACGCATACACGCTCACACAACAACATAACACGCTCAGACACCTTATGTTTTCACTCATCCAACAACAACTCAGGCGTCATCGATTGTACAGACAAATAAGCTGCTGTTGGATGTATTGGCTCTCTTGTCGATTAATCGATACCTGACCAGTTATAAAAACTTGGCGAGGAAAAACAACCCCCGAAACGAAAAAAAATGTTTTGATCCGGGGGGGGGGATCGTTTTCTGAAAAATTTGGTACACTGTTTACTGGATTATTGAATAAATATCGTAAGTTAAAATACAAGCCCTTCTATACAAATAACTTTCGTTAATTTATTCAGAATCGTGTGACTTTTAAATAGTGTTAATGTGATCAATATTTGGTTCAGACATTGTTAAACGACTAACAGGTGAGGGAAGGGGGGGGGGTCGTTTTCAGATTGTCTAATCCTAATCTAACAATATCCACCGCCATTAATTCAATGTTAAAAATCGAAACGTCCATTTATTTTTTTTATTTTTTTTTCAATCACAATCTTCCATCGTTGAGTGTAGTCGTTTGCACGCCAACTACAATGTATGCGTGCTAGTACTGCTTCTGTAGTGCATGTTTATTTTTTTGGGGTTGATGTGATTACGGCTAGTGAATGGTCCATCGCTGGATTGGTACCATATCAACAATGTCATGCCATGTGAATTTTGTTTTAAACAAAAAGAGACATTTAGGGTGACACTTACGGGCACGATATTGTGGTGGTGGTGGTGGTCTGATGTGGCTCTTAGTCTCGTAAGGCGCTTATTGAATCATTTTTTTTTTAATGTTATACTTAATGTTCTTCACTCTATTCTAAATGTGCTGAAATTTTACTGCATGTTTATGGTAGCCAGTCGAACTACATGAGGTTTTATATCGAGATAAGTTCGGTGGTATCTCCTCAGTTCATTTATTTTATATTGATACGCACTATTCCCTCTGACACAAACTCACATTCTACACTTCTGGACCCTGAAGCGTCGTCTGTTAACAGTCTGAGAATATTGAAGTAAAACCTGGACTCCGTGGTTATCGGAAGTCGAGATCTCCAAAGTGCTGCGTGCGTCAGTACGGTTTCATTGGCAGTTAAGTGCTGATAAAAAATGGCATTTATTACGTCATCAGAAACTAGACTACGTGCTGACCACGCAACATTGTCCCATTGCACAACGTTTTACTGAGTCTATACACACAACAGTGTTTCATTGAGACTATACACACAACAATGTTACATTGAGACAATACACACAACAATGTTTCATTGAGACTATACAACAATGTTTCATTGAGACTATACACACAACAATGTTTTATTGAGACTATACACACAACAATGTTTTATTGAGACTAATGCACACAGGAATGTTCCATAAACATTAGATTTTTTTTTCACTCACGTGTGTATGCAAATATGTTGTGTTCATTTGTTTTTTAATGTTCCTGTGCGTGTTGAATCCACATCTCTATTGGTTCACTCCGTACGAAGTCCTTAATTAGAATCACCGTTTATAACATTTCAATTTATTCCCATCTAAATGTGTGGAAGGTTTACTAAGCACAACTACTAACTGAAAATAATGACCACAAGGAAATTGTGGGGGACCAGAGCCTGCTAAGCACTGAGACGCCCCAACCATTGTACACAACATGCTTGACAGTGGTAGACCTTGTGGTCACGTGCCACTCATTTGCTCAGTGGTCCATAACGCTAAGACTCATTATATCGAACTATTGCCGCTTGGAAATAAAAGACAACTGGACCAGGATGCAGGAACGTTACTAGTCTATTAGGTGTACTCCTGTGTTTCGTTAACAAGGATCTGCCCATAAGTTATATTGCTCTCAAAGATCTTAATTCATTTTCACAAATCTGCTAAAAAATATTGAGTCCAAAGACATATTTAAATACGTTTTTTTTTTGGTCTTGGTTTAATTAAACGATTCATACGTTTATCCCATATTGCTAACAACATGGTATTCTCGCAAACGCAATGTATCCCACCTTTTGAAACAAAGATTTCAAACTGTCTTTAATTTGAATGCTTCTTTGCTGCCAAACAAATGAATTTGACGCATTTTAAAATTATTCTTGTGGCTGCCAGACATGGTTTCTGGAATGTACATCAATTTAAAAAAAAAAAGAAATAACCTATGGCCAGCGCGTGTTTGTTACTGGCTCGTGCTAAATACACGTGACCTGAAGTATTTTGAAACCTTTATCAACCAAACATACGACTGGGCTGTCGTATTAGGGTATTGAGACTAAAGAGGATTTTTTTCCCCTCCTCTGAGGTCCTTGCCAATGGAGAGTCACAAATGTCGTCCCCACGTCAGGGTTTAAGCCTGTTGTTTAGTCCCTCCTGCATGCAAGAATTATGACTGATGACAGAGCGGCACTTACAGGAGGGGGGGGTGCTGCTGCTGAGGGTAAGATGAAAGAGAAGACCTAAAATATGACGGACACTTCATGTCAGATGGTCGAACGTTCTTCGCCAGGACCGTTCTTTGAGGCCATCCTCCCGTCACATTTAGTTCCTAATTCTGCAGTGTCGTTGAAAAACCCAGTAAGGCGAGTGGTCTGTTTTGATTCCATCTACATTTACATCCCTAAGATATTTGGGGGGATGGGAATATAGTGCATAGACCTAATGAGGCTCTTATATGAATTTCATGTGGTACACGTTGAATGATTCATTACGATTATTTCATGCCCCCTTTTTTTTTTTTGCTCAAACCAATGTTTGTTTCAGTGAATTTCTGGTTCTCTTTGTAATATTCTTCAGTATATGTAAATTAAAAGAAAACTACAACAATGAAATATGGCTCTATTTGATCTTAATGCATGGCCACTGTATCTCTCCAATTAACATAGAATATGAACGCGCCATTTCAAAATAGTTATCGTCTGCTTCTTACTGTTCATACCTCATAGTCCCAGTAACCACCGAGCAAACTCATCTTTGACTGACATACCAGCACTAGAATAATTTCGGTAATTTATTTACAAGCTTAATGAGTAATAATACAATTCACCCGTGTACAAGTAAACACATATAGTACCATAAACATATGTGGCCTATTTTAGGCATTAAGAGGTCCTAGTTTAGGGTCGTTAATCTTCAACCAGTGCCGTGATATCCCTGTATGAATACAGGATAATCATTCAAGTCGCACGAATGCATGATTCGTATTTCCACGCACAAATTGTTTAATAATTAGTTGTGTATGTATTAGCTTAAAGGTCCCTTAAGCCCTTAGGGCTCATCGGTGCATATGAAGTGTAGAATTCAAACTGTTTCAGTAACCTCAACATAAATGGCGCAACGCCCAGCAGCCTCCCCCCCCCTTCAACTTAAAGTCAGATACCCATTTGAAGCTTGGTGGACTTGGGAACTTTCCCAAGGGTCTCTCTGAGGTTTGAACCCGGGACCCCTCCGGTCTAAACCACGCGACCCTTCCCCCCCCCAATAGTAACGCACATCATCTAGATTTGACACAGTTTTGTATTGACTTCAGTTTACGTTGTGTTTGTCCCAATCTGTAGACTGGCTCATCAAAGTCTACGATAAACAGCACACCCATACGGATATCTTCTCGTCTCAAACTAGACCATTCTCTTTCCCTCGCCGTGAGTTCGTGAGACTATTTCATCTCTCATCTCGGGAGATCACAAGTAGCACTACCGCTGAATTAAGATGACAGATCTCTTTCTCTCCCCCCCCCCACCATACCATGTGGCCTATTGGAAATAATGAATTCCAAACATCAGTAATCCCCTTGTTAAATGCAACCGTCCGTTGATGTTTTGACACATGTTACATGCATGTTATGTTGAGAAAAGTGGGACGGGTGGCCAACCTGAGAGTCATGGGTTCGATCCTCGGTGAGGCCCTTGAAATTTTTCGAGGTGAAATTTGGTGCAAAGTCGTCCCACAAGTCCACCCAGCTTTAAATGGGTACCTAACTTTAAGTTGGGGAAGTAAAGGCGGCTGGGCGTTGTGCTAACCACACAATCCCTTCATATGCCGAGGTTATAGAAACAGATGAATTCTACACTTCATCTGCCCCGATGGCCCGCTAGGGTTAAGGGAACTTTACTTACTTACTTACTTATGTTGAGAAAAACAAAATGCAGTGGAATCTCGGATTACGAACGCACCAGATCACAAACTATTCCGTTTACGATTTTTTTTTGTCTCGGGCCTTGTGTGACGAACGAATGAGGGGAGAAAGAGAGCAAGGTTGAACGTAGGAGACAAAAGATCGCGCGCAGCACAAACGAAGGCTCCGCAGTATAGCTAAATATATTACGCTATGACAGTGGTCGGCAAAGTGCGGCTCCGGAGCCGCATTTGGCTCTTTGGCTCCTTAAGTGCGGCTCTGGCATTTAGTTATATTTAGTATACAACTTATTTAGTGTACTACTTATTAAGTGTAATAAAAGTTTACTAAACAAGCAGATTTGGCTCCCATTTTTTTTTAAATTGTTGTAATGTTCATATTTGGCTCTTTGGCTGATAAGTTTGCCGACCACTGTCCTATGACAACCTATGGGGCATATGGTAAAAAGTAAGCACCAACAATGATCTGATGTGGCGCTCTTTTCCCTAGATTCTTCGGGGAAGAAAATGAGCTAATTGTTGATTTCAATTGTATATCTTACCATAAACAAAAAAATTGAATATAATCGGCGCATGAACTGTGAAATCTTATCTGATATAACTTTATTTCAATCATCAGCAAATCTTTCGACTATTTGTTGAGTACAAAGAAGAAAACATAGGTACGGTGATATCTCGTATCAATGGTATATTGGGTACGGTGATATCTCATATCGGTGGTATATTGGGTACGGTGATATCTCGTATCGGTGGTATATTGAGTACGGTGATATCTCGTATCAATGGTATATTGGGTACGGTGATATCTCATATCGGTGGTATATTGAGTACGGTGATATCTCATATCGGTGATACATTGGGTACGGTGATATCTCGTATCGGTGGTAAATTGGGTACGGTGATATCTCATATCGGTGGTATATTGGGTACGGTGATATCTCGTATCGGTGCTATATTGGGTACGGTGATATCTCGTATCGGTGCTATATTGGGTACGGTGATATCTCGTATCGGTGCTATATTGGGTACGGTGATATCTCGTATCGGTGGTATATCTCCTCTTGTTAATTTATAACATCCAGTTACTCAATATTAACATATATACTGGAAAGGCTGGGGAGAGAGGAGTACTATTGTGACGGTACATCATCTGGCAGTAATGATGACAGCAGTAGCATGACTGTGTGTGTGTGTGTCATTAGATATGTAAATCCGATTAGTCCTTGCTGTCGTCATCAGCAATGCACTTACACGGGGGCTGGAGCGTTGCTTGCACGGATGGACAAGAGTTGCTGTTTCTGACTACTTGCCTCCCCTACTTTGTCTTCACCTCATCATTAGAGAAGAAATAAAATGACATGGAAGGGGGGGGGAGATAATTAGTAATTGCCTATGGCGATCAATCCAATTGAACCCAGTATAGCGGATGGGTCGGCCGTTACGGGTGTATTTGAAATGATTTGTTTGAAAACGGTGTAACTGTTGAGCGCTGCAAAGACGTTCTGGTTTTAAATGTGATATTCATTGGACTTTTTATTTTTGGATTCCAATTTGAATTAACTTAACTTTTTTTTGTGGCCACACACACATATATATTAATTCTATTAAAAATTATAGATTTTGAAGTAATTATACTGTAGTATCGTTTATAACCATTTAGGCAGTGAAGTAATTATACTGTAGTATCGAATATAACCATTTAGGCAGTGAAGTAATTATACTGTAGTATCGAATATAACCATTTAGGCAGTGAAGTAATTATACTGTAGTATCGAATATAACCATTTAGGCAGTGAAGTAATTATACTGTAGTATCGAATATAACCATTTAGGTAGTGAAGTAATTATACTGTAGTATCGAATATAACCATTTAGGCAGTGATTCTTTACAACGTACTTAGCACTTAGTGAAGTAATTCGCTCCAATAATATACATTTCAATACGGCGTTCCTTGTGATGATAGTCCCATAGAATCAAATGTTTCAGTTTATCAGCATCACATTTTGTTTATGCTAACATAAATAGTTCCATAGAATCAAATGTTTCAGTTTATCAACATCACATTTTGTTTATGCTAAACAAATAGTTCCATAGAATCAAATGCTTCAGTTTATCAACATCACATTTTGTTTATGCTAACACATTTATTTTCTTCTTTCAAGTAACGCTTATATAAAACAGCTTGCCTCTTTTTTTTTTTTTGCAATTAAACCTAAACAACATTGATCTTAATGCAATTAAACCTAAACAACATTGATCTTAATGCAATTAAACATAAACAACATTGATCTTAATGCAATTAAACCTTAACAACATTGATCTTAATGCAATTAAACCTAAACAACATTGCTGTATGTTTTCAATAAAAAGAAATTAATAGAAAGAAAATCATCCACACATAATAGTTCGCTCAAAAAAAAAATGTGTTTATTTTAACTTTCGTTGTTGGTTAACTCGCATCAGCCAATCGGTACGTGTTGCCAATTAATTTTTTTTCATTGGTTAATTAGTCAAGACTTATAATGGGCGACGTGGCGTTCGTTTTGACCAAGTGGGATTGACTCTTTGCTAGTGGGATTGACTCTTTGCTAGTGGGATTGACTCTTTGCTAGAGTTATTTTATTTATTTTTTTTTTTTTTCAATTTTGAAATATTTGAAAACCTATATAGTTTTAAGAGGCAAAATGTCACTCCCCCCCCCCCCACCGCGGGTTTTTTTCTCTCTCTCTCTTGAATACAAAATAAATATCTCGAATGATTGGTTTATCAAATCCAACTAAATATATATATATATATATATATATAGTATCGTTCAAGTTAAGGTTTTTTTTTTAGTTTGTCAGTTTTTAAACTGTGGGAAGTGTTGACAAGCTGTTTGTTTCTTTCTTTGAATATGTTCGGTGTTTTAAAAAAAAAATTCGGCGCTTGATTGTATTTGTGGCAACTAACTGGTAACTTTACCCGTGTCGTCAGGTCCTATTTCTTCCTGTCTCTTTATTTCTTATTGTAGATTTCGGAGTCATGTGTTGAATCGTGTTACGTCCAGTGGTCACCAATGTTGGAAACGTCAGTTGAATACACACACAGATTCATAATCATATCGGTGTTAAGTTGCCTCTTGTTAAATTTTTATTCATCCTCCAGTTACTCAATATTAACGTATATATTGGAATGGCTGTGGATTGGGGGGGGGGTATATCATCTAGCTAGTGTTGTTTTCGTCGACGAAAACTAAAATTAAAACCTTCGTTAACGAAAATGTTGACTTTTCGTCAACGATAACTAAAACTAAAACTAAAATTATCAGCAAGACTAAAACTAGACGAAAACTAAATCTCGTAGACAAAAGACTGAATAAAAACTGAAACTAAAACTCCCCAACGAAATAAAAACTAAAATCCCCATTTATCGTCTTTTCCGGTAAATTGTTGACACATGAAAGAAAGAACAACAAAAGATAAAAAAAAAAAAGAAAAATGACAGCCGACGATATAAATTTTGCTTTGAAAGTTTGAAATTGCCATGCGGTTAGATCAAAGAGTGTCGTTTTACAAGATACAGTCGATTCTGCTTAATTGGGACACATCGGGACCGAGGCTTTTTGTCCCAATTAAGCGGCTGTCCCAGTTAAACATACAAATTTACTATTGGCTTCTTGGTTTGGTTTCTTTGAGATATGTCCCACATAAGCGGTGTCCCAATAAAGCGGAATCCACTGTATTTTTTAAAAATTTGTTGATGTTCATGTATTTCTATTCAATTAATTGTTTTTAACCACCCAAATTGTATTGTTTGTTGAACTCGGCATATTATTTAATAATATAATATGTGTTAATTATATAATATTGTTTTATTACAAAGTTTTCAATTTTAAGTAAAACATACAGTTTTAGAATTTAATACCATTCAATTAATTATTTTTAATGAAATGTAGTAAATACTAAAAAAAATGAATTAATAAATAAAAACAATTTATAAATATAAATAAGCACAAATGAATTAACAACTCAATTAACAAACATACACACAAGAATACAGTAAGGTATATAATTTATCACTATATAACCTATAAACACTTACAGTATATACATTTATATATATATATATATATATATATATGTGTGTGTGTGTGGGTGTGTTGTGTGTGTGTATAACTGACAGATGGATAAAAAAATCAAGTTTTCTTTTCTGTCGTTCATTAAAACATTGAACAAATAGTTGACAGAAAGAAAGTAAATGAATGAAAGAATCTAAGAATAAACATTGGCGCGCAATGAGTCTTCAAAAGAAGATTAAAGCTAAATGTTTCCTTCAACTCGCCGACCCTGGTGTATTGATGGGGAGGTGGCTGTCGTTAATATTGGTTGAGTTGATGGCTGCTAGTAGGGATTGAATTTATGTAGATGACAATGTATTAAAATCGCTATTGTTTTTTTGCAAATAGTGGCACTAGTAAAGTATCGGTATAGAGTATCGACATTTTTTTGTTTAAATTGTATCGGCGATACACAAATCAATACTTGATACAAAAAGGATCGGCAATACAGCCACCAATACTAAAAAAAGTATCGCCGATACTGTATTGGCCGATACCGATACTTCGATACTAACAACCCTGAATATAAGTCATCAAAATAATAGAATTACTTCACTCTTCAAGTAAACTGTTGTTACTTAGTTTAGTTATTTCAGAGTTCTAGGTCTTAGAATAAACACGTTTGTTTTAATTTTGACTTACGTTTTCGGTTTCTTATTGTTATTACGTTTTTAGTTGTTTTTTTTTGTACATGCACTGCAAGTCTGCTAGTCTACAACATAGTCAAAAATTTAGTCATGGTATTGGCACATAACACAATGTGATAGTGTGACTTATAATGTGACAATGAAGTGAAATGACTCAGTTTCAGTACACTGAGCTGTCATCTCTGTGACTACTATTATTATGCTTCAATCTGTTTCAACAATTGGTCATGAACAATGATTTTATTTGTAATTGGCGTTTACAAGACTAAAAGTAAAACTAAAATGAATAAGACGAAAACTAAAACTCTGGTGTTTTAGTCGACGAAAACTAAAACGAAAACTAAAATTGGGCCTAAAACTAAAACTAGACTAAAACTAAAATTATTACAGAAAAAAACGAAATAAAACTGAAACTAAAATAGGACCTGGGACTAAAACAACACTACATCTAGCATTATTGATGTCAGTAACATCGATGGTGAACACACACATATTCATAATGTGATAGAAATTAATCAATAGTTATTGTTTGTGATATTTGGGTGGGGGGGAGGGAACCATGAGGTCCTTGAGAGCGAAATTTCAATTTTCTTTGTTCCTATAGTAAAAATAAAATCATATCAAGAGCCACTTCGTAGTGTAAAAATAAACAATATTTAGTAACTAGCTGTACCCTGCAAAAACATTTGCATAGTTATATCCCCTTAGTCTTGATCGGTAGGCTAGGTTATTTTTGGTTTCGGGCAGATCCGATTTTTTCATGTTTGTATTTTAAACTGGAATACTGTTGTATTAATTCTTTACTTTCGATTTAACGCTAAACCCAAAAATCGCTATTATTTTATTAGATGAAATAGTCGACAAAAAAAAAAAGGACTCAGGGGGAGCCGCACTAAACTCAGTAAAGAGTCACATTATTTGGACGCCATAAATGGTTATATTACTTCTTTTACGACTCATCATTTGCACACGCACACAGAAATATAAATACACTGACTGGTTTGATCTGGAGACTGCGAGGCGGCAACATGGAAGCTAATTATAAAAACAGTTTCGACCTGCGGGGGGTGGGGGCAGGGGGGTCAACATTTTGAAAACGCGAGGCTATTTTAGAATACATTCCTATAACGAAGCTCCCCTTTACCAGAGGTGGGCAAACTTTTTGAATCGTGTGACACAATGGGTTATGAAATTTCACAGGAGTGCCGGATCAAGAGTAGAAATATGACAGAGGGACGTAGTCTGCTCTCAGTCCTGTCACAGACCAACTCATTGCTTGACAAGCTCAGATTTTTTTTTTACTATTGACCTAAAGTCAATTGTTTATTAGTACACCGCAGACAAACGAGAGCTCCGCGAAGCACATACAGGGAGCTTCTGATTTAAACTTATTATTAATTATACCCAAACGTTTTTTTTCTTATCATTTTTCCCCTTTTTA
>JAGDYQ010000042.1:4257659-4326439 GCA_021962125.1 Bulinus truncatus
CCTGGCTAGAATAATACATTTGATCTTGTAATGGGTACTGCTAATAGCTTGAAACTCTTCAACCAATTAGAATTAAACAATATAAACTTTATACAATGATCCAACTTGTGCAAAAAAAAAAAAATGTATTTTTGACAACAACCATTAAACAGAGCATTAGCTGCTACATAAACAAAAAATAAATTTAAATGCACAGAAAAAAAAAAAAGTTTTTACCTCAAAGAAAAAAGGGTATGCATTAGGCCCCAACTTTTTTATCAATCGTTCCTGTAATCTAGTCAATGGTTTAGATTCTTTAGAATCTTTCAGCGGTGGATAAACCTGATGACCAATTTATTGAAATCAAATCAAAATTACATTACATCTGCCTATACCCTCTCTCTATATATATATTTAACAACATTCAAAATGCAATGTGATTACCAAAGCAATGCTGCATTCGATAATGCTACAAATAAATGATAAGAAAATAAACAGCTAAAGTAGCTCATAAGCTCTTTAAAAGGATTTTTTTTTTTAATAGGCATAAAGGTTTCTTATGTGTGCAATGAACACAAGGAATGAGTGTTTAATGGTAAAAATTTAGCGACAGCAGAAATACTGCATTACCAATTGTGATGATGAACTTTTTCTTTACAAATTTTAGGTCTGAAAACTGACTGTGTCTTATGTAATAATCTAAATACCTGTTTGTCAAACAAAATAAACGTGCCCACCCCCCTGATTTCGGTCTCCCAAAACAAGGTGCATCTTATACTTGGGAGTGTCCTATAAACGAGAAAATACAGTCATATGAATTATAAGTGTCCAATGGTAAGGATGATCCTAATATTAGTGGTGGTTCATGATTTTTTTTACCCTCACTTGATGATTATAAAAATGCTATTTTTGTCATTACCTTGTGGCTCATCTAGTGCCATACTACACTATAATGCCACATATAAAAAACATATGGTATAAAAAGACAGATTTAAACACTAAGATAGCAAATGACTAAGACATGGTCATTTTGAAAAAAAATATTTTTTAGAAAAGGTTAAAAAAGCAGCATTGGAACTTTGGAAGTAACAACCTAACTGATTTCATAAAGTAAAATAATCAGTAATTTTCCTTGCCAAGAATGCCACATATCTTTCCAAACTTTAAGCCTCAGAACTTCAGGGGGTCCAATAAAATTTATATAAAAATAAGATAAGCCCTGTTTCAAATAGTGAAAATTATATGGCTTCATTTTTTTCATTTAAAAACTGAGTTATCACAGCACTAAAAATAGGTTGGCGTTCATCATGCCTCTCCCCCCCCCCCCCAATCCCTTTTCCAAGAGCTAATGCCAAACAAATTACAAAAATAAAGATTTTTTTTTAATCCAGTAAAAAGAATGAAACGAATACAAAGAACACATGTTACAAAACCAATTTCTGACAACATGTGACCAGCTTATAAAATACAAATTTGACACTTTTTTTTTTGATACATGGTACATAATAATGCTTGTAATACTGGTAAAAAAAACCAACAATTTGTAGAATGTTTTTTTTTAAATAGTTTCACTATACTATTCAGTGTTAGCTTAAAATAATTGGGATTTACAAAAATTCATGAGGTTTTAGAGCTGTCACACGTTAAGGATCAAAGTTTAACAAAAATGTTGAGCAACACTAAATATCAACTATATCAACAACATGGAATAAAACTTTTTCATCTTAAAAACATGTTGTATGAGACAATATGAACATTAAAAAAAAAACTTTTTTTAAAGTGTTTTCAAAAAATGTATTCATTAGTTTAGTGGCATGACTTTATAAAAATGAAAAAAAAATTAAATGATTTCAATGAATTATTTTCCTCTGAAAAAAACCAAACAAAAAAAAACAACAAAAACAACAATAACAAAACAACCCATAAACAGGTTATTTTTAATTTTTGCTAGCAAAGATTCGGATGAAGAGAATGTTGACCAGAGACCAATATTGGCTGACACTATCTGTTACTAAACAAGATATTTTTGTTTTAAACAACACCAAATAAGACTAAGCATACAATGAGAATCCCTGAACTCCAAAGAAGAAAAAAATGATCTTTTCTTCCCCCCTTGCTCACAATGATGGTTCAATCCGTCACCTGAATGATAAACCACTGTCACTGACCTGCATAGAGGACAGGTACAGATCCTTTCTGAAAGTAAGGCCAAGCACATCCAGGTCTTCACGTCCGTACCGAAAGGCAGCCAAAATGTGGGCAAACACCTTCCTGTCTTTAAGGTACTCTGGATCCACCAAGATGACTCCATCTGATGAATCAGTTAAAAAAACACAGCATAGTAAAAAAAAAACTTGACAAAAAAACACTTTTTATAGAGATAAATAGAGTTATTGAACAAAATTTGACTGCGAAAAGAAAGCCAAAGTATTAGACAATGATGATGTTTTTAAATATTTAAATATATTGGGAAACCCAAACATTCATATATATATATATATATATATATATATAAGTGGAGAAATATTTTCTCTTATAGTTGTTTGAATGTATGTAAAGTTTAACAATTTAAAAAGAACTAATCTTCAACATAAATAAACAAATTGAAATTTGGCTCATTGGGCGACCAAGCATGTCACAACCTTTGAAAAAAAAAAAAAAAAACTGTAAATTTGCCTTAATAAAAAAGGTAACCAACCATTTCATGTGTGTAATTTGCAAATTATCAGCTACTTTGATATGGATCCTAAGCAAGAAGATGTCATCCTCTACATCAGTGCTACCTGGCTATCAATACATTTCTTTTAAATTTTTTTTAAAAAAAAAAAAAAGCTCATTTCTGTATCATTTTATCCAGACATCATTTGAATCCAAACCAAATTTAAACCAACCAAGAGAAACTGGTTTAAAAAAAAATTTGCTTAGACTGTTGACCCACACACCAAAAAAACAACAAAACATCACAGGAATTTCCAAACAAAAAATTCCTTTGTTCTGATTTTTTTAAAAATTCAGGTAATGAATACATTTTTGAAACCTAATTCTATCAGACAAGGGATAATTCATATTAAAGTTTTAATGGGGTGTTTTAAATGTTTTATTAAGGGAGCTTATCGTTTACCTATTGGATCTATATGAGACAGGTGATCAATGAAATCTCTCTTTCCTAGGTAAGTTGTAATCTGAAAGGAAATATAATAAATGTTATTCATTTTTAAAAGAACATAAAAAGTAAATAAAACAAACTTAAATATAGTTCATCAGAGATACTTCCTCAACAAAAAAAAATGTCTAGACTAGAGATTATTTCAACCTACTGATAATTAAACTGAATAATTTAACACATCAGCAGGCAGATAATAAGATAGCCATTTTGTTGCTCTGATGTTTGAACAATAACATACATTTCTATACTGAGCAACCCACAAATCTGTCATCTGAAGTCAGCCTTGAAGTTAATGTAGTACTTAGTACAAATACTATTCACATTAACATTTTCATTGGAGATTTGGTTTTAGCCCATGCAGGCCCGTAGCGTGCGGGGGGGGGGGGAGTGGGGCAGGGGGACCGGGCACTCCGGCTTATTTGTTCTACTTAGTAAAATGTATTACCTGCCCCCCCCTGCTATTGTCTGGCCCCTGCTGTAGAATGCCTGGCCCCTGCTGTAAAATTTTCACGCTAAGGGGCTGAGCCCATGTCAGGAAGATGTCCTTTGCATCAAGAAATATGAACATCTTATCAGGAAGGAGAAGCTTACATATTATAATATATATATATATATATATATATATATATATATATATATATATATGGCAACAACAGTGTTGTGCTCTGTTTAATCAGGGCTGGCTGCGAACAATACTGTAAGATTTTGTCTTGAGATATGTGGCATGGAATTTTCAGGCTACATGGCAACACCAGACTCACACAACAAGAATGCCATGATCCATAACGGTATACTAGTATATAACCTTCCCATATAATATTAATGTCATTGTGTATTTTTTTTTTTGCGCCACCATTGCTAGCATGGCAGTGTGTGTAGTGTGCCTTCCACACCAGCATAATTGGCTTCGCATGAATGCTTGTCTACCACGCCCACAGAGCGGCGGGGTGAGTGTGCCTGGAGCATCTGCCAGCATGACAGAAAATGGGTTATTTATTTTAGCACTTGCCCAGACTGGACAGACCAGCAGGGTGAGTGCACTGCCGAGCGGCCAGTGTGTGTATGTGTGTGTGTGTAAGCTGAGAAGTCTTTAGAACGTTATCGGTATCTGGGCAGAGAATGTGTTCCAATCTATTCAGATTGGGTGATAAATTACTCAATATGGATGGCCACAGGTGGCAGACGGGAATAAATTAAGACATAAAATGTGCATACACGGATGAGTGTAGTGGTGTGTGGTGTTACAGACACACATATCGACTAGCCTGGCCTGTGGCTAGCGCCGTGATGTAGATGTTAATATATAAGCTACCCCACCTCAATGATGTGTGAGACCGTATTTGCATGTGGACTTGTGGGTTAGCAGTGGCAAAGTTGGCAGCGTCAGCTGGTGCGAGATCTGTGAGCAATGCTCAAGCCAAGCGTCAAGACCCCCCCCCCCCCGATCTATTGCTGCATTCAAATAAAAGCCACGGCCCAGTCCATTTGACGCCCACGGTCGTTCATTATAAAAAACACACACAGCCCTAAAAGTCAGCAATGAAACAGATAGAGGAAGAAACAAAATCGATGGAGCTGATAGGAGGGCCGGAGAAATATTTCGGTTCAAGTATGAACGTTTGTCTGAAACGAGCGTAATAAAATGTAGCTTCAGACAACATGTGATATATTAAAGAAGATAC
Source organism: Bulinus truncatus (assembly GCA_021962125.1). NCBI lineage: Eukaryota > Metazoa > Mollusca > Gastropoda > Planorbidae > Bulinus > Bulinus truncatus. The sequence continues at coordinate 4,262,487 of JAGDYQ010000042.1, forward strand.
CATACAGTATACAAGTTTAAATTAGAAGTATGATGTATGACATATTGCGTGTATGCCAAAATATAAGCATACACATCAGAAGTGTGCCAGACATAAGTACACACAACAGAAGTGTCAGACATAAGTACACACAACAGAAGTGTCAGACATAAGTACACACACCAGAAGTGTGTCAGACAATATATGAGAATACACACACCAGAAGTATTTAAGAATATAAATATGATGAGTGTATCAGGTTACATATCAGTTTAATGTTGAACTTGCCTGACTACATACACACATGCACACTAATCATTGCCTACCTACATACGCACATGTACACTAAACATTGCAGACTACACACATATGTACACTAAACATTGCCAGACTACACACACATGTACACTAAACATTGCCAGACTACACACACATGTACACTAAACATTGCCAGACTACACACACATGTACACTAAACATTGCCAGACTACACACATATGTACACTAAACATTGCCAGACTACACACACACACACACATGTACACTAAACATTGCCAGACTACACACACATGTACACTAAACATTGCCAGACTACACACACATGTACACTAAACATTGCCAGACTACACACACGTTCACTAAACATTGCCAGACTACACACACATGTACACTAAACATTGCCAGACTACACACACATGTACACTAAACATTGCCAGACTACACACACATGTACACTAAACATTGCCAGACTACACACACACATGTACACTAAACATTGCCAGACTACACACACATGTACACTAAACATTGCCAGACTACACACACATGTACACTAAACATTGCCAGACTACACACACATGTTTACTAAACATTGCAGACTACACACATATGTACACTAAACATTGCCAGACTACACACACATGTACACTAAACATTGCAGACTACACACAAATGTACACTAAACATTGCCAGACATCATACACAAACGTACAATTAACAATGTCAGACTACATGCACAAATACATCCAGCCAAACGTGTGTGAATAATGCAACGGTTTTCACGAGTTTGAAAAAAAAAAACTTCGCGTCCCGCACGTTCATAGCATCACGTGTGCACAGAGTCACCACAGGAAGCGCCCACGGTGCACCATTCACCTAAGTATGTTGAGATAGCCCCCCCCCTTTCCCACCACCATCAGCTAAATGGACAGTTACATTCGCTTTTTTCATGGGAAAGATGGAGGGGAGTGAATGCAGGGGGCTGATAAAACTTTCAGATAGCGGTATCAGAGAAGGCAGTGCTTACTTCATTTATTAAGTGTATTAATAGAAACCAGCGGCTCCCAAAGTTTTAAGCTCGGTGGCTTTTAAAAAAAAATCTATTTCTATATAACCAAAGCCCCATTAAGTATTTTATATCTCATGTTTTACCGAGGTAACGGTTAGGAAAGAGCGTTCATTACTTGTGTGTGGAATGGCCGCGAATCAATCTCGTGCTCCGCGGAGATCATCCCGGGAACCAGCGGTTTGAAAATGAAAGCTGCGCAGTGCGCATCAAACTGTTCAACTAGTCTGACGTTGCTGTTCAAGTCATTTCAACTTTTATTTAGTGACCCTTCAAACCGCACATTGAACGTACATCCTGAGCTCACGGCGATTAGCTATATTTTTTTTTGTTGAAAGTCATTTATTTCATTTCAACCCCCCCCCCTTCCTACTCCCTCATTGAGAATGAATCAGTTCTGTCCGTATAGCTTGACATTTCCAAGAGGAACCGAATTGCCCGGCACTTGACATCAAGAGCACAACCTACGCATCTTTCACCAGATAACCACTTCATACAAATGACGATCACGGTTCACGGCCCACCCTCCCCCCGTCTTAATGTCGGTGAGCACGCAATCCAACTGGTGATGACTGACTCATTTCTGTTTCGGTGGACAGACTGCCCACAGTGCCAAAACGCCGCCACACGTTTAATGTGCTTTTATTTTTGAAGAATTGTGTTTCAAATCATGGAAAGCGATGCAACAAAATGAAAGTCACCTTATGACAGCAGTATCCTTATGGCAGCAGTATCCTTATGACAGTAATATCCTTATGGCAGCAGTATCCTTACGGCAGTAGTATCCTTATGGCAGCAGTATCCTTACGGCAGCAGTATCCTTACGGCAGCAGTATCCTTATGGCAGCAGTATCCTTATGGCAGCAGTATCCTTATGACAGTAGTATCCTTATGGCAGCAGTATCCTTATGGCAGCAGTATCTTATGACAGCAGTATCCTTATGGCAGCAGTATCCTTATGGCAGCAGTATCCTTATGGCAGCAGTATCCTTATGACAGTAGTATCCTTACGGCAGTAGTATCCTTACGGCAGCAGTATCCTTATGGCCAATGGTAGTAGAATCCCTTTATTGTCCATGAAAGCCGATCAGGGAAGATGGACGTGTTAAGTCATTCAGTTAGTTCAGCGGTTCCCAACCTTTTTTTCGCGACTGTACCACAAATGGTGCGAGTGATTGTACTTATGTTCATAATGAAATGTGATCACCTTTCTAATGTGATATTCGGGCATGCGGTTTGGTGACGACGAGTCGCGCAACAAGCTGGCGACATTCTTCAAACTTTTGGTTGCTTTAAACAAATATCAATTTGTCGTTGCGGACCCCTTGCATGACCTTTTCCGTAATCCCTTGTGTAACGCGTACCACCAGTTGAGAGCTGCACACAATTAGACACAGAATTTTAGCTGCACAGAGTTAGTTAGACACAGAATTTTAGGGCAAACTCTTAAAAAAAAAGGTCTAAAATAAGCCTTGAACTTCAAAATTTATATATATAAGACAATTAATGATTCACTAAAGAGTTGAAAGAATTAAACACATTAACAATGTGCATGTATATATGTCAGGCATCACCAGACGAGCGTGCATACCATCAACTCAAAAAAAAAAGCACAACAACATTAGGCTATTTTGACGGTGCACTAATATAGGTTATGGCTAGAACCCAACAATCAACATCCGGGCTTCCATGCTATTCAAGAAAAAGCTTACGAAACAATATTTAATTATTCATTTTTTATGAGGAAAAAAAAAACAACCCCCAGCGTTAGCCGACGAGTTAAAAAATATATCTATAAAAATGAAACCCTGTAGAGCTTCCTATCTCCAGGTCTGTCTGATCAAAATAAATCTGATGTCATTTTCAGGTAAAGGACGAGGCCAAATTTCGAAGCAGTATACTTACTATATAGGATTCGTAATTGTCGGCATAGAGTTCTCTGTGTTTTCAACAGTGTTTGTATTTCAACATTTCAGTCTGGTATACACACACACACACTGCGGTATGATCTCCCCCCCCCTCACCTAACCCTTTCATCATGCTGGTTCACCTAACGACCCGATACTGTAATGTTGTACTGGACTCAATGCACGAGACGCTGAAATAGAGTTGGATGGCTGCACGCTGTGAGCAGGGGCTGATAAAAGACGATAGGAAAATTGGAAATATCGGTGTGTGTGTGTGTGTGTGTGTGCGTGCGCGCGCGTTTGTGCCCTTGAGCTCTGCCTCCGAGTCTCAGCTCATGCCCACATTCCAAGACCGACACATATATATTTCTACATCATTACCAACAATGCCGTTGTCCTGTCCTCTTCCGCCAAGGATCAATACGTTACTTTAGCTTCAATAGACTCCCCCCCCCCTTTTTTTTTACTCCTTTTTTTTTTGAAGAATTATTTCTTCAGGAATATAGGTCAGACCATTTAGACGCAATGACCGATCAATCGAGATCGAACAAGGTCGATGAAAGATCTAGGTATTAAGACCTTTCGCACAGTACGCGATAAAACGACCATAGGTTTGAGCTATGTTTTTGAGCCGTAGTTTGCATAACAACATCGCAATAATATAAACGCCATTAGAGAAGATGGTTTATCTTAGACACACACATAATGAATTAGTAACACCAGTTGTTAACGTGAGCTATTTCAAAAATTAATACCATGCACCATCTCTAAAGATGTGACTGGTGTGTGAAAAGAACAAACGCAGAAGTCTTGGACACTAACAGATAGAGAAACAACCCAGAGAATCAAACGCAGAAGTCTTGAACACTAACAGATAGTGAAACAACCCAGTGAATCAAACACAGAAGTTTTGTACACAGAGATAGTGAAAGAACCCAGTGAATCAAACGCAGAAGTTGAAAAGTATTCAAAAAGAATTTACTGGGACATCGTATCATATTGGAAAACCAAAAACAATGTGCACAGTTGAAATATGAAAATCCTCCTGTAAATACTTCAAAGGTCACGACTCCAGTGATAACTATATGATGGAAATATATATATATATATATATATATATATATATATATATATATATATATAAGCTATCAGTTAGATATACAATTTTGATTATCTGATATGCGTTTAAGATTTGTATATCGAGCAATTTGCGATTTGTTTCTGGATAATTATTCGGCAAAAAAGTTGGCGTCCTTGACCTAATTTATTTTACATAAACTGGTCTTTCTCACAGAAAGGAAAGAAAATTGTAAGAATAAAAATAAAATAAAAATCGCTTCCCCCGCCCCCAGCAAACCCACCCCAATGAGTTTAAAGTCCGTGTATATGAGGAGGTAAAATTTGATCAAACCTCGCCATCTCAAGACACGTCCGTTTTTATTTGTCACGTTACTTCATTATTTAATGGTGACCACCGCCCCCACCCCACCCCCTCGCTCAGTGAGTATCTAATGGCTTAATAAGACAGTAATGGAGTCTAAAGAGAAGACAGGATGCTAAAAGATGTTGGCTTTAACAAAAAAAAAAACATTTCAAGAGTAATTTCGTTATGAGACGCACACACACACACTCAAACAACCCTCAACAAAGTCACATGACACTGGACAGTCAGGGGGAAGTTTTCAAGTGAGACTTGTGACTGATAGATAAGCCGGGTAGGATGATGAGGTAGGGAAGCCAGCAACACGGCTTCCTGCAAATCTGATATAAAAAAGTTTGACCACACCCAGTGCATGTAAATTTATGTAGCTCGTCATTGTTCTTTCTTTCCTTAGGGGAGGGCCACAAAATCCAAGCTGGGTTTTTTTTTGTGGGTCGCAAATCGTTAAAATTTGAGAACCAATGAATTATTCCAGAGTTTTAAATTTTACTTCTAGGCAAACAACAAGTTCACAGTTTTTAAAACCCACAGGAGAGGTATAATCATTCTGTCATAAGTGACACTGAGTCTATTGTACATAGACTTGAACATATGCACAGGTGGGAGGTCAGGGACAAAAAGGAAATTACCAGCATCCATCCATACGTGGATACATCAGAGTTTCTAGTTACGTAGTTTGCCCATGGTTGCCCTATTACCAGCATCCATACGTGGATACATCATAGTTTCTAGTTACGTAACTTTGCCCATGGTTGCCCTATTACCAGCATCCATACGTGGATACATCATAGTTTCTAGTTACGTAACTTTGCCCATGGTTGCCCTATTACCAGCATCCATACGTGGATACATCATAGTTTCTAGTCACGTACCCTAGACAGACAGACAGATAAAAAAACAAGCAATTTAAGTCTTTTCCGTTTCGGACAAAGGACATTTTAGAGCATTTTCGGTTACGCCGGACGAAATCAGTATTTTTTTTTCCGGGTGACAGCCATAAATTGTGCTGAATTTTGATAGAGAGGGAAGTAATCATGTTGAATAACTGTTACAAAGATAAATAATGATTACGCCCCTTTGATTAGCTTATATTTTTTATATTTAAAATATAAGCAAAAACGGTACTTAAAACGCCCCCTTTTTCGGCCCTCAGAGGTCAGATCGCGCAATGGACTTCTGATGTACACTTGGCAGGCCAAGACCTACAAAATGATATATACATCATGGGTCTAGGACTTATGGTTGCTGAGATATAGGGCGCTCCTTTATTAATATAGCTTATATAGTAAAAAACGGTACTTAAAACGACCCCTTTTTCGGCCCTCAGAGGTCAGATCGCGAAATGGAGAAAAGTCATTTCTTGGCAGGCCAAGACCTACAAAATGATATATACATCATGGGTCAAGGACTTATGGTTGTTGAGATCTAGGGTGATGACGGACGGACAGACAGACAGACAAAACGGGGACAATAGAGCATTTTTTTTTTCGAAAATGCTCTAAAAATATGCTCTGAAACGATATGAGCCTATAAAAAAAAAAACTCCAAGAAAATCGCATGGTCCGCTCAAGTTAAAGGTACACACATTCATACATTTTCAAGAGGCTGACAAACTACTAGACCTCCACCGCCTGAACACCTACTCCACCCCCCCTCTCCCTTCCCTTAAATCCAATAATAGTGTCTAAGATCAATACCTCATTAAAGACAATTTGTTGAAGTGAATCTAATAAACTACAGACGCTATAGACATTTTTTTTTATTATTATTAACATCCATCTGAATTTATCTTTAAAAAACAAACAAAAAAAAAAAACATCTTTGGATATTGCAAGAGCCGATATAAAATCAGATCGATCGACAGTATTGGCCAAGAAGGTGAAAAAATTCTTCTGAGGCAATGTCTCAAATTTAGCACGGCTTGTAAGCACTAATACATCATCTCATAAAAAAATGCTAACTAACGTTAACAATTGCATAGGGTGTTCTTTAAATTAGCGAGGGACAGAATTTGAATCATTTAAAGTTCTTCCTCGAACTATTATTCAACAAACCCTTAATTTTAGTGAATATGTCTGTAGTTTTCTTTAAAGAAATATATATCATGTCTTGCTTTTCGATCTTTACACACACACACACACACAATATATATATATATATATATATATATATATATATATATATATATATATATATATATATATATATATATATATATATAAAGATATATAAAGAATCCATGAATCCTTTATGGAGTACCCATTACATCAATAAAAACCGTTTGTTTTTTATTTTCGGTTATAGAAATAAATGTAGCATTCAAACGATCTTTAAGTTATACAAATCTAACAGAAATAATTTTATTTTATATAATGAATGTTAGTTAATATCGGCGTAGTAAATAAACAGAAAGAATTTTCATTTTTACGAATTCAAAAAACAACAAATAACAGGGAGAAGTCCTGAATATTATTTTTAGGTGTTTAAAAAAACAATATGAGAGATGTTTTATTTGTTTAAAAAAACAAACAATATGAGAGATGTTTTATGTGCTAAAAAAACAAACAATATGAGAGATGTTTTAGGTGTTTAAAAAAAAACAAACAATATGAGAGATGTTTTAGGTGTTTAAAAAAAGCAAACAATATGAAAGATGTTTTAGGTGTTTAAAGGCGAAACCAAAGAAAGTACATTTAGTTCCAACTACATGTTAGCCAGTTTAAGCAGTTTAAAAAACAAACCGAGAAATATTTGCTTTTCCAAGCTAATGTGGAGAGAATGAGACATGTGATCGTCAGCTCAAATCCTTTGACAACGAAGTGTAAAGAACTGTGACCATGTGATGTTTTGTTACAGTGACAAGTCTCTCTTCTTTCAAAAAAAAAAACCTACGACCGATGGGGGGAAATCAAGGGCTGTACTAAATCCTCCATTAACAGTTCAATCCAAAAGACGAGATTCTTTTTAGAGACGATAGCAGTATATTTAACAATATTGAGTTAAATGTTGGCAAAAATGTCAAGTCATTTAAATTGCAAGTTTTTTTTTAAATAAATGGAAAGTGTAAGTTGGGTGTTTAGTAAGTTATATTAAAAAGAGCTGTAACATATATATATACTAGTTGCAAGTACCCGGCTTTGCCCGGGTTTAAAATAAGGTTTTCTGTTTACCTTTTGTTTTCTCCCTCCCCCCTCCCTCTTTACCCCTCTCTCTCTCCCTTTCCCTCCCTCCCTTTCTCCCTCCCTCCCTCTCTCCCCCTGTCCATCCCCCCTCCCTCCCTCCTTCCCTCTCTCTCCCTCCCTGCCCCCTCTCTTTCTTTATCTCTTCCTCACATTTCTCCCATCCTCTCTCTCCCTCTCTCCTTCCCTTCCTCTCTCTCCCTCCCTAATCCCTCTCTCCCTCCCTCCTTTCCCCCTCCCTCCCTCCTTTCCCCCTCCCTCCCCTCTCCACCCCTTCCTCCCTCCCTCATTCCCCTCTCTCTTTCCCTGCCCCCCTCACTCTTTATCTCTCCCTCCCTCCCGTCTATCTCCCTCCCTACCCCCTCTCCCCCCTTCGTTCATTTCTCTTTCCTTCCCTCCCTTTCTCTCTCCCTCCCTCCCTCCCCCTCCTTCTCTCCCCCCTGTCCATCCCCCCTCCCTCCCTCTCTCCCCCTCCCTCCTTTCTCTCCCCACCTGCCCCCCCTCTGTCTCTTTATCTCTCTCTCCCTCCCTCTCTCTCTCTGGGAACAGACAGACAGACAACAAATGCGTCTTATAAGTATAGAGATTATTCTGAAAAAAAAAATTTGAAAAAAAAAAATTTCACTGTCGGGATTTGAACCCACACATAGTCGGCCAAATTTGAGTCGCGAAATGGACTTTTGATGTACACTTGGAAGGCCAAGACCTACACAATGATATATACATCATGGGTCTAGGACTTATGGTTGCTGAGATATAGGGCGGTCCATTATTAATATAGCTTATATAGTAAAAAGCGGTACTTTATAAGGCCCCTTTTACGGCCCTGAGAGGTCAGATCGCGAAATGGAAAAAAAGTCATTTCTTGGAAGGCCAAGACCTACAAAATGATATATACATCATGGGTCTAGGACTTATGGTTGCTGAGATATAGGGCGTTCCATTATTAATATAGCTTATATAGTAAAAAACGGTACTTTATAAGGCCCCTTTTACGGCCCTGAGAGGTCAGATCGCGAAATGGAAAAAAGCTATTTCTTGGCAGGCCAAGACCTACAAAATGATATATACATCATGAGTCTAGGACTTATGGTTATTGAGATCTAGGGTGATGACAGACAGACAGACAAAACGGGGACAATAGAGCATTTTTTTTCGAAAATGCTCTAAAAATTAATTACAATTAAACTACACATCGAGATGAAACGAAACCTGTCCTATAACCTTCCTCATGTAATTATGTGTATGTGTAACAATTTCACATTATTTGGTTATCTGGATCTTGAGTTATAAGGGAACAGACAGACAGACAGACAACAAATGCGTCTTATAAGTATATATATATATATATATATATATATATGTGTGTGTGTGTGTGTGTGTGTGTGTGTGTGTCGGAGCTCCTATATAAATGATATATATATAAATGTACTCACTTTTCCGTTAGGGCTACTTTTCTTGAATACTCTGAGGATAAAATAAGGAAGAACATTTAGTTTTATGAAACAAACGGTAGGAGAAACAGTAGGAGAGAACATACACACATAATAATAGAAGTGTGTGAGTGTACTTGAAGCGTTAATCATCCCCCCCTTCTCAGTCACATACACACACATATACAAATAGAATGTAACTTGTAACAGTGTACGTAGTGTGCATGATTGGTGGATGTTAATTTGCTACAATGCAGTGCGCATGACAAATGGTAGATTGATATTACATTTTGATGTCTGAGCTGGGGATGAACTTTGCATTAACAAGTCATTAAAACAACAACAACAACAACAACTTTTCACGGTGTGCAGGATGAGCTTTTGTTTTGTTTTTCTGTACACAACTTCAGGCAATACTCATTCCACTATACTGTACGGTGCAACTGCAGACAAAACAGTGGCAGTGATAACACACGGAAATATGTTGGGACATTGAAGTTTGTCTATAGTTATCACATGGGGGGAGTTGTCTATAGTGATCACATGGGGGAGTTGTCTATAGTGATCACATGGGGGAGTTGTCTATAGTTATCACATGGGGGAGTTGTCTATAGTGATCACATGGGGGAGTTGTCTATAGTGATCACATGGGAGAGAAGGGAAAGGGAGTCGATGAGTGAGTTACATACATACAAACGTTGTTAATTTTTAGAATGTGATTTCATAGTACACACAACGTACACGTATTAAAAGAATCAACCATTAATGGAGTGCATACTAGTAATTGTCCCTTCACATAAAGTGTTTCTAATAGATGACAATCGTCAGCACAAAAAACAAAACAAAAATGCTCTATCTACATTTAAGCCAACCGTAGTGCGTATAAAAAGTCAGATGTAAGAATCCATCCACCGCTAACAAAGGCGATAAGGCAAAAAAAACTCAAAAGTGGGAGAACTTTTCTAGCCATATTTACAACATTTAAATGCCACGCACAAAAATGATTTTAAAAAAATGTGTTGTCAATGTAATGTAAGGCTATAAGAGCATCTATATACATTTATATTAACATTTACACATCAGAACATGTAATAACCTTGTTTGTCCACACGCCGCCATATTTTTTTTGTCACCTTGTCTTTTCTTCTCAGGCATCTTCAGTTTAAAAAGTTCACACACACACACAAAATGGACCAGAATGAAATGTTGCAACAGCCTTGACCCAGGCTCTTTTTTTATAAAAACAAATGTTTCAGCTTGTGGTTAAAGGAATTAAGTTTATAATGCTGTCACTTTCGGATTCAGCTTCTCCACATTTTACTAGAGAATGTCAAATAGTGAAGATCCAGTATGCGCGGTTGGACTGATTGAGACTAGGTCTTTCAATCTTCTTAGTTTCTTTAGTTTAACACTTAACTAAAACAATCTTTAACTAAAAAAATAAATAAATAAGAGAAATATCAAAAAAAATTAAATAAGATGCGACACATTCCCGTCCACACTTCCAAGAATTAAAAAAAATATGTTCTAGTCACTCTAGTGTCCTAGTTAGTCGGTAACTCCTTCAAATATGATCTCTGACATATGTTTATATATGTTAAGTTGATCGAATCTTATGAGTTGAAGTCAAAAGAAAAAGTTAACACTTAACTAAAACAATGTCGAGCTTTAAAAAAAACAACAACAATAAATAAACAACAGAAATATCCAAAACAAATTAAATAAGATGCAACCCTTTCCCGTCCACACTTCCAAGAATTAAAAAAAAAATGGTCTAGTCACTCTAGTGTCCTAGTTAGTCGGTAACTCCTTCAAGTATGGTGTCTGACATACGTTTATTTATGTTAAGTTGATCGATCAGACAGATAATGACGGTGGGGCTAACGTACATCGTCAAGTGTCGCGGAGATGCCAGGTCATTAAGAACTAAAAAAAACAACAACCAGCTTTGACAGGACTAAAGTGACGACTTGGTGCATCCCTATTTGACATTCAACGTGTACGTTACCATAGCATCTGAAAGACATCACACACTCATCATCAACAACAAGAAAACTATGATTCATACGAATTTATTAACTCCCTTTATTTTCTCTCTCTCCCAGAAATAAACATTTAATATGAACTCATATCCAACTGATCAGTTTATTGGAGAAATCACTGCTATGTATGAGACACAACCAGAACACGCCAGAGCTTTTGTCTGAAATAAAACCGTGACTTGCGAAATAAGAAACGCACAAATCAAAATGAAACATAGAAAAGCCTGATTAGTACACAGCTACGTTAGAGGTGGCATCATATACACGTCGTATTTATTATTACATCCTTCACGCAAGGGAACGTCAAACCAGTCACCTGTTGGCAGTCAAATGAAAACTTCTTTAAAAGTTCTGTCACAGTCCAACAGCCAAGCAATACTATATCCGCCACAGCTCTTACATTTAAACGTTTCTATATTTACATATTACATACACTGGGGAGGAGGGGGGCGCTCACACAATACAAAAAAATGTATGTACCGAAACGGTTCAGTCCGTGATCATATAAATAAAGAGGAAACCCAGATGACACGCACTGAAGTTAAACGCTACCATACCTGTATCAACACACAGGGGGAGGGAGACCGCTCACAAACCCGGGACTCGTGTGTACACAAGGCAAGATCGGGATAGCGCACGGCAAACACTCGGGCCCTCTCCAGACATGTAAGTAGCCTAATATGGTCATTTTCAGACGCCACTCGATAATATATATCTCTCTCGCCTCCATTTGGCATTTAACCACCGAACATATGCCGACACCCCAGCACTTTTTTGGTTCACCGGTGGATGACCAATGTCACCACAACCTGATCAACCGTTTCAAAGAAAAAGACAAGACTTGAGGAGTGGGATATGTAGAATAAACACGGAACACGAATATCAGGTAATTTAGTCAAGTGTGCAGTTTATATGTGGGATAACAAGCCGGAAGACTTCATAATCGGAAAGGGATTTACCCCAACATTACTTGAACTCGTTTAGAGTGGTTTTCCAAACCTCTGGGTCACGAATATTTTGTTTATTTTGTGTGTATGTGGTCACGCCAACTGAATCACAGACAATACAAATTTGATATCCACTAATTCATCTAGAATACCCTTTTAAAAGTATACCATTGTTAAGTAAAATGTTTCATGGTCACTTTTTTTTTGGGTGGTCATTTTATTAAACTGAATAACTACTTTTGGTCATCCTTTATGGTTAAATGGGAAAAATAAATACATTCAAACAGTAATTGGCTTCACAGTCCTGGACTGCTCACACAGACCTTCAAGAAATCAGATTTAACTACAGTCAATGATAGGAACATTGATGCAGACCAAACAAACATATATAGATTATGTAACAATAATAAACAGGAACAATACAGCGACTAAACGGCGCGACCTCGATACACTCAGACGGCGATGCATGTTCCAGGGCACTAAAGATTCAAATGTAGGACTTCATTCAGGTAATATACATATACAGAACGAATCAGCCTGAACGAGATCCGCATGAGAAACAAAAAAACTTGAGATCAGACAAATTGGCAGCCGGTCATTTAGTTTGTATCCTGGTACGTGAGTGAACGTTTGAGGGTGTGGCCGAACTGGTCGGAATGAATGACGTCAACAATCACGTGAATGTGTGTGCGAGCGTGTTCGGGAAAGCTGGCCCGGGGGAGGGGAGAACTTGAGTCGCATTCATAAGAAAATGTATGGTAGTGATACGCACGCAAACAGCTCTACTTAATGTGACTTCAATAAGTCAATTCGAAGTTAAAAAATAAAAAAAAAATCATTTAGTACTATTTACACAATTTTCCGTTTAATGGTATGGTCGGTATGTGACTGCTGTTTTTACTGTGATGACTTTACAAATCAGAAAAAGACCCTATGTGCACTACAGTCATATCCCGCTTAGCGATGTTTCGTTTAGCGCCATGATTCCTTGAAAAGCGTCAAGCGGCGAAGGACAGTAGGTCTACTTTAAAAGCATGTTATCCTATTCATTCTATGACATAATACAGACTGCTATGTGACACATACATTCTATGAAATCATACAGACTGCTATGTGACACATACATTCTAAGAAATCATACAGACTGCTGTGTGACACATACGTTGTATGACATAATAGTTTGCTTTCTAACAAAACTTCGCGGAGCTCTCGTTTGTCTGCGGTGTACTAATAAACAATTGACTTTAGGTCAATAGTAAAAAAAAAAATCTGAGCTTGTCAAGCAATGAGTTGGTCTGTGACAGGAGTGGGAGCAGACTACGTTCTTCTGTCATATTTCTACTCTTGATCCGGCACTCCTGTGAAATTTCATAACCCATTATGTCACACGATTCAAAAAGTTTGCCCACCTCTGGTAAGGGGTGGCTTCGTTATAGGAATGTATTCTAAAATAGCCTCGCGTTTTCAAAATGTTGACCCCCCCCTGCCCCCACCCCCCGCAGGTCGAAACTGTTTTTATAATTAGCTTCCATGTTGCCGCCTCGCAGTCTCCAGATCAATCCAGTCAGTGTATTTATATTTTTGTGTGCGTGTGCAAATGATGAGTCGTAAAAGAAGTGAACATAACCATTTATGGCGTCCATGTGACTCTTTACCGAGTTTAGTGCGGCTCCCCCTGAGTCCTTTTTTTTTTTGTGTCTATTATTTCATCTAATAAAATAATAGCGATTTTTTGGGTTCTGCATTAAATCGAAAGTAAAGAATTAATACAACAGTATTCCAGTTTAAAATACAAGCATGAAAAAATCGGATCTGCCCGAAACCAAAAATAACCTAGCCTACCGATCAAGACTAAGGGGATATAACTATGCAAATTTTTTTGCAGGGTACAGCTAGTTACTAAATTTATTTTTTTTACCCTACGAAGCGGCTCTTGATATGATTTTATTTTTACCATAGGAACAAAGAAAATCGAAATTTCACTCTCAAGAACCTCATGCCCCCCCCCCCAAATATCACAAACAATAACTATTGAATAATTTCTATCACATTATGAATATGTGTGTATTCACCATCGATGTTACTGACCTCAATAATGCTAGGTGATATACCCTCCCCCACTCCAATATATACGTTAATATTGAGTAACTGGAGGATGAATAAAAATTTAACAAGAGGCAACTTAACACCGATATGATTATGAATCTGTGTGTGTATTCAACTGACGTTTCCAACATTGGTGACCACTTGACGTAACACGATTCAACACATGACTCCGAAATCTACAATAAGAAATAAAGAGACATGGAGAAATAGGACCTGACGACACGGGTAAAGATACCAGTTAGTTGCCACAAAGAAAAACAAGCGCCGAATTAGTTTTTAAAAACACCGAACATATTCAAAGAAAGAAACAAACAGCTTGTCAACACTTCCCACAGTTTAAAAACTGACAAACTAAAAAAAAAAAACCTTAACTTGAACGATAATATTATATATTTTTAGTTGGATTTGATAAACCAATCATTCGAGATATTTATTTTGTATTCAAGAGAGAGAGAAAAAAAAACCGCGTGGGGGGAGGTGACATTTTGTCTCTTGAAACTATAGGTTTTCAAATATTTCAAAATTGAAAAAAAATAAATAAATAAAATAACTCTAGCAATGAGTCAATCCCACTTGGTCAAAACGAACGGCCACGTCGCCCATTATAAGTCTTGACTAATTAATCAATGAAAAAAAATTAATTGGCAACACGTAGCGATTGGCTGATGCGAGTTAACCAACAACGAAAGTTAACATAAACACATTTTTTGAGCGAACTATTATGTGTGCATGATTTTCTTTCTATTAATTTCTTTTTATTGAAAACATACAGCAATGTTGTTTAGGTTTAATTGCACTAACATCAATGTTGTTTAGGTTTAATTGCATTAACATCAATGTTGTTTAGGTTTACTTGCATTAAGATCAATGTTGTTTAGGTTTAATTGCATTAAGATCAATGTTGTTTAGGTTTAATTGCATTAAGATCAGTGTTGTTTAGGTTTAATTGCATTAACATCAATGTTGTTTAGGTTTAATTGCAAAAAAAGGGAGGCAAGCTGTTTTATATAAGCGTTACCTGAAAGAAGAAAATAAATGTTTTAGCATAAACAAAATGTGATGTTGATAAACTGAAGCATTTGATTCTATGGAACTATTTGTGTTAGCATAAACAAAATGTGATGTTGATAAACTGAAACATTTGATTCTATGGGACTATCATCACAAGGAACGCCGTATTGAAATGTATATTATTGGAGCGAATTACTTCACTAAGTGCTAAGTACGTTGTAAAAAATCACAGCCTAAATGGTTATATTCGATACTACAGTATAATTACTTCAAAGTCTATAATATTTAATAGAATTTATATATATATATATATATATATATATATATATATATATATATATATGTGTGTGTGTGTGTGTGTGGCCACAAAAAAAAGTTAAGTTAAATCAAATTGGAATCCAAAAATAAAAAGTCCAATGAATATCACATTTACAACCAGAACGTCTTTGCAGCGCTCAACAGTTACACCGTTTTCAAACAAATCATTTCAAATACACCCGTAACGGCCGACCCATCCGCTATACTGGGTTCAATTGGATTGATCACCATAGGCAATTACTAATTATCTTTCCCCACCCCCCCCCCCCCCAATCCATGTCATTTTATTTCTTCTCTAATGATGAGGTGAAGACAAAGTAGGGGAGGCAAGTAGTCAGAAACAGCAACTCTTGTCCATCCGTGCAAGCAATGCTCCAGCCCCCATGTAAGTACATTGCTGATGGCGACAGCAAGGACTAATCGGATTTACATATCTAATAACACACACACACTCAGTCATGTTACTGCTGTCATCATTACTGTCAGATGATGTACCGTCACAATAGTACTCCTCTCTCCCCAGTCTTTCCAATATATATGTTAATATTGAGTAACGATGTTATAAATTAACAAGAGGAGATATACCACCGTACCCAATATAGCACCGATATGAGATATCACCGTACCCAATATACCACCGATACGAGATATCACCGTACCCAATATACCACTGATACGAGATATCACCGTACCCAATGTATCACCGATATGAGATATCACCGTACCCAATGTATCACCGATATGAGATATCACCGTACTCAATATACCACCGATATGAGATATCACCGTACCCAATATATCACCGATATGAGATATCACCGTACCCAATGTATCACCGATATGAGATATCACCGTACCCAATATACCACCGATATGAGATATCACCGTACCCAATATATCACCGATATGAGATATCACCGTACCCAATATACCACTGATACGAGATATCACCGTACCTATGTTTTCTTCTTCGTACTCAACAAATAGTCGAAAGATTTGCTGATGGTTGAAATAAAGTTATATCAGATAAGATTTCACCGTTCATGCGCCGATTATATTCAATTTTTTTTTAATGGTAAGATGTGGCACACAATTTAAATCTTCAATTAGCTCATTTTCTTCCCCGAAGAATCTAGGGAAAAGAGCGCCACATCAGATCATTGTTGGTGCTTACTTTTTACCATGGGTTGTCATGGGACAGTGGTCGGCAAACTTATCAGCCAAAGAGCCAAATATGAACATTACAACAATTAAAAAAAATAAACGGGAGCCAAATCTGCTTGTTTAGTAAACTTTTATTACACTTAATAAGTAATACACTAGATAAGTTGTATATTAAATAAAACTAAATGCCAGAGCCGCACTTAAGGAGCCAAAGAGCCACATGCGGCTCCGGAGCCGCACTTTGCCGACCACTGTCATAGGGTAATATCATTAGCTATACTGCGGGGCCTTCGTTTGTGCTGCGCGCGATCTTTTGTCTCCTACGTTCAACCTTGCTCTCTTTCTCCCCTCATTCGTTCGTCACACAAGGCCTGAGACAAAAAAAAAATTCGTAAACGGAATAGTTTGTGATCTGGTGCGTTCGTAATCCGAGATTCCACTGCATTTTGTTTTTCTCAACATAACATGCATGTAACATGTGTCAAAACATCAACGGACGGTTGCATTTAACAAGGGGATTACTGATGTTTGGAATTCATTATTTCCAATAGGCCACATGGTATGGTGGAGGCGGGGGGGGGGGGGGGAGAGAGAGAAAGAGATCTGTCATCTCCCAACTTAATTCAGCGGTAGTGCTACTTGTGATCTCCCGAGATCAGAGATGAAATAGTCTCACGAACTCACGGCGAGGGAAAGAGAATGGCCTAGTTTGAGACGAGAAGATATCCGTATGGGTGTGCAGTTTATCGTAGACTTTGATGAGCCAGTCTACAGATTGGGACAACACACCGTAAACTGAAGTCAATACAAAACTGTGTCAAATCTAGACGATGTGCGTTACTATCGGGGGGGGGGGGGGAGGGGGCAAGGGTCGCGTGGTTTAGACCGGAGGGGTCCCGGGTTCAAACCTCAGAGAGACCCTTGGGAAAGTTCCCAAGTCCACCAAGCTTCAAATGGGTATCTGACTTTAAGTTGAAAGGGGGGGGGGGGCTGCTGGGCGTTGAGTCCCTTTATGTTGAGGTTACTGAAACAGTTTGAATTCTACACTTCATATGCACCGATGAGCCCCAAGGGGCTTAAGGGACCTTTAAGTTATTACATACACAACTAATTATTAAACGATTTGTGCGTGGAAATACGAACCATGCATTCATGCGACTTGAATGATTATTCCTGTACTCATACAGGGATATCACGGCACTGGTTGAAGATTAACGACCCTAAACTAGGACCCCTTAATGCCTAAAATAGGCCACATATGTTTATGGTACTGTATGTGTTTACTTGTACACTGGTGAGTTGTATTATTACTCATTAAGCTTGTAAATAAATTAACGAAATTATTCTAGTGCTGGTATGTCAGTCAAAGATGAGTTTGCTCGGTGGTTACTGGGACTATGAGGTATGAACAGTAAGAAGCAGACGATAACTATTTTGAAATGGCGCGTTCATATTCTGACTATGTTAATTGGAGAGATACAGTGGCCATGCATTAAGATCAAATAGAGCCATATTTCATTGTTGTAGTTTTCTTTTAATTTGCATATACTGAAGAATATTACAAAGAGACACCGGAAATTCACTGAAACAAACATTGGTTTGAACAAAAAAAAAGGGGGGGCATGAAATAATCGTAATGAATCATTCAACGTGTACCACATGAAATTCATATAAGAGCCTCATTAGGTCTATGCACTATATTCCCATCCCCCCAAATATCTTAGGGATGTAAAGGTAGATGGAATCAAAACAGACCACTCGCCATACTGGGTTTTCAACGACACTGCAGAATTAGGAACTAAATGTGACGGGAGGATGGCCTCAAAGAACAGTCCTGGCGAAGAACGTTCGACCATCTGACATGAAGTGTCCGTCATATTTTAGGTCTTCTCTTTCATCTTACCCACAGCAGCGCCCCCCCCCCCCTTCCTGTACGTGCCGCTCTGTCATCAGTCATAATTCTTGCATGCAGGATGGACTAAACAACAGGCTTAACCCTGACGTGGGGACGACATTTGTGACTCTCCACTGACAAGGACCTCAGAGGAGGGGAAAAAAATCCTCTTTAGTCTCAATACCCTAATACGACAGCCCAGTCGTATGTTGGGTTGATAAAGGTTTCAAAATACTTCAGGTCACGTGTATTTAGCACGAGCCAGTAACAAACACGCGCTGGCCATATTTATTTCTTTTTTTTTTTTAATTGATGTACATTCCAGAAACCATGTCTGGCAGCCACAAGAATAATTTATAAATTGCGTCAAATTCATTTGTTTGGCAGCAAAGAAGCATTCAAATTAAAGACAGTTTGAAATCTTTATTTCAAAAGGTGGGATACATTGCGTTTGCGAGAATACCATGTTGTTAGCAATATGGGATAAACGTATGAGCAAATGAGTGGCACGTGGCCAGATGGTCTACCGCTGTCAAGAATGTTGTGTACAATTGTGGGCGTCTTAGTGCTTAGCATGCTCTGGTCCCCACAATTTCGTTGTGGTAATTATTTTCAGTTAGTTGTTGTGCTTAGTAAACCTCCCACACATTTAGATGGGAATAAATTGAAATGTTATAAATGGTGATTCTAATTAAGACTTCGTAGGAGTGAACCAATAGAGATGTGGATTCAACACGCACAGGAACATTAAAAACAAATGAACACAACATATATTTGCATACACACGTGAGTGAAAAAAAACAAATCTAATGTTTATGGAACATTCCTGTGTGCATTAGTCTCAATGTAACATTGTTGTGTGTATTGTCTCAATGTAACATTCCTGTGTGCATTAGTCTCAATGTAACATTGTTGTGTGTATTGTTTCAATGTAACATTGTTGTGTGCATAGTCTCAATGAAACATTGTTGTGTGTATAGTCTCAATGAAACATTACTGTATAGTCTCAATGAAACATTGTTGTGTGTATTGTCTCAATGTAACATTGTTGTGTGTATAGTCTCAATGAAACATTGTTGTGTGTATAGTCTCAATGAAACATTGTTGTGTGTATTGTCTCAATGTAACATTGTTGTGTGTATAGTCTCAATGAAACATTGTTGTGTGTATAGTCTCAATGAAACATTGTTGTGTGTATAGTCTCAATAAAACATTGTTGTGCAATGGGACAATGTTGCGTGGTCAGCACGTAGTCTAGTTTCTGATGACGTAATAAATGCCATTTTTTATCAGCACTTAACTGCCAATGAAACCGTACTGACGCACGCAGCACTTTGGAGATCTCGACTTCCGATAACCACGGAGTCCAGGTTTTACTTCAATATTCTCAGACTGTTAACAGACGACGCCTCAGGGTCTAGAAGTGTAGAAATGTGAGTTTGTGTCAGAGGGAATAGTGCGTATCAATATAAAATAAATGAACTGAGGAGATACCACCGAACTTATCTCGATATAAAACCTCATGTAGTTCGACTGGCTACCATAAACATGCGGTACAATTTCAGCACATTGAGAATAGAGTGAAGAACATTAAGTATAACATTTAAAAAAAAATGATTGAGTAATCGCCTCACTAGACTAAGAGCCACATCAGACCACCACCACCACCACAATATCGTGCCCGTTAGTGTCACCCTAAATGTCTCTTTTTTTTTTAAATTCACATAGCATGACATTGTTGATGTGGTACCAATCCAGCGATGGACCATTCACTAACCGTCATCGCATCAACCCCCAAAAAATAAACATGCACTACAGAAGCCAGTACTAGCACGCATACATTGTAGTTGGCGTGCAAACGACTACAATCAACGATGGAAGATTGTGATTGAAAACAAAAATAAATGGACGTGTCGATTTTTAACATTGAATTAATTGCGGTGGATAGTGGTGGATTAGGATTAGACTTAATCTGAAAAAGAACCCCACCCCCCCTCCCTCACCTGTTAGTGGTTTAACAATGTCTGAACCAAATATTGATCACATTAACACTATTTAAAAGTCACACGATTCTGAATAAATTAACGAAAGTTCTTTGTATAGAAGGGCTTGTATTTTAACTTACGACATTTATTCAATAATCCAGTTAACAGTGTACCAAATTTTTCAGAAAACGATTCCCCCCCCCCCAATCAAAACATTTTTTTCGTTTCGGGGGTGGTTTTTCCTCGCCAAGTTTTTATAACTGGTCAGGCATCGATTAATCGACAAGAGGGCCAATACATCCAACAGCAGCTTATTTGTCTGTACAATCGATGACGCCTGAGTTGTTGTTGGATGAGTGAAAACATAAAGATGTCTGAGCGTGTATGTTATGTTGTGTGAGCGTGTGTGCGTGTAACGTTGTGCAATAACAGTGCAATAGAGAAAGGTGCTCTGGGTAAAGGGTTCAAGGTACTCACGTTCCTCTCAATGTGTCCAACATGGTGTGAACCGAAAACACGCAGATCTTCTTCAACTCTTAACAATGTGAGTGGGGATGATCATGTTGACGGGGCGTGAGGAAATATTTGAAGGATCCCACCGATGATGACACGGTGTGGCAGGTTTACCTGTCACTGTATCTCCACGAATACACACACACACACACACACACTGATACTGTCCGACTGATGGAATTGTAAAGTAGCCACTACACTTTCCGGCACTATCGCAACAAAACACCGTTGAATATATAAAAACAACAACCTCCTACCGTGTATCTTGCAAGAAATAGTTCATCAATACAATCCTGTGTCACACGGACACAACCCGAAGGATGAAATGTTTTTAGTCGCACACAACGTGTACAAACTCATGTCATGTGTCATCATAACATAACATATCAACACTAGTTGTGAAATGAGACGAGACCTTTCCCCCGAACGTCAAGTTCCCATCGTTTGATATCATGTGTCACACCGTCACACATAGAAATATAAACACGTCTACCATGTCATGAAATACACGGGAACCAAAACTACACAAACAAAACAAAAAGCTGCAGGGCTGATAAAAGAAAGACAATGTCATCTATTTTTATCCGGTTCCAGGTTAGATCATTTGCTCTCCTCAAGTGAACACGGCTGAAATACAATTCGTTTCTTTTCAAGTCAAGAAGAGAAAAGACGAACAGGTTGTTAGGGTCAAAGTTCAAACAGCACAAACATGCAATAGTTTATACGGCTTAAGAACGTGAGCGCTAAACTCTTTTGAAATACATGCACGACTTAAAACAAAAAATCCCTTGGTTAGATTCCAACATATCCTTTAAGAAGATGTGTAGCATGTATCAACTAAAGCCAGGTGAGTTTCGCCGATTTTTTTTTGTTTACAGGACTAAGAAGATGAACAGAAACACAGATATACCAGGATGAGTGAACAATGGAAGAGGTCAGATTATCCAACAGAATATAAAGTCATACGATAACACACAAGCCAAGCGCGGTAGATCACTGGATATCTATGCTGATGCCAACGTCTGATACTAAACTAGTCATGAAACTAAATGGACACCCAGTAGCTCCCCCCCCCCCCGGGAGTCTGTGGGGCATCTACCGTGGAAATAAGACAGAGACCTGAACACAAAGGGAACAATATCAACACTTCATCATGAGACTTTACCAGACGGGGGTCACAAATTGACAACACTTAAAGTCTACAAGATAAAATTTAAAAAAAATCACCACTCGTGTTTATTACTATTAGTTCCAATAAATCAAGAAAAGAAAATAAAATGAATGTAAACATAAGGTAAACGCCAGTAAAACCCAAAGCTAACACCGAGAGAAGACCGGGCTCCACGTTGCTCTAAAACAAACAACTTTAAACCCACAACTTATAAACTAGCTGGTGGGGGGACGGACATTAAACGACTGACTTGTGTGAGCTCTGATGTAAAAGTGTGAATGGTTCTATACTTCGGTCCAAGTGGCTATTCAAGTCTCAGGGCCGCCAGCCGGTACTTACCAGTAGAGCAGCCCCTGTCTAGGCCAAACTCCAGCATTTAGCCAGGGAGGGAGGGGGGGGTCAGCGGATATCAGAAGGTTCTTCGGTGCAAACAAATGGAGCGCGGGCGTGCTAAATGGATGTTTGGATGTTTGCTTCGTGTGACTACTAGCGGTCACTTTTTATTAAAATATATCACAGCTCATCTACACAACACAACTCGGTCACTTTTCCCCACTTACATTTACATGTACGACTGCAAAGGCCCGGTCAAGATCAGTTACACACGGCAGTCGGGTGCTGAGAATAAAAGATTAACTCAGCATAATATCTTGAAAAAAAAAAACAACAAACAATGAGTAGGGAACACAAAGGCAAAAAGAATGTAATACTGTAAGAGAACAATATAATATAATAATAGCGATTTGGGCGCTGCGTTAAATCGAAAGTAAAGAATTAATACAACAGTATTCCAGTTTAAAATACAATCATGGAAAAAAAATCGGATCTGCCCGAAACCAAAAAATAACCTCGCCTGCCGATCAGGCCTAAGGGGATATAACTCTATGCAAATGTTTTGCAGGGTACAGCTAGTATTATACAATACAGTTAAATAAAGAGAAATGGTTTACAAAAACGTCCACGGGTACCCAAATTCAATGAAACGTCACAGTCTGTTAGTATCAGCTTCTCACATCCCGTCTGTCAGTCAACCTCAGTGATGGGGTCCCGGGCTGGAGCCTCGGTAAGGGCTGAATTTTTTTTTTCCTTCAGTCCTGATGTCCACCCAGTAACTGACATAGTTGAGCAAAGGCGGCTGAGTATGGTGCAATCAGAAATGACAGATGTCTAGTATGTCGCCGCGGCCAAGTGTACAATTCTACAACACTCCATCTTACCCTAGTGGGCTACAAAAGAAATTCTTCACATTGCTTTCCTCTTCACGCGGAGATCAGGGATTGGAAAGGGGGGGGGGGCTCTTCTGTTGAGGTTGTGAAATCTAAATCTTTAGCTTAGCATTAATCTAATTATAATATCACAGGATGCTTAATCTAGTCTAATCTCTTCAACAACTATACAAACATTATACAACGACCTTACAACCACTATACAGCGACTATACAACCACTATACAGCGTCTATACAACCACTATACAGCGACCGTACAACCACTATACAGCGACTATACAACCACTATACAGCGACCGTACAACCACTATACAGCGACTATACAACTACTATACAGCGACCGTACAACCACTATACCGCGACTATACAACCACTATACAGCGACCGTACAACCACTATACAGCGACTATACAACCACTATACCGCGACTATACAACTACTATACAGCGACCGTACAACCACTATACAGCGACTATACAACCACTATACAGCGACTATACAACCACTATACAGCGACCGTACAACCACTATACAGCGACTATACAACCACTATACAGCGACTATACAACCACTATACAGCGTCTATACAACCACTATACAGCGACTGTACAACCACTTTACAGCGACTATACAACCACTATACAGCGACTATACAACCACTATACAGCGACCGTACAACTACTTTACAGCGACTATACAACCACCGCACAGTGACTATACAACCACAATACGACCACCATACAGCAACTATACAGAGACATTTCAAATAAACATTAAAGTGAACAGAAAAAAAAAAGTTAATGGATGTCCAGAAGAAAAAAAAATGATGGACAAGTAATTTAGTAACTGAATGGGTAAATGGGAAGTTCATAAGGGGCGTAGGGGGTGGAATGACAGGGTTGGCCGGGGGGGGGGGGGTTCACAGTGGGAGAATGGTGATAGGCATGAAACAATTAAATCGATTATATCAGAGTTTTGATGGGGAAGACTCGTAGTTGTATAATGGAACAAACAGAACTCATTTTCTTCAATGGCGAGATTACCTTCCATTCATTCACGCAAATCTCAGTGTAAAAGGTTTATGGAGAGACTTAACACGGACAGACTCTCCCCTCCCCCCCTCCCCAACACCCACTCAACACCAGTTAGTTAACAAAATGTCTAGTTTATCACAATTTGCTGAGAAGGGCGGATGGTGTGCAGTTGCACTTTAATGTCAACCCGATGGCCCCGGGTTTGATCTCCGTTGAGAACCCATGGCATTTTTTCAGGTCATGGTGAAAGTTCCCTCCATGTGTTGCCTACATGGCTATGGTTAGGATGAAAGAATGATGATACAAAAAAAAAACAACAACAGATCCCATAGGATCTAAGAGATAAACATCCCATCCTTACATGGACTTCACAGATCACAATTTTGCTAAGCGGCCGAGACGCCAACAGCCGTGGCTGGAGCCGAGCCAGGGAACACGGGCGCTGGTGCGGATAAAGAGAACCAAAACAGACATGACAGGGTTTAAAAATTGTACTGGCCCTGCCACAAGATGACATGTAATAACAACAGCGGATGGGTGCACATCTTGGCTTCCTTGGGATTACCCATAACCCAATATCATCAGCATAATAGCGAGTCAATAAAACAAAAAAAGTTTTGTTTAGGATGACAACAACAACAACAACAAAACAAAAAATAAAATCACACATCAATCGAACAATAAAAACACATTTCTAAAAAGTCGTAAAAAAAAAAAACAGACTTGCATATTGAATGTTGTTAAATCAATGATCCAGTCAGTTATACATCAACGAGATGGTGGAGGGAGGGGGTATGGGGGAGTGGCTAATCAAGGACATGTATACATTAAGAGTAAGGTCAACAGGTAGTGTTGCCAGATATTTTTTAACGAAAACCGCAGAAAACGTTATATACAAAAGCTGGGCCCACCACCTACCCGATAGATAAATAGCCGGATGGATCTAGCTTTCGGTTCACAGTTTTTAAAATGATGGGGCGACTGATAAATGAAAAGTGTTAAAGACCAATGTGGGGGATATGTCAGCAGACAGCCAGACTGCACGCTGTAGCCCGATGTACATGCTGTGGATTACGAGTTACCCCACACGACCCACTGCGCTACTGGCTATGGTATGGATGAAAGAAGGGCACTACAATGAACCGCCCCGTTTATATTCACAGGATCTAAGAGATAACCGTTTCATCCTGACAGTCACTTTATTTTTAAAAAAAAGTATAATAATCTATATAAATATTAGCGGTCTCACGTCTGCGTTAGATCGAAAGTAGGAATGAAGAATTCAAAATGGCTTCTTGCCGGCGTCTCGATTCGATATTTTTTTTTTTTCAATCTACAGTTTTGAATAGTTTCTGCGATTTTTAAATATGAAACCCAAAGGCCAAAATGTGAAATAATTCCATTTAAATATTTGTTAGTTTGTTTTTGGTATTTCTACAACATATTACATCTTTAAATTGTATAAAAAATCATGACAAAATTTGATCTGTCCTAAACCAAAAATAACCTAGCCTACTGATCAAGCCTAAGGGAATATATCTCTATGCAAAGGTTTTGCAGGGTACGGCTAGTAATAACTAATGCTTCAAACTGAAAATGTAATCCATTTAGTCTTTTTTTTTTAAATCTAAAAAAGCGAGATTTTCTTTTTAATGAACTTGTGTAAATAATTGGGGGGGGGGGGACGACGAATTATTCAATTTAAAAAATGTTTTGACTAAAGTAAGAATGACACAGGAAAGCATAAGCGAATTGATATGTCGAAAAGGAGTCACCATGACAAAGAAAAGGGAAATAACTAAACGAAAATGACAGACAGATCGTGTCCTTTCAAAACCAGGTGATTGTATAGACAGATGACATTGGGGGGGGGGTTTGTGCCCCCCGGGGGGGGGGATAAACATACATATTCTTTTAGTCATATTATTGGAGCTTTTCAACTGTACTTGTGACAGCACAACACCGGAGCTGTTCTTATCAAGGGACGGAACCAAATGAAATGTTTTGTTTTTGTCTCGTGACAGTCAAGAGAATCAATGAAAATTCGGGAGAAGGGAGATGAGATGGAACAATCTTAGAAGTGATATTAAGATATGGAAGGAAGAAACAGGTCCGAAGAAGAGAGGGAGACATTTGCCCATGTGTGTGTGTGTGTGTGAGAGAAGACTCAAGCCACATGTCAAGTCTGTGTGTGTGTATGTGTGTGTGTGTTTTCTATCGACGAGAAAGGTGAATCTGTAAATGGAGTAATGAAAACATGAAATAAAACTCGACCATAATAATATTTACAGTTTAAAGTTATACGTCATATACTGAAACTATGGTGTGAGTCGGATCTGCATGAAGTAGGTGACGGGTTCAGACCCCAGCGTGTCCAGTGACCGGCTCGTGTTTTCCTTTGGTGAGGGGCGTAAAAATAGGCACTACACAAATCTGTAACACAAGTGGTTGACAGGATTGAGAGACACACATCTCATCTTTACAGGGAACTTTCGTAATAATAATTATAATACTAACAATGTTGAGAGAGAGAGAGTGTGTGTGTGTGAGAGAGAGAGAGAGAGAGAGAGAGAGAGAGAGAGAGAGAAAAGAAGAGAAGAGAAGCTAGCGACATTCTACCATCTATTGACGAATAGAATAATTTCCACAAAACGATCAGATTGAACAATGCAAGTCATCATTGCATGAGTCACAATTAATTGAACAATTAATGCTTGCTCCTCTGTTACACCCATACTTAAATAAAATTATTACAATAATGAGATCAAAGATGGATATAACAATTGTTCAACGCCATTAGCTTTGAAGCCTCTCAAAAAAAAAAAAAAACTTAACTGTATGCGCTGAGGACGAAACACAAGGACTGGGTCAAGAAGAAATGTATTTCCTGAATCAGATGGACAACAAAACTCCTTTAAAGCCCCAAGGCGACGTCAACAAAGTCTTTGACAGCATCTTCCCCCCCCCCTCCCCGTCCCCACCACCACCACCACCATCCAGCAAGCTGACCTCCAGCTACAGACAAAACGTCACTGACCATGATGAGGAGAGAGAGACCAGGCTAGGCTAGCTAACACCCCCGAGTCTGGGATTATGTCGCTCCCCTTGATATAGGAGCCGCACAATGACGTGAGCAGACCACGATACAAACACTATGAGACGCACTTCCCTCTCTCGCCCCCCCAACCACACCCAATTGATGGTTTGTAAATGATGAGGTTTGAAAAAAAAAAGTAAAAAAAAAAAGTAATTGTCGTCAGAGATTGCTCACTCAGCAGCAATACGCATTTTATTTTCGGTTAGTTTGACATTTAAGATCATTTATTTTAAGTCTTCATTCAGAAGGGATGCGGTCACAGACTTTATAGGTCATTAATTAAAACAATATAAACAACAGCAACACAACAACGTTTGGTACATGTACACGATAAAATACGCACACACACACAAAGTGCACATCAGAGTCTCCTCAAAAATATTTGAGGGGGGACGGGACGGTAGCAAAATTGATTATTAAGGAAAAGGGGGGGGGTGATTAAAAAAAAATGAGCTCGTCTCAAACCTACTGTCTACTATGGGGGATGGTGGTGGGAGAGCAAAGGCACACACACACACACACACACACACACAAAAGGTGATGGTGGTGGTGGTCAAACGATAGTGTACCTGATCAATAGAAGCAGAATGTGTAGTCCTAGCTAGTCTTATTCATATAAACAAAAGTTGAGTCTTTTTTTCTTATATCTACAACCAACGTGCAACCAAAGGAATTTCTTTACCAATCTCCACGACTCATCTCTCTCACACACAATCACACACTGTCAGAGTAGTACAAAAAGGGGAGGAGATAAAAAGCAAAAAAAAAAACTTCGATTGCGAAATACCATGAATAAGTAAAAAAAAAAAAAGTAGTGATATATAGTTCACGGGATGCCATTTCTTAATAAACCCAACATGATTAATGTAATACATTTCAACGAGCACGTAATCTAGAAAGTGTATAGTTAAATATGAACAGACTCTTGATAGTCTCCAATGACCTAACATACACACACATATCAATGACACAGAGGTGAGGGTGGGGCAGAGCACAATTTAACGAATTTCGACAGGGAGGCATTAAAATCCCCATAGGCGTATATCTCATTAGAACAAAGGTGGGACGGATGGCCGAGAGTCCTGGACTCGATCCTCGGGTGATAATCATGGACATTTTTTTCAGGGTGAAATTTTGTGCAAAGTCGTCCCACAAGTCTGACTTAAGCTGGGGAAGTAAAGGCGGCTGGGCGTTTGTGATAACCACACAATCCCTTTCATACGCCGAGGTTATAGAAACAGATGAATTCTACACTTCATCTGCCCCGATGGCCCTTTTGGGCTGAGGGAACTTTACTTTCTACCTATTAGAACAAAGCATAGAAAAAGTAAACGAAATGAACTTGGTCGTCACCCAGTTCCTATGTTAAAAGTATACTCTGGGCCGTGGTAGGGGAAGAGGGAAGGAGTGAGCAATGACAGCCATTTGAAGCTAACTGATCGTGAAGAATGAGCTAAGTGCTAATCAACAGAACCAGAAGACCGTGTGCCCATAACGTCACAACAGTTTTTTTTTTCACCAGGATACCGAGACTTTTAAAAAAAAAAAAAAAACTCTCGGACGTTACTTAAAGAGAGTCGGATATTCCGTCCTCCCATCTAAGTCCCAATAACAAGTTTTAATCCACTACACCACTCTCCCAGGGGTTACGTTGGTACTACATGTATTACTACTACTTACTGGTACTACTGCTGCCAACGACACTACTCGACGGTAGGAGACCCGCGGAAAAGTCAATATTAATAAAGCTGACGATAATGATCTGACAGATGAGAATTACACGGGCGGTATTGTAAGCCAGGACTGACGCCAATCTTTCTATCCCCCGCACCATTTCACCACCGAGTGTGTGTGTGTGTGTGTGTGTGTGTGTGTGTGTGTGTGACGTTGTAGTAACAACGGGCGTAGTAATAATAGCCGTTAATGAACAGAAGGGTAAAGGGGGAAAAATGGAGGGGGGTTGGGGTCATGGCGTTATGTTCGCGGATGGACTATTTGGAGATGTCTACTCAACTAAAGCCTCCAAAGAGATCGGCTGTCCAGTCCGACGGTTGCAGAATGACATAGGAACTGACCCATGTTACGCAATACTCTGTAAAAAGAAAGGGTGCAAATAAGAACTGTTAAATTATTTAGGATATTTTTTTTTAAAGTTTACTCCGGCGGCATTAGTCTAGATAGGTGGTTCTAAAACTTTTTGCAATTCGAGATGCAATAAGAAATTTTTTTTCCGATTTTCGTGAGCCGCCTGTAAGAAAAAAAAAAGTATAATAAAAAAAAAACAAGCAATTTAAGTCTTTTCCGTTTCTGACAAAGGACATTTTAGAGCTTTTTCGCCGAACGAAATCCGTATTTTTTTTCCGTGTTTTGATAAATAGAGAGTAAAGTAATCATGTTGAATAACTGTTACAAAAATAAATAATGATTACGCCCCTTTGATTAGCTTTTATTATTTATATTTAAAATATAAGCAAAAACGGTACCTAGGAAAGTCTTTTTTTTCGGCCCTGAGATGTCAGATCGCGAAATGGACTTTTGATGTACACTTGGCAGGCCAAGACCTACAAAATGATATATACATCATGGGTCTAGGACTTATGGTTGCCGAGATCTAGGGCGCTCCTATGTTAATATAGCTTATATAGTAAAAAAACGGTACTTTACATGCCCCCTTTTACGGCCCTCAGAGGTCAGATCGCGAAACGGACAAAAGTCATTTCTTGGCAGGCCAAGACCTACAAAATGATATATACATCATGGGTCTAGGACTTATGGTTGTTGAGATCTAGGGTGATGACGGACAGACAGACAGACAAAACGGGGACAATAGAGCATTTTTTTTCGAAAATGCTCTAAAAAGAATTAAATGTAAGCAGTTTGTAAAAAAACTTTTGAAGACCCACTTTAAATCATCTCGCGTCCCCGCACTTTGAGGACCACTGGTCTAAATCAGCGTTTTCACATTTTTCGTATGTGTGTGTGCAATGCTCCACCCTGACCTTTCTAAAAACTCTTTTGTCTAACACTCTCATGTGTACAACATTGGGAAAACTGAGCCGTTCCCTCAGACGATTAGGTTTAGCAAGAAGAGGAAAAAAAGGGGGTTTTAGGAATTAAATCGCTGGATAAATGTTCATAATGTATGTTTCAGAGCTGAATGGCACACAGCACAGATTCCTTCATCAGCTATATTCACTCAGTACACAACAATGTTCTTGGACTGAGCAAACACTGAAGGAGTTCTCTGGAGTGATTTATAAACCAGACATGAATACCCCCAACCCCATACCGACAAGTGACATATTCCCATAACTCAGACGACAACACGGCTTTTCCTTCTAACTTTTCATTTTAATCTCCATATAGTGGACCAATGGGACAAAAAATTTTTAATGTGGGGGTGGGGGGGGAGTAATATATATATATATATATATATATATAGATATATATATATATATATATAATTTAATGAGCGCGGCTTGTTTTTTTTCGCTCGTGATTTCAAAAAGGTGCGCCACCACTTCGTCACAGCTGAGAGTTGTACGACTTTAAACGTGTGAGAACTACTGACCTATATCACTGCGTTGGTTCTGAATCCTAATTAAACCCCGTCATGCAATTATCTTACAAGTTAGTTTTAATTAACGCACGGTACACCTTACCAAAAAAAAAAAACAACAACAACACAACAGCATGGGACTCTGATATAACATTTACTGTAGCCACGTGACACCGGTTTATTGACAACTATTAAATGATCTTTGCTAATGGAGAGAGAGAGTACTGATATTCAGGTTCGTTTCTACTTCAATATTGTCAGCTTTCAACTTGTCCAAAATTGAAACTATTTTGATCAAATTTCCTCTGAGCTATTTTTTTTTCGTATATCTCTTCGTGTGAGCCCGCTGATGAAAATGTGAAAAAAGAAAGGGAGGGGGGTATTAAATGTCACAATATTACAGCGTTGTGTGACATGAGAAAAGTGTGTCATGTGTAACAATGGTATTACCATCATGGTAAGCGGGTTACATTTATCGCCTCTGATAACTGCAATGTGCGGATGCCATATACACACAAGGGAAGTAATTCAGTAATGCAGTGAGACGGACAACCGCATAGACTTTAAAAGAGTCAGTGAAGTAGAATTAATCACATAATAATGGATGGGCCGGGATGGGGAAGATGAGCAGGCAAGAGTCAATACAGCGTACACACACATAGACACGCACATACACATGGGCAGATCAAGACAAATGCGTAGGTAATAAAGGAATCACATTATAACAATGACACTGACGCAATCAAGACACCACGACACATTGGTGAAGCATGCACATTAAAATAATATGATAAGTAATATTTAAAATAATATATATAAATAATAGCGGTGTGGGTTCTGCGTTAAATCTAAAGTAAAGAATCAATACAGCAGTATTCCAGTTTAAAATCGTCAAACGTAAACAACAGTAATAAAAATCATGAAAAAATCGGATCTGTCCGAAACCAAAAAAATAACCTAGCCTAATAAGGGAATATAACTCTATGCAAAAGTTTGTGCAGGGTACAGCTAGTAATTGAATAGTATTAATTAACTAGTTGAACCCCCCGCATAGTTCAACTTTGAGGTTATCATGATTCAGGCCAATGTAAGTGTATGCGTTCATTTATTTATTTGGTTCTGAACGTAATTGAGAAACGTATTAGGTCGGTTATTTTTTTCTTCTTTCTTTCTATCTTTGAGCCAGGCTAAGTGCAACACAAATATGATTGACAGATTCCCTCATGTCATCATTGTGCAACACTTAACAGTTAATGATGAGACGAAGACGACTTTTTTTCTTTCTTTTTACCGATTCCAATGTACAACGTTTAGCCAACGGACAATATGAATAGTCGTGAAATACTTTTAATGTGTAGGCTGTACCACCACATGGCCCTCAGGCCTCCCATCACGCAAACCAATTAACATTGTATTTTTAAGATATTTACACTTTTTTTTTTAATAATCAGGAGTAGTTCACAATTATGTATGTTATTTGTTGACGTTGCTACATTTATTAAAATAAATAAATGCTAATGGCGACAGTTCAAGTCCGAGCGACTGAATAGAGGGGGGGGGGGGAGACAATCGACAGAGGAAATGTTTGTTTTAATACTATCTGTTTTTGGCATTAAAATTTAGACTCCTAACAACAAACTTGTAGTACAATGTTGGCCGGGTAGGGCTGTAATCGGGGGGGGGGGGGTCATCACTGAGTTGATTGCCGCACTACAATACATTCTATTCACGCATTCACTTCTATTCACTAAATCTTGCAATGGTGGGACTCTTTGAATGCACATGTTTGAAAACCGGAATGCGGCTCTCAATGAACTCACGCGTGGCCAAAAAACTGGCCTATGCAGCCAGGGACCACCATGACTTGTTTCTTAATTATAATCCTGCACATATCGACACCCCCTTCACCCCAACCACCACTTCATCGCCATCTGATGAGTTTCATTACACGCTCATAGAGAAACAGAAAAAAAAAATATGTTACACTAAATATTCCAGCTTGACAGCCGGACAGTAAATCAAATTACTCAATGGCCGTGGGCAGTGGGCTGAGGTCATCCGAGAGATGGCACAGCTTAATTTAAATGTTTTACAACAAGTCTGCCCCAAGTAGATATATATATTATACATATATTTAAAATTATGATTAACCGCAAATGTAGAGCTTTCATAATCCCCCCCCCCCAACTTACCGATTGAATGTATCTTGTTTACTGGCTAGATGTTGCAATTAAATATGATATGCTGTAATTACTGTTTGGAGACTCGATGCTCTGACATTTAAGGTTGGGATGGGGAGAAGAACGAGCCATTGATTTTATATAACGACTTCATTACGATAAGGAAGATAGTAGTAAGCTGTTAAGTTCATGTAGTGCTTTCGATCTGGTTGGGGAGATCCTGTTAAAGCATATCAGGCAATATTACTTGGGTGTGTGCTTACGTGTGTGGTGGTGGTAGGGGCAGGTTGGGGTGGCACTTAACTAACAGCCGATCAAGTCATTACTGGTATTGTAAGTAATATTAATAATATTATACTTTATTACAGTAGCAATAATTAGTTCCGGCTTTTTGATTTCGGTGCAAAATTCTTATCGTGTCAGATAAGTACAATCACAAGATGTAACGACTCAAACACAAGGACGGGCAAAACATTTTAAACTGGGGTTGGGGGTGGGGAGGCGACATTGTTTTTTTAATTGGACAGAAGGGTCTAACGAAAAGTAGATGGGTGGGGGATGTTGATATGAAACGTAACATACTGCCGGTGATATTGGCCCGCAGCATAAAAGATAAATTCATGGTCAAGCAATAAGTGCTTCTTTTATAACTGTATTCTTTTTTTTTTCAGACACGAAATTGCCAGCTCAGAAAATAAAAAAAATATCAAGTGAAATCTTTCACAAAGAAATCAATAATAATATAAATCAAGCGCAAAACCTACACAATCACTATACACATGTACTAGATGAGCGTATTTGTGTTCAGGCCTCTTCTGGTGAGAAACGCCGATTGTGAACTCTTAACTCGGTAGGGCTTAAAGATATGGATAATCACAGCTCCGAGGTAATAGCCGGCTAATTGAGGGGGGAATAATTAGCTCTCGACAAGGGCCAATCATTGCCTGACCCTGTATTAGCAGGTTGAGGATAATGATTATGTAACTGTGATAATGATTATGTAACAGTGCTAGCAACAGATTTGTGGTGGGAGGGGAGTGGGGGGGGCTAAAACTCTGGCGTCTTATTTTGTTTATTTTCGGCGTTGCAGTTTTCAATTAGTTGACTTTGATCACATCCCAATGACGTAGAAGTAATAAGAGACATTTACCCAATAGGTCACTAAAAAAAAAGTAAAACGAAGTCAGCTACGAAATAAAGTCATATAATAAATTACAAGCCTGCGTGACAATGATGACGGTTATAAATTTGATAAAATATCGCAACCAATGAGCTATTGGAAAAAAAAAACTCCTTCGCGCAATTTCTCTGAAATCGGAAGAAAAAGTTGGCCATCTTGTTATGCATGACACAGCTAATTCGCTGGTTATAGTAGATAGTATTTCATACAGAAAATATTTAATGTCATTATCAACAAAGTTAACGTCATACTAAAGAGAATAGAAAAAAAGAGAAGTATATTTCTAAAAGTAAAAAAAAAAATTGTGTAACTGGAACCTTTGAAGACCTTTAGCGAGATGGTTCTATGTACCTCAGTGATCGCAACACACATGTGAACAAAAGCAAGCGTTGATTACGAGAGGAAAGGAAAAAAAAAATAAAAGGTTCAATGTCACACAATGTTACACAATATTTGAATGCGACATCTTGTGTAATACTAATGAAGTCACGCAGATTCCATATATATTCTCTCTGATCCGTGCGTGTTGGTGACAGTCTGTGGTTGCGTGCAGTTGCAGGAGGTAATGCCAATCGGCTTTTCTCATTTTCTCTCTCTTAATGGTATTAACAGCAATATATGTTGTTGTTTTTTTTTTCTTATTTAGTAATTTATTCTTATTTCCGTTATTTTAATCAATTTTTTTTTTGCAATAAAAACAATTGCATAAGTGGGGTTACCTGTATTAAAAAAAATGTTTTAAAAGTTGATATGTGCTAAATAATTTTCATCTTAATAAATCATCATAGCATACATGCATTCTCTAATACAGCGCTTCTCAAAGTGCGGCTCGCAAATAAACTTTTAGTAAACTTTTTACAGACTTGTGGGTCTCCATAAAAAAAACAATATTCAAAGTGAGATTCGAGGGGGTACAAGTTTGATAATACATGCTCTAATTTATTAACGGCACTGCCAACGCATCACCAACATCTACACTTCAAAGCTAAGGGTCGTATGCGCAGTAATGTTGTGCTGTGAACCCAACAGAGAACACATTTTCTTACAAATGGCGGGATCTTTTATTTATTTATTTTTTTATTAGGACGGAAAGTTATGAAACCAGCGAGAGAATACCAGTAGAGAGAAAATGAGACACTTACCATAGATAACTGACAAATTGAGATTGTCGACAGGGGTGTGGTGATCATTACACTATACCAGGGCTTCTTAAACTATGGGTCGCGTAGCAAAAGTCTGGGGGTCGCGAGAGATAAAAATACAGTTTAACAGAAGATGTTTTTTAACTTGTAAAATATTAATGTATTTTTCTTTTATATTTGTATTGGGGGGTCGTCAAGAAACTCGCAATCATAAATGGGGTCGTGAATTACAAAAGTTTAAGAAGCCCTGCACTATACACAGGTCAGCGAAAGTGTACTGGCATAGCAAAGTATTAGTTAAATTATTAACCAACCATGATGACGTGCACTATAAAATACAACAAACAGGTTCAAAGGTCATGATTAAGAGATCTGAAAGAAATGTAACAACGAAAGAATCGCCATTCCGATTCTTAGAAGGTAAAAGTAGTAACAATAATAAACTGGGCAGACCTTTCTTCTCTCCCGATTGGTGCTTTGACACAGGATCATATCTTACAACTTCAGTACCAATGGGGCGGCCTGATTATTTCTACAATTAAAACGACTAAATCAAGTTTTTAACTCCCTTGTGATTAAAGATGTTCAGGTGTGATCAATAAGGAAGCGTGTATAACAAATATATATACAGGCTATATATATATATATATATATAGGCTTGCCATACGTCCCGGTTTGACCGGGACAGTCCCGGATATACTGGGTTGTCCCGGTGTCCCGCCCGGTTGTTGAAATTGTCCCGGTTTAGATTCAGGGCACAGTTTCTTGGAAATAATTGAGCAAAATTATTAGATCAGAGAATGATTAATCTGCTCTTGTGTGATCAGTAACATTTTGGTAAGTAACACAGTAATACAAATTTACAGAAGTGAAAAATACGAGTGGTACAACAAGTAGAAAACTGTATTGTTTTGTAAAAATATCATGTTTGTGTACCATTATGAATAAAATAACAAAGATTATCTATTCTATATTTTATTTATTTTTTTACATTACTGTTTTCATAACTTCCCCCCCGGAACCGACATCCCTAAACCTAAAGTAAAAAAGACAGAACTGTCCCGGTTGGTCCGTGAAAAAATATGGCAACCCTATATATATATATATATATATATATATATATATATATATATATATATATATAAAGCTGTTTAAAAAACAAAACAAACAACAACATAAATGTACACTGGCGTAAACAGGGTGGTGTCCAGTTAAGTGCTCCGAGTAAATTTTTTTTTTAAACTCTATAAGGCACAATGAAGCCAATCGGCAACAAAAATGATTAAGTTACAAATGAAGTCTATTTCTAATAGATTGGTATCATAGCTGTGGAGAAATAAGTCAATTTTATCAGTTTTTTTTTTTCTACTTCACCATTCCCCCCAACGTGACGCCATCTAGGTATTTTTGTAACTGTTTTACTGACAAATATAATATATTTATGACTTTCACAAACATTATCCGCGTAAGCTTCACCTCCCTTCATTTATATCCATGTATTATTTTTTTTCATTATAAATAAAACGTTTGGCAAAAAAAAAAACACAACTAAAAGATCAAGATTTTATACTTGTTTTTTAAAACAAATTCAATTAACGGATTACGTTTCACAAAGGGTTGACTTTTAACATTAAGAAAATAATGTTTCCCCATTATGCTTTTAATAATGTGTGTACCATGTAGAGTTAATGAGAGGAAACTCATTAAGGTTACGGTGGTATGAGAGCGCTGTTGCCATTTAATTTACATACTTAATGGCCATTAAATAATTCCCCCCCCCCCCCCGCTTTTTTTTTTAAAATGTCAACCATCTCACAACGTAACATCAAATCGCTTATCTCACTCACACACTCACACAACGGCCAGGGGTGTGAGACTGTCTGGCACGGAGCGTGTCCCAACTGTGTACGTCTTGAATGCCATTCGAAACTGTAACAGAAACAGCCGCCCCCCCCCCACCCCCAAACATCAACAGGGAGTAAATCGATACAGACAGACGACACGATTAACTAATTTGTTATGTACACCCCAAGCTATCAAGATTCCATTAATCTGCGTGAATAAATCATCAATTCGTGGTGGTGGTGGTTGGGGGGGGGGGGGGGGTAAGCGCGAGTACTATCAGTCAATTGCTCTACGCAGACTGCTTGGCCTCTTACTCGATGACTGTAACCCTTAAGTTATAGGAATACATAATTTAGCGGGACTTCTAACTACAGAACTTGTTGAGTTCAGTAACAAATGACTGGCAAAGCGGCGTCTGTTATAATGACGCCTAGATATGCATGCATTCATTCACCTGTCTTCGGAATATTAGGTTAATGTCCGCAGACGTACAGTCCTAGAGGATGTACCGATGAAACTACAAACTATAATGTGATATATGTGTATGCGTTATTAATTGCGAGGTCGATTTAGTGTATCGCTGCGGCGATGTTGGTATCTCGGTGAACTGACAGATCCTGGAGATTCCATTCACTGTTCTTCAAAGTCTGACAGTTACTACAATCACCGTTTCGTGTTGATAAAAGACAACTAACAGGGGTGACCCACAGGTGCGAAGACGAACAGAGCAGCATTCTACCTGTCGGACCAGCACCGTACCATGTTGTGTCACAAAACGTGTAACGGGAGGGCCCCGTGCAGAGACGACGTGAGCCGCACCAGATATAAAACACTGTTAAACACAATTATACAAAACAAAATCTGACTTCACTCCACTCATAGAGGACGTCTTCAGACCGATGCTTTGCGAAATATACATAGGGGTAGGCAAACTTTTTTTTTGCCGCAGGCCACATAGGGTTCGTAAATGTGACGGCGGGCTGACCATGCATGAAGTGTTGACGATCTAATTAAATTAAAGGTAATGATGTGTTTCACCTTCAAACGAATGACGGACCGTATTGAACAGTCCAGGTTTATTGAACAGTCCAGTTTTATTGAACAGTCCAGGTTTTATACATGGCTGACCTGGGCAGATATAAGACAATAAAACTGAATGAAAATAAATTAATAAATCAATGGATTACTTTTTGTTTCAGTAAGACCTGCCAAGTGTGTAACAGTTCTTCCTCACATTTTCGTCAGCTGGTAAAGAGGACAAAAAAAAGTCGACAAGTGGTGGATGATTTTTGTTCATAAATTATATAAAGCGTATATTTATATACATACGGGGACGGGTGATCGTGCCTTGTAGAGCGAGACTGTCGACAGAGTCCTGGACTCGAACCTCACCTTGGGATTTTTTCAGGTCCAGCAGTAAGTCCCCAAGTCCACCCAGCTCCAATGGGTACCAGACTTTAAGTTGAGTAAAGGCGGCTGGGCATTGTGCTAACCACACCCTCCCTTTATATGCTGATTTTATTGAGACAGGTGAATTATACACTTGCCCTGACGAGCCCTCAGGTGATAAAGGGAACTTAACACACACACACATAAACACACAACATGAAAACTGTGTAAAAAAAATTATTTACTTTGTCGACATAACAGGCATCGGTGCTAATAAGAAATTTCTGAAATAATTTTTTTTTTAAAAATGTCCATACGAGCCGCGCTAAATTAAATTAAGACCTTCACGGGGTGTTGGCACAGAACGTAATTTTAAATTGAATGATATAAATTATCAACAGTGTAAGTTTGGTACCTTCACAGAGACCTGCACCACTTATCAGTACATGCTGAAAGTCAAAGATCTAAAACATCATTTCCATCGTTATCATCAGTTCATGTTTCAAAATACTTCATTATGCTGATAGTTTCAATTTTTTTTTTACAAATTTAATTCTCAAAAAAGCTCCTTTTAAAAAAAAGCCTTTATCTGATTGATTAAAAAAAAATGTTTAAGTGCACTATTTTGACTTCGGTTATCTTCAAAGACTTTTATTACACCTGCAGTGTCTGGAGGTGCAAACTTTCTCAGCTTAGTTTTGGAAATCGGACAATTGTTTTCACAAACTTCTCGACGCTAAACCGATTTGAAAATTTTTAACAAATGAGTATTCTTGATGACTATACACTATATTAAAACGTTCAAGTCAATTAATTACATTTTTAAACGGGTCCGAAGCTCATTACCATTTTGATGTTTACATAAAACGGGAAATGGTGGACAGAGAATATGGTGTCACAAGTTCAGCTCGTGTTCATTAAAGTGCCGAGTTTTGAAGTTTTTTTTTTTAGTCTGACGAGCTATGAATAATATTTTATATTAAAAAAAAACGAAAATTCTTTTTAACAAGATAAAATACAAAAGTATAAAACAACAGACTTTTTTTTCTAGGTCTTTCGATTTCACTCAACTACATCAACTTTTTAGTTTACAAACAAAAACAAAAGAAATACATGTACTTGTGAAATTTCAGAGTAAAAAACAAACAACTTGTTGACAAAAAGATTAGTATTAAAATGTACTCAAAGATAAAAAATATATTTCCCTAGGCTCAGATCATAAAAATAATTAGAGACGTTTTATTGACTAAATAAAAGTGTAAGCACTAGAGATGAACAAAACATTCTAAAAAGATAATAGCGGTCTTGCATCTGCGTGAAATCGAAAGTGGAAAACAAGAATTCTAAATTTCTTGCCAGCGTCTCGATTCAATAAATGTTGTTTTTTTTTTTTTTGTTTTTCTTTAATTCTACAGTCTTGAATAGTTTCTGCGGTTTTTAAACATGAAACCCAAAGGCCAAAATGTGAAATAATTCCATTTAATTTTATTTTTATTTCTACAACACATTGCATCATTAAATTGTAATAAAAATCATGACAAAATCGGATCTGTCCGAAACCAAAAATAACCTAGCTAGTTAATCCATATTGGCAATCACGTTTTAGTTGTAGTCAATATATAACACAAGTCTATTATATTATCAGTTTGGATTTAAATGTGCACTTTAATCAAATATAAAGGATTTTGTTAGGTTTATATAATACAAATAGTCACATTAGAGAGACTATTGTATATAAATATATAATGTCTTCAAATACTGACCATTAAAAGCACTCCAAAATCTCAGTGAGGCAAAATGATACATACATGGATATCAAAATTCAATAACGATTTCAGCACTTGATTCGAACGTACATGTATAGAAATAAAAATTACATTATAAAAAATATTTTATAAAAAACAACGTTTTTCTTGCGTACTAAAAAAAAAGAAAAATAATTTTTCTATGAGCCTGAAAAAAGTTCCGAATAAAAAAAAGAATATCTAGGCTACAGAAACTCATATGTGTACTGCATTATGAATGTACTTGTACTTTGTTTCTCATGTTTGCTTTTATGTATACCTGTGCTTCTTTCAATTGATTCTAATTTAAAATCCCATATCCTACTTCAACAAAGTGATTGCCGTTTCAATTATTTATCAGTGCCAGTTATTTCACGTTGGACCCGATGGTTTCCATAGCTACCGTACAGGCGCTGCAGATTCATTCAACCCAATGAGTATTACACTAATTTCAGCAAGGAAAAAAACAATCGTATCAAAGAATTCAGTTGTTATTATTATTATTTGTTATTTAAAATGTGCCTTTTCTTCTGAGCGTTGATCACCTTAGTACAGGCGTGGACATAAAGATCTCCTTTGAAACCAGCCATTCAGACATATCAGCAGTCAAGTGTCACTAACCAGATCAGTTGTTGTTTTTTTTTAATCCCGCATATAAAAGCGGGTTCAAGCGTGGCCATGGTATAACACTAGATACAATGTAACAAGTCCCACCCTTCCATCAGGACACTATTACCATGCATTCTTATTCAAACGAACACAAAGTTTGTAAAATATTTTTTTAAAAATGGTGTAAAAAATATGCATCTTATAAGTTCAAAAAAAAAAAAGTCCTCTGTTTGCCAGTAACGGATATAGACTCGAAATGTAAAGTCAGTATTTGATTTGGTCCATCAGTCCACGGAATGGCTGGATTTAACAAAACACATCATCAACGAACTCAAAATAACACACACACACACACAATATTCTAGAACACAAATCAATGTCTCCGATAAATGAAAGCCATTAAACCTGTCTTTTAAAACATTTTTTTTTTAAATTGGCAATTTTTTCTTCCCTTCTAATACTAGAAAAATTATTAAAAAAATGAAACTAATAAAAAAAATGAACTGATTAGTTAATAGCCATAAATTATCAAATTACAATAGTTCATCGATCAGATCATTACAACTCGCATTAGGTGGACATGTCTAACAAAGAGGGGGGGAGGGGGGGAGAGATTTCTTTGAAGTAAATGATGTTGAGATATGTAGCGAATATAGAATACTAAAATAAAAAAAAAGTTCGACGCGCACCACGAATAATTGCATGCACCTGCGACAACAGTGAAATAAATTGCACACATCGCTATACAGGAATCAGTGTTCCATCATTCATTGCAACATGTAAGCTGCATACCGAGAGGTTGCTAGTTCAGGTCTTGAACTTTGACCCATCACCGATTTTTTTTTTTTAAAAAGGGAGATACAATGTTTACTTCCTGAGTTCACTTCAAGTCCGCCACTTACACTTTTTACTAAACGCTTTCAAACACTGTGTTTCACTTCAAACTAGCGTCAGCTTCATTGCAAGACGCCGTGTAGGCTATGTATTACACCATGGATATGTCATCATATGTCTTCAGCTATAAACTCTTCTATTCAATTTTTGTTATAAACTGGAGCCAGCCACCGGGTCCACAATAAATGACTACATTTATTTCACCACAAAATTTATGTTTGAAAAAAATAACGGGAGAAAGACCACGCTGTATTATGAACGTTCCGTGCTTATCTAAATTCAAGTAGTGATGTATTTTATTATTGTGACGTGAACCAGATAACCAGAAGATGCATACATTTTTATGTATAGAAAAAAAAAAAGGGGGGGGGGGGGTAGAAAGAAAAGAAACCTGTGCATGGGGAGTGGCGGTGAGGTAAAGAGCCCCGGCGCCGACGAAGAAACAGAACTAGAGTCCCCCCCCCACTGGCACCGTGACCGTCGGGGCAAAGGGCGTACTGAAATGTATATTTTTAAAACGTGTTTTCCCAATATTGGCGACAGTTTTGAACCAGGATCAATATACTCAACACCTCCTCTTAAGGGGGGGGGGTTCACAAAACAACGATTTTAGAACCGCTGACTAGAAAATTTTCATACTGATTTAAAAAAACAAGCAATTAAGCCTGTTCCATTCTGGACACAGGACGTGTTAGCGCATTTTCAGTAAGTTTGTTATCTTTCAGTAAATATTTGTAAATTTTGGAAATGTTTATAAATTCAATTGTGTAATGCATATATCTGAAAAAAAGATATTAAAAGGACAAGTAAGTCATGTTGAATAACTGTTACAAAAATAAATAATGATTACGCCCCTTTGATTAGCTTTTATTATTTATATTTAAAATATAAGCAAAACGGTACATAACAATCTTTTATATTTTGGCCCTGAGAGGTCAAATCGCGAAATGGACTTTAGATGTACACTTGGAAGGCCAAGACCTACACAATGATATATACATCATGGGTCTAGGACTTATGGTTGCTGAGATATAGGGCGTTCCATTATTAATATAGCTTATATAGTAAAAAACGGTACTTTATAAGGCCCCTTTTACGGCCCTGAGAGGTCAGATCGCGAAATGGAAAAAAGTCATTTCTTGGCAGGCCAAGACTTACAAAATGATATATACATCATGAGTCTAGGACTTATGGTTATTGAGATCTAGGGTGATGACAGACAGACAGACAGACAAAACGGGGACAATAGAGCATTTTTTTTCGAAAATGCTCTAAAAAACAGCCAACAGGAAACGTAATCAGATATAATAATAATTTAAAAAAAAAACAATAACATAAAGATGCTAGGTCATAGTGTACGGGAATCTCTTCAGTTGAACACACGGGCAGGCTACAGTCCAACTGTTTCAAGAAGATAACACACGCACACTCACACACATAGAGAGATATTTGAGGAAGGCAAAAAGAGATAACAAGGAAGTGGGCCAAGGAAGTGTAATACACAGCCTCCCACAGCTATGAGTTCACCGTCGTGTGAGTCGTTGGGTTACTTTTATACATAGTAAAGGGAGGAAGATCACCATTCAATTTGTGCGGTTTTGCTTTTTAAATTCCCTGAAAGAATGTGATACACAGCCTCCCACACTTATGAGTTCACCGTCGTGTGAGTCGTTGGGTTACATTTTATTGATAGTAAAGGGAGGAAGATCACCATTCAATTTGTGCTGTCTTGCTGTTTAAATTCCCTGAAAGAATGTGATGT
The DNA here is from genome assembly GCA_021962125.1 of Bulinus truncatus. Lineage (NCBI taxonomy): Eukaryota > Metazoa > Mollusca > Gastropoda > Planorbidae > Bulinus > Bulinus truncatus. The sequence goes on from JAGDYQ010000042.1 coordinate 4,306,624, forward strand.
TTATCTCTTAGATCCTTTAAACTACTCATGGGACCGCCCAGTGTCCTCACTTGATTCATATTATGACCGAGAGTGGAATAGCCGTGCAGACCGGACACGCTGGGAGTCGAACCCGTAACCCCAGAGGTGTACCTAGGGTGGAGGAGGGGGGTCCAAATTCGAAAGGCCCCCAAAAAATTTTTTTTTTTACATTTAAATAGTAAGTACATTATCTCATACCATGGTGTCGAATGTCAAAACGCAGGAGCCCCCAAAGACGCCAAGCGCCCCTTCCCGGGGCACTGCGTAACCCATAGCATGAAAATTCAGCTAGCTTATCCCCCACCCCACCATGCCACACCATTCAGTTAGAAACAGTATTTACAGCCACCCCACCTCCTCACCGAGAAATGTATTAGAAAGAATTCATCAGATGAGTGAGATTATCACCACATTATTATTCCTTTCATCTACTTCATTTTTTTATTCTCTAAAATAAACAGAAGTAATGAAATCAGTGTAAGGTGGGTGTTATTTTTTTCTTCTACATGTTCCATTTAGATGCGCATATTGTTTGATCTAAGCCGCTTGTAAAACGAACATTTCTGCTAATAAAATTTCAAGTAGATATAGAAGCCTGACAAACCAGGTCCATGCTCATTTTTGGCTTCTGTGCGGGTTTTTCAAAAAAAAATTGAAACAACTCGAGCTAAAACTCCTGGTCAACTATATTATCATCTGGAACCCAAATGGATGCCGGCGAGTAAATTCCTCATTAGAACTAATCAAACGTGAGATTTTTTTTTCTCTACATTTCGTCTTTTAGCACACACACACACAAACACACACACAAACAACAACAACGCGAGGCGGCTTTCAGCCGTCGGGAATAGAAATTTAAAAAAAAAAACCTTGTTCATGTCACCACGACCTTGTATACAAATCAAGTGGATGGAACATTATTTTTTTTTTAATTTCCACCTGTTGGTTGCATTAACACACAGACACGAAAATGTGCTGAACGAAAAAGTAGCCAGAGAAAATAAAATACCTTACATGATGTATTAAGGCAGTCTTGTCAATGTGGCGGGCTAATGCATTTACTGATACATTGGACGTGGCATAATTCAATATTTGTTTTTTTTTTTTTGTTTATTATTAAATTCTGAGATATCGTTTTAACCTTAGCACCAGTGATTCTAAAACTGTTCCCATCTCGCCACAACTAGGAGATACGCGCCAATTCCATTGAATAAAAAAAAAAGAACTATAAAGTTATTCCGCAACGCCAAAAAATTGTCAAACATGAATCGAGCCAGGTTTGGGGCGGGGGGAGGTGTGGGGGGAGGGGAGGGGTGTAATTTAAAGAAATTGATTCTAAATAAGGCTCTGTGAAGTAATCATGTTGGAAACACCGCTTTACACACACACACCCCTTCTCTCTTGTTTACATAACGCAAATACTGTTGACGTATTAAACAAATGTACATATGGACAGGTTCTATTGACACTCAATTCATATAGCGTACTAATACTTACGGCTGAGCTTATTCTAGATATTAATACATGTCTGTGTTTAAACTTTTAAAAAGACAAATATTTAAACAAGCATCTGAGCTCTGCAGGATTTATTAACCCAGATTCAAACTAGTCTAGGAAGTAGTTTGGTATATATATATTATATGTATATATATAAATATATATATATAAATGTGTGTGTGTGTGTGTGTGTGTGTTAACACAACCGGTTACGTTTCATATGACTCATTGATCGTTTATGCTATCTTTTTTTTTTTGCATTTACAACAACAGCTGGAAAGCAACAGTGTTGTGACATTGCTTACCTAAAGCTAACTTCCCCCAGTTGTGAGCTCCAGTGGCTTTCACCTAAATAATACGTAATACAATTTATTTCCTACGGCTTCCAAATCTGTTTCCCCGATTTCCAGAACTAAATAAATAAAAAATAAAAAAAAAAGAAGAAAGAAAGAAAGAAGAAATGAAAAAATCAATTTCTCCTATCAACCCTGGAAGATTACTGAAGGAAAGTTATAAAAAAAAAAAAGATCAAGAAACGGCTAACTAAAACGTTGGCTTTTTTTTTTTCTTTTCGACTTAACAATTGCAAATGAGATGGGGGAAATCCCTTAAAATGTAGGCCTGGAACTTTGAAGAAATAAGGGCATGTATGAATGGTTATATAGTTAATGAAATGGAATAATTGTTTATAGTGTAAAAATTCACACACACACAAAAAGAAAACATAGTCCGTGGCCATGCTTAGTACTGTATACATGCGTTTATAACATACTACCACATGGTCATAAAAACATATAACGGTACACAAATGACCAAGTAGGTGTATGGCCATGTGGGGAATGGTACAAGAAAACGTCTCTACTAAAAAATACTAATGCGGCTCCTAGTTCAAACAAAACAATCTGAAGATCTGACCAGTGCCGCGGGTCCGGCGATCAATCTGTCTCCGACGTCGTTTCCAGTCGGCCGGGGTGACCTAAGATGACCCCGGCCTGACTCCGTGACTCTTGGTTGGAGGTCAACACATCTATCGAGTCAGCAGATTTAGATCGATGTCTTGTGGGCCTGCATACAAAGAAATTCTCCTAAAAGACGTCTCCAATTTGGGCCTGCCAGTTTCTTCACCCACACTCGGTCCAATCACCCACACTCGGTCTCTTTACCTCCAGTCGGTCTCTTTACCCACATTCCGGTTATTCCCTTCAAACATCAGCCGACAGTGCATTCTCTTCTCCACGCCATCTGTGAGCCTGCCAGAACCTACGATATGTTAGAACGAGTTGACGACTCTTACTTGGTCGAGACAAGGTTCTGGAGGATCCGCAGCATGCGAGCGATGAGCCAGACATTTATCAGATAGGCGCGACTGTAAAAATGGTTGAACCAGTGCCTCCTACAGCAGGCACTGGTTGAGCCCAGATAAGTCATAGACTAACCTTCAAAATATGGCGATGGGGGGGGGGGCGGAATTCTAGAGAGTTAGTGCTAGCATTATTTCTGGACAGGCGGCTAAGACATTTAAGAAAAGCAAACGTGCAGAGATTATAAAAAAAAAGCGAATGAGCTCAGCAACGCTACCAATGACACTAGGACTCAGGTTACATTGTTGCTAGATTTGAATCTTTCATTCCATTACAAAAAAACACACACGAATTGTAAATGTGAATGGTCCTTAAAAGGAAACTGGGTGACTATTAGTTGGAAACACTACTAGAAATACTACAACTCCGAAACTATAGTAAGATCATTTAAGTTAGATCACTTTAGTGTTATAATTAAATCTTTCATAATGTTCAATCCATCATATACATTTTAGTTATGTTTGTGCTGTGAATCAGCTGTTGGTGTATTTTTTTTAACGTGTACTGTAGGCTGCTAGAATAAACTCCAATGATGTATGATTGTAGAGTTGAAACAAAAAAGAACTTACCTTGTGCCTTGCTTCTTCTGCTGGTCATCGAGTGAGCTATCCATGGGGCCATTCTGACCCGACAACCCGGCCATACTCTCCGGTTGATTGTGTGGCTCAGAGCTAGATCTGCTGGGTTATCTCGGTGTTGTTCTTCTACGCTGTTTCCATAAAACAAACACAAAATCCACAAACAAATCTGTTGCTGGTCACAATCTGCTCTTGGATCTGAAACTGAGATAATAAAAGAAAAGTAAACTTCAGGTAATGGGAATTTAGTGCTATACAACGCCCACTAACGTGATTGCTCACAGTCCAATGTACAACGCCCACTAACGTGATTGCTCACAGCCCGATGTACAACGCCCACTAACGTGTTTGCTCACAGTCCGATGTACAACGCCCACTAACGTGTTTGCTCACAGTCCGATGTACAACGCCCACTAACGTGTTTGCTCACAGCCCGATGTACAATGCCCACTAACGTGTTTGCTCACAGTCCGAAATACAACGCCCACTAACGTGTTTGCTCACAGTCCAATGTACAACGCCCACTAACGTGATTGCTCACAGTCCAATGTACAACGCCCACTAACGTGATTGCTCACAGCCCGATGTACAACGCCCACTAACGTGTTTGCTCACAGTCCGATGTACAACGCCCACTAACGTGTTTGCTCACAGTCCGATGTACAACGCCCACTAACGTGTTTGCTCACAGCCCGATGTACAATGCCCACTAACGTGTTTGCTCACAGTCCGAAATACAACGCCCACTAACGTGATTGCTCACAGTCCAATGTACAACGCCCACTAACGTGATTGCTCACAGCCCGATGTACAACGCCCACTAACGTGTTTGCTCACAGTCCTATGTAACACGCCCACTAACGTGTTTGCTCACAGTCCAATGTACAACGCCCACTAACGTGATTGCTCACAGCCCGATGTACAACGCCCACTAACGTGTTTGCTCACAGTCCTATGTACAACGCCCACTAACGTGTTTGCTCACAGTCCGATGTACAACGCCCACTAACGTGTTTGCTCACAGTCCAATGTACAACGCCCACTAACGTGTTTGCTCACAGCCCGATGTACTGATACAATGCATCACTAAGCATGAAAAAAATAAATGTTTAAATAGTGGGGAAAAAAGCTCACTGCCATCAAAAACGCATTAAGGAAAAAAAATCAATAGAATCTAATGACAGTTGAAATATTGACATATATAAAATGCCACCACCGGCTGTGTCACCCAAACCTGTTTTATAACGGTTTGTTTTGACCAGATGATAAAATGGAGACTCATTCTACCATACTTTCAACTTAACGATCCATGGAATATGTCCAGTTTAAAGTGTTAGGTGTAGTTTATAGACATACAATATGGCCAGTTTAGAGTGTTAGAAGTAGTTTATATAACATTATGTCCAGTTTAAATTGTTACGTGTAGCTTATAGACTACAATAGGTCCAGTTTAGGAAGTTAGATATTGCAACCCATTAGGCAACAAAAACAACCCGCCGGAAAGTCTACTTGTTTCTGGTTTGCAAAAAAACGTAGCCATCACCTTGAGCTGTTGTAACTAAACACACCAAACTAACCCCCCCACACACACACACTTTCCCCACCCAACCCTGGCTGATGGATGCAAATGAGTAAAAACCTTGTGCCCTGCTTCACACATTAACACAACTGTTAACTGGAACGAGGGAGTTGGCGTAAACTGATCGGGATCAATGTATCAAAACGGTTCTACCCGAGAAGTCGACTCAAAAAAAAACTGCACCAAGGATGACCAGATGTAATAGGTCATTGGTCAACGAAAACCGCATTCTTTTGAACTTGTCAAGTAACACAGGGACAGATCAATACATGTATACTCGCCCTTTCAATACCCATACAACGAGGAAGGGATAGGAGAGGGGGGACGACGACAGAGTACTGAAGGCATCATACAAAGCCTCAGGACCACTCTCATGGATAGGCCAAGTAGTGGGGGGGGGGGAGGGAGAGAGAGAGAGAGAGCCTACTGACAAAGGGCCACCTTTTTTTTTTAGTAATAATACCTATTACATTTGATACTAAGAGGGCCCCGAAGGTTTGTTTTCCTAGTGACAGGCAGAGATATTTACTGACAGTTTAAAAAAGAGAGTGTAATGACAGCTGTTCCGCTGACGGACAGACAAGAGCACAACAGTGAACTAGTCATACGGTGGATGCTTAAGGATTTAAATGTTGTTTTTTTGTTTAACGGTTCTGGTGAAAATTATGACGGTGAATCGAACTGGTAATCAATACTATAATAAATCGCCAATAATGACAAGAATTTGCGCATTTGTTTGCCTTTATTTGTAAAATTTAGAAGCGATATCCCCCCCCCCCACACACACCATTTCAATTTTACAAATCCTTGATATAAAAAACTTTGTTAGCAAAATTCACTTCAAATTTAAATCCAGTACTATTGAAAACATCGAGTGTTTTGAATCAAGACAATAATTAAGAGTGCTGCAATCAGAAGACATAATAAAACTACGTGTAAACAGCCTAAGGCCACATAACTAGTTTACAGATTGATACATTTTTTTTTGCTGACCTACTGACACGATTACATCATCTGTTTATCGGTCGAGGTAAAAAAAACAAAACAAAACAAAAGTAAACGATGAAGAAACCATGTCAATAATTTTGACGCTTGTCGGGGTGCGTCAGTACCACTGCAGTTTAAACAGGAACGGAATGTAAGAGATGTTAAGGCTGTGTTGTTTATTTTATCACTTAATACATGTATCACATTAGTCGGAGGGCTGGGGAAGGGGGGGGGGGGACCAAAAACAACAACATATTTGGTGCTCAACAACTGATACCCGTTGGGCAGTTTAAAATAAACTGAAATTGTTGACTTCTATGCACAATGATAAAAAACACGTGGAAAAATATACACATGCCGAATAAATGGCTGGTGTGGATGCCCCGTAGGACATGAATACCTTTCAAAATATTAGGACCATGAAACGTGTGGCATGACAACTACCAACGCCCCCCCCCCTTCCATGGCTGTAGGGAGGTAATAGGAAATTTATAATAAAAACATTACATTGGTGAAGGCAAACATTTTTTAAAGCAAGGCTTTCCACTAGACTTAATTCATCACAGAGTCCTACAAACTCCAACCTACTCATTACACCATGGCTATGAACATTTAGACTTTTAGAGGGATGGATGGCCGAGCTAGTGTAGACAGCCCGGCTATCGACCTGAGAGTTCCGGGCTCCATCCTCGGTCCTGGTGAAAGTTGGTTTTAAGTCCCTAAAGTCCACACAGCTTAAAATGAGTACTTGACTGAAGTTAGGGAGTAAAAACGGCTGAACGTTGCGATTACCACACAATCCCTTTATATGCCTCTGATATGGCTCTCACACTGATGAATTATACACCTCATCTACCCCGGTCAGGGACCGGATTTACAATTTTAGTGGCCCCAGGCCAACGAAAATTTGAGGCCCCATTTAAAAAAAATTGCGCAAGTTTTTTATTTATTTTGTACACTACTAACCATTTTGGGGCCCCCTTATTTCGCGGTGTGGGACGGATGGCCGAGTGGTGTAGATACTCGACTGTCGACCTGAGAGTCCTGGGTTCGAGCCTCGGTGAGGCCCAGAATTTTTCCAGGTGAAATTCTGTGCAAAGTCGTCCCACAAGTCCACCCAGCTTTAAATGGGTACCTGACTTTAAGTTGGGGAAGTAAAGGCGGCTGGGCGTTGTGCTAACCACACAATCCCTTTAAATGCCGAGGTTATAGAAACAGATGAATTCTACACTTCATCTGCCCCGATGGCCCGATAGGGTTAAGGGAACTTTTTACTTTTATTTCGCGGTGCCACTAGGCTACGGCCTAGTCGGCCTGTCTGTAAATCCGGATCTGGCCCAGATGGTCCTTTATGTTAGGGTAACTTCTTATTTTTTACTTTATGAACATTGTGCATATGTCGGATAGGGAAACAAGCAATTTAAGTCTTTTCCGTTTCGGACAAAGGACATTTTAGAGCATTTTCATGTAAGCAGTGGCTACGGTTACGATAAATAGAGAGGGAAGTAATCATGTTGAATAATTGTTACAAAAATAAATAAATAAATGATTACGCCCCTTTGATTAGCTTTTATTAATTATATTTAAAATATAAGCAAAAACGGTACTTAAAACGCCCCCTTTTTCGGGCCTCAGAGGTCAGATCGCGAAATGGACTATTGATGTACACTTGGCAGGCCAAGACCTACAAAATGATATATACATCATGGGTCTAGGACTTATGGTTGCTTAGATATAGGGTGCTCCTTTGTTAATATAGCTTATATAGTAAAAAACGGTACTTAATACGCCCCCTTTTTCGGCCCTCAGATCGCGAAATGGACCAAAGTCATTTTTTGGCAGGCCAAGACTTACAAAATGATATATACATCATGGGTCTAGGACTTATGGTTGTTGAGATCTAGGGTGATGACGGACAGACAGACAGACAAAACGGGGACAATAGAGCATTTTTTTTCGAAAATGCTCTAAAAAATAGCTTACAATGACATGATGATGATAAACACAACATACAGCTAACCGTATGTCTATGTAATTCACTTCACAGCGATTTTTTTTTCTTATTCACAGGCCAAATCAAATGTTTTACACAGCAAGAGAATTGTGCACATAAAATCTATTAATAGCCACGTTATCCACTGACTGCTTTTACGTGGTTTGCTTTTATCTCGATTTAATGGAATAATTTGAGAATAAAGTGCTCATTTTGTCAATCCTAAACCATTTTATTAATCTCATTAAAGAAATGCTGCCCAGGGATATAATGATAGAGAGACAAGAAAAGAGAATTAAAAAAATACATGAAATAACATTTTGTAAAATTAAAAATAATAAAGATTAGAATCGATTGCTCTGGGGGCACGTGCACTATGCTTCAACCGGAAGTGACGTGTTTTATAGTCAAAGTCAGAAAGAAAAAAAACGTACAAACAAAAGTTCTGCAGTTGGATACCACAGTTATCACAAATGTCCAACTTACTCTGCTTAACAATATGTAACCGGTGTAAGCAGTAGCCAATCACAGATGACACTGAGTGCATGCCATGACATCAACGTCATTCAACATAGAACACACAATTAAAAAAAACACAACAAGATTCCATCAACTCAAATTTTTCTTTTATTTTCTCCAGCCTACACACATAATCCATCATCATGTCTCCAGCTTTAATCAGGCTTCAGTTAACAGCTAAACAAGGTTTGCCTTTTTTTATAAACTTTTTTGTGACGAGATTATGTCACCCGACGGTTTACTGTAACAGCCTTTTTCTGTTTCAAGGCCCACTAGAGTCACAATCTTTTTGAAACTTCTGACGCCAAGGCCCCCAAGGAACACCAATCACCCCCCCACTCCCCTTTTTTTTTTGGGTTGATTTAATTAAAATTTAAAATTTTAAATTTTAAAAACTAAACTTTTCAAATCAATACTTTTTTTTTTGTAAAAAAAAAAAAAGAAAGAGAAGGAAGCAACAAAAAAAATAAGATAAACTAAATTTTATTTTACATACAATACATTAGGTTAATTATATTTTATGTGTCACATTTTTCGAAATTCCACGCCCCCCTCCGGACAGTACACTCCCCCCTAGGGGAGCGCGGCCCATCACTTTGAGAAGCACTGCACTAGAGGCATTCATACGAACAAAAACAAATAAATGTTCTACTGACAGTCAAGTACCAGTTGAATAAATGATCAAAGAAGGGTGCGCGTGCCGCATGTAAATGTAGCGAGTATTGAAATTATAAAGTGTTCAATGAACACATTTATTTATGAATAGTAAGAAAACAAAAGGACAAAAAATAAACCACTAGTGCTGACTGAAAAACAAAAACACCCCAAAATGCCAAGACGTGCCGACGAAAAAGTAACAGAACAGTGGGCGACTGGATACACTAACATCAATCCCACACCACATAAAGTAGTCAAACTACTCTAACACGGATGTTCAGAAAAGTGCGCTACTTGTACAAATAGCACACGGATAGGAAGGAAATATAACAAGGGCGACCATAAACACTACGTTATAAATATAAAACAGAGAGAAGGAAAGACATATAACCAAGAACGACCATAAACTCTACGTTATAAATATAAAGCCCAGAGAGAGAGAGAGAGAGGGGGAGGGAGGGAGGGAGAGAGTGAGAGAGAGAGCGGGGGGGGGGGTGAATATAACAAGGAACTACCACAAACATTATTTTGTGATGGGTGTTCCAGTATCGACATTTTTAGGTCTGACTTTTCAAATGTTAACATTTCTACGTATCGATCATTGGCATAGAAAGGTATTTCTGTGTGTGTGTGAGTGGTGGTGAAGGAGGGTGTTGCGTTGTAAATTCTAAACGTAACAGAGGGATTTGAAGTGGGGGGGTGTCTTCATCATCTCTCAGATTAACATCGGGAGTTTTCATAATAATTTTTAATGAATATTAAACGACCAGCAAAAATCACAATTCAGCGCTTCGTGTCAATTTTCATGTTTCAAGTGACCCACAATGAACGCCCCTACAACATATAAAGTGTACTTTAGTTACTGCTCACATGTTTCTTCTATTAGTCACAATAAGTTCCGAGCTCAGACGCCACTGCACACACACGGTCGTTGACGTGACGTCGTCCACCACTCCTCGCAATGTACCGATTTAATGTTGCAAGGTCTCTTAAAATACGCCCCATTAACAAAATCACAGCATTCGGCAAGATTCCCACCTCAAAGTCCGTAAGTCATGCGCTCTATCGCATGTGCAAGGCTAGCAACTTAAGAATAAAAATAAATGTACACACTTTGAAGTAACAACATTGGAAAAAAGCGGGGTTTGGGGGGGGGGGGGGGGGGCTTTAAAATATGTGAGATAGTAGACGTCTTTGAAAATTAAAAAAAAAAAAACAACCGAAAGCGCATAATTATTTCAAGAGTCTTATACTGACTATAAATGCATGCTGCCATTTGGTGTTACTTTCCCTTTTAATAGCTTTAATAATGTCACACGCAGCATACCGGTACATACACAAATATGGCGGCTTTCAGAAACATTAATTTAAACTGACGATGTGCATCCTGCATTATTTATATTCGGTGGTTAGTCATATCCAATTAGATAGAACAGAATATTTAATGCTAAGAGGCGCAGACGCCTGAATTAAAAAAAAATGTTAATCTGAATGTTGTCAATCCTTCTTAAAAAGCTATAAATAAATCCATAATAAAAATTAAAACTCAATTTCCAAAAGAACGAAAATAAAAAATGGAAAAATAATTTATGATTTAAAAAAAAAGATCCTCATGAAAAAAAATCTGGAGTAACTAGTTTTAGCATATCATTTATTACCTTCCTAATGGTAGGATCACCACTTTGATTAAACTGAACATAAATATAGAACGTGCAGACCATTTGAAATCCAATGAAGCATGTTCAGATGTGAGTAGGTAGGAACATTAGAGAAACTCAATTCTTACAGAATGAAAATAGTCAGATTAGTGCATTATGTTCAGTTTTGTTTCCACCACACATTGTGGTCAGCACAACGGTGGAACAGGCTGCTTGAATACAATTTCTCTTATTTACTCATATGTCATCAAAAACAGTTTAATCTTTCAAAGAGGTATTACTATTCCGGAAAATCTGACCACACACACAAATAACACTATGATTTCATCTAGGAGTCCTCTGGGATTGACTGCAGTCAGAAAATAATACTGCAGAGAAAAATGAACTTAAAACAAGATGCAATGCTCTGATTTCCATTGTTTTTACTTCTTAAAATTTCTTTGGCTTTTTCTGATATCAGTTCATTTTGATAATAATGAAGAAGAAAGGTTGCAGTAAGGCACGGGATAAGCATCTTTGATTTTTATCATGTTGTGACTATGTATTTGCTTTGGTGTTGTTTGTTTTTTAATGACATCTTAGAAATAATTACAAATACATAAGGATTTAAATTACACTAATTAATGTCATGAATGATGATATACACATAATTGTAAGAGTTTATATGTATTCATGCATCAAGCTTTGAGTTAGTAAACTTTTTGTTTATATGGGATATCGACAATTCATATCATGCAACAAGAATTAGCTTGAAATAACAAAAGATAACAGAATCCACACATTTATTATATAATATCGATTTTGAGTACCTAATATTTCTCATAGCTTAAAAAATTGTTCTAAAAGACTTTAAAAATTGATAGTTGATAGTATAACTTAAAAATACCTCGTTTTAAACAAAAATAATATAAACTTGTGTTAACATTTCTATCTCAATCATTAACACAATCAATGGTATCCAAGTAACAGCTGTGGAGTCAAAGCACAATGCAAGCAAACATTGCCACACAAATTGTGATGCAATAATGATTCTCAAACAAAAACACATTAAAACTGTACAGGCCAAAGCAATATCAGATGTGAAGTCAAATTAGATAGAGCTAAATAAGGTGAAGTAAAGTAAACTAGAACAAAACTCTCAGATACATTTTTTTTTTAAAGAAACAGATAGCAAAAGCACACCCTTGAGAGAAAAAAACAAAACGCAGCAAATATTTTTAGGGTGAGAAAATTGGTTATCAGAACTTATTGTGCATAGGCCTATGTGTTAAATGTAAATATAGTTGTATATGTTGTTTCAATACATCTTCTAAATAGTCAGTCTGATTTAAGTAGAAAATATCTAAAAAAAATGAACGGTAGGAGAAATTATGATTGTGTGTCATTTTTTGACTAAATTATTTTGTACATATCAGCAGATAATTTTTTTTTCAAAAAAGCTCATTACTTTTTAAATAATGTTACTTTAAGTGGTGTGGCTAACAACTCAGGGACCACTTAAGTGCTGGACTGTTACCACGTGATCCATATATATTATAAATTATGGGGTTATATTTTAACAAAAAAGCTCATAAGAATTAAAAACATTCCCTAATAAAGAAATGTATGATTAAAAAGTGTAAACCGGGTAAATTTAATATGGACCAATTGAAAAAAAATGTATGAGTATGAGTAGAAAAACAATGCATGTAAAGTGAAATGTATGTACCTAACAGATTTTTTAAAAGCAATACTGCAATGTTCAACTAATATTTTAGACTGAGTGAAACAATACGACTTTGGAAATATATGACATATAAAATAATATAAATGAATTTTTTAATTTATTATTATTCCCCTATCTGATAATTACATAATACTACAATTATATAAAATTTAATGTAAAATTTAAAATAGGAACTTTTCAGCTTTAATGAGGAATCTGTCAACTAAATGAATGTTACAATTTATGAAAAAAAAAAATACAGCTTTACAAAATAACTGTATAATAATAATAAATTTATAATTATATTTATTTGACTCTTGAGTCAGACTGGAAAGGTCTCCCAGGCAAAACAAAGAATGACATTTTCATTTTAAAAAACTGAGTCTGAGAAGTAAGATTACATCATGACATCTGACAGAAAAAAATGAATGCCTTTTTTTAAATCTAGTTTGCATTTTCAATATAAATAATGTAGCATTTTAGAATTTGTTTTCTGTTGTGATTTTGGCATGACTTTGGACGTTGGTTAGTTTTTTTCCTGGTTAGGAAATTATCCATCCGGAACGAAATATTTTAAGGGGGGCAAGCCAAAATTCAGGGGGGAGATACCGCCTTGCGAAAATTTGGGAGGGGGCAGGCCAAAATATGACCGAAAGACAAATTATACTCCACTTAATTCTATAATAGAATATAGTAATTCTGTAGCAAGTATTTAATCGATATTATTAAAACATAACATATTAAAAAAGATAAAAATGAACATTGAGCACTTCTGTCGTCAACTGATTCGTAATGTCAGTTTGTTTGCAAATTTAATAGTGAAATTAGATCAGAAAATTACTGATAATTATCATGAATGATGATGAATATAAAACCGGAAACGGGAAACTCAATAAACAAAACGTAATTTATGAAAAGATAATAAATAATTGTATTTTCTTTAAAAATTACATTTGCCGTCATTCGGTAGATGGCAATACTTCTCTATACTTATAAGACGCATTTGCTATCTGTCTGTCTGTTCCCTTAAAACTCAAGATCCAGACAACCAAATAACGTGAAATTTGATACACGCAGTGGGCGCAACCCGGGGGGGGGGCAGGGGCAGGGGCTTCGGCTACCCCCAGGCCAAATCATCAATACATAATTTGCGTTATAAAGTTACAAAAAAGACTGTCAAACTGTCTTTTTTTCAATATGTAAACCCCCCCAGCATTTTTGCTGGTTGCGCCACTGGGTACACATACACAAAATTACATGGGGGAATGTTCTTAAACAGGTTTTCGTTTCATCTCAATGGGTAGATTTAATTTGGTGTAATTAATTATTTTGGATATCAAAGGCATGAAAATTGATAAAACTTTTGCCCCCGATTGCAGGTTTTACGAGCTTCTCTCCCACATAGCTAACTTACTATAAATATGATCGGTACGGAGGGAACCAATATCACATTACTTACTACATTATTACATTCCATTCTGCTTCATCCATAAAGGTATTGTCATCTTTGATACAGTCATGCCTAAGAGAGAGAGAGAGGAGAGAGAGGGAGAGAGGGAGGGAGGGAGGGAGAGGGGGAGGGAGGGAGGGTGGGAGGGAGGGGGGGAGGGGAGAGAGGGAGGAGAGAGAGAGAGGAGGAGGGAAAGAGGGAGGGAGGGGAGGGAGAGAGAGAGAGGAACTGCCAAAAATGTTGTGTATCACATTGCTTAAAGATAAATGTACCCTTTTATTGCAATTTGCATGCCCTTTTTTACGCGTCTTATTTTAAATCTTAATTAAACGTCAAATTACGCTTCTTAAATAAACAGAAAACATTATTTTAAACCCGGGCAAAGCCGGGTACTTGCAACTAATTTTAAAATATGCCACAACAACTCTCAATAATGTGATTACTGTAAAATGTCAATTAATTATAATTTCTTTCAAATATTAAATTTAAGAAATAAATCAAATGAATTATGAAAATGAAAATGATACATATAAACTAAAATGAATTACATAGTTAAAAAAGTTAAAATTTTAGGGGGGGCAGACTGGAAATTCAAGGGGGGGCGCCGCCCCCCCTTAAAAGTTTTAGGGGGGTCCGCTGCCCCCCCTGCTCCGCCGCCAGTGAGTCCAATGAATTAAGTTCAACTATTTATCAGAATATTTCTTTGATATTTTATTTCTACAGACTACAGTTTACTCTAAAGTGATAATACTTTATTTGTAGCACATTGTAACACAATTTTTAATTTTAAAGTGTATAAGTATTAGCCTGTATTAAGCTCAATGAAAAATTTATAAACTTAATTAAAATGTAAATAAAATTAAAAAAAATATATACATACATTACAGGAGGTGCTATTTAATTATATTGTCTGAGACTGAGTTGAGCGATTCCGTAATCCAGGCTTGTAATATATAAAGTAAATTATAATGAAAAACCAATTACAATGTATCTAGGAATCAGGAAGATTAATCCATAAACTCTCCTAGCATGCATAAATGCTTATAGTCACTAGTGTGCGATTGTTCTCATCGGTATCACAAAGATCACAGACAACACTCGAGAGCCTAAAATATGGCGGCGCCCTAAGCTGCTACTTGATGTCTCTAAATTATGCAGTTCGCAAAATGAATTGAAATTAGAAAAATGGTTTATATTTACGCGAAAATATTCAATAGACACACTTTAATGCAACTGTATAACTAACTGCTAAAGCTTTTAAGAATTAAGCAAACAGTTTGCAGCTAACCTAGAAAATTAATTCATTACCTCTCTCAGACGATTCGTGTATAATAATGTCACGTGACACAATTGTTTTGTGACGCAGCATCGGAACTTCTGGTATTTATGGAACACCATTTTTAAGTAGGTCAGGTTCGGTGGGGTTTTCCTTTGCGTTTTTTTTTTGTGATATTTATTTTATGCAGCATACAGACATCTCTCATTGGACTTTGACATCTGTTTTACTGAATATAATAATTATTTTTAACTATGCCATTTCCTTTTTTAGTAAAATTAATTTTCATCTTTTGTATTTTTTTAAATCCAAATTTCTTTTTTTATTAAAACAATTTTGTAGTTACCGATTCTTGATTGAATACCGTTTGATTACTGGTCAACATTCTACAAGACCTACACACGCTAGTATTAATTTTTCAATGAATTTTTGCCAAAGAACCCTTGTTGATAATTTTAAAAGACAACCACCCCCCTCTCTCAGAGTTCATTCAAAAGCGGACTAAGATCATTTGAAGGCCGGGTACAGATGACAATATTGGGCCCTTGTAAGAAGATTGACATTAAAAAAAAATGATATAAATTTCCATTATAAATTTAAGAGCCTTGGCCACTTGCTCGCGTCGAAATTCCCCCGCCTTTTAATCCGCCTCTCTCTACACCAGACAAACGTCTGGAACCTCGGGCCACATAAGGGCATGATAAGGGTTTAAAAAATTTACTGAATGGCCGTGTCAAGAGCAAGTGTATGGAATATTATATGAGCTAAACATAAATTAAAAGTAAACGCCTTTCATAATGAAAAGCTAGAGGAACCGACATGTCTGGATTTAAGGTTACTCTGGGACAGGTTACAGTGGGGAGGCCACTGTCAGCAGGTTACTGTGGGCAGGCTACAGTCAGGCCGACCGACAGAAATTTCGGGCCCCTGGGCAGGGCTGCCACGGGCCCCCGAGCTGATAATAATATTTTCAAAAGTTTATTGGCCAGCTCAGTCCGGGCCCCTAAAACTCGCCGGGTCCCTGGGCATCTGAGCCCCCCCCCCCGGCGGCACTGGCTACAGTTGGCAGGTTACTGTGGGCAGGTTACTCACCTTACTGTGGGCCTAAGACTAGTAACAAACAGACACGATAAAATCAGAACTAACCATTTTTAAGAAATATTTTTGTTTAAATTTTGCAATAAATTTTGATCTTATCATGTTTAATTAAGCAAGTGTGCACCTAACCCCCCATTTAACCCAAATAAAGCTTAAAACAAGCAGTTTTGTTTACATTTCTAAAGACACTGCCGATGTATTATTAATGCAAGGGAAGCAGCCTATTTATAAGTGCATTTCATCATAGTTTAACACGGTTATATCCCTTAATTATTTATCAGCATTTTTTAAAAACTAAATGAATAAACAGAAGTCAGAAGTTTCGAGTTAAGAAAACTGGTTAGCAAGATAGCATTATTTCTCTAACAAATCAACAAAAGGGTTCCATCATTTTTACAGAACAACTGGTGGGGCAGAAGTGGCAAGAAGGTCGCATTACTAAAATGCCTATAACTGATAACATTCTCTCAAAGGACCGAATACCGTGCTATTAATAAATGAGTACAGCCAAAATGTCAGAAGCTTTCCAGTCTCTTTAAGAAAACAGGTTAAACAATTTTTTCTTTTGATTAACATCATAGACCTACTAGTGACGGTCCTCCACGGGCAGTCACCCAATGTCTGTCCATTAAAAGGGTTCTGAATGAATCAGTGGCGTATAGAACTTAACTCGCGCCCGAGGCACAATACCTTTTTAGCGCCCCCCCCCTCCCCCTAGGGTTGCCACCTTTGAAAAGTTGGTTTGTTTAAATCTTGTTTAAATGATTAAATCATTCTGTAAAAATAAAATTGTGTTTGACTGTGTTTGTGTAATTGGTTTGTGGGACATTAAGTGTTGGTTTGCGGGACACCAAGGGGGAGGGGTTCGGGTTCCCAATTTAGAACATTTTTGATTTTTAACAATTTGAAATACTACATTTTAGCTATCTGCTTACTTAAAAATTCATTAACACGAACTTATTAAAAATGTGTGATTTTGTTTAAATCTTGTTTAAATGATTAAATCATTCTGTAAAAATAAAATTGTGTTTGTGTAATTAAATAAAAATATGTTGATAAAAAATAAAATAAAATCATGTTACTCAGCTACTGTGTGGTATTACAAATGATGTCGAAGGATTTAACAACTGATTCTGATTTGGAATCTTAATTTTTTTCGAAATACATAAAAACGTGTCCATTTTTTTTTAGACGGAAAAGTTGAACCGGAAGAATAGGTATAAAATAAAGTGAAGTTAGACAACGAAATTATTTAGAAAATGAAAAGTAAACTTTAATTTAAATATCAATTACATCCTATTCGTTAGAGGCCAGTAGTATAATCAATCACAATTTTGAATTCACAATTATTTGGCAGAGGTCAGAAGGTTATTATTTTCTTACTAAACATAATACAACAACGATTTTTGACAGAATTGTGACTTGTAAGTGAAATGCGGGACAAAACGCGTCACGCATGAGGTGTTTGCGGAATGCGTATAGATTTTCAAAAAACGGGACAATCAGGCAAAATGCGTGACGGGTGGGAACCCTACCCCCCCCCATTCGAAAACCATATATTAAATGTAAAATAATATGTAAAACCATTTGGCGCCCCTTTGTGAGTAACGCCCGGGGCATGATGCCACCCAGGCCCGTAGCCAGGTCAAAGTCAGCAGGGGGGCACCAATACCCAGCAAGGGGGGCATCTTTACTTTTTCTTTCTTTTTTCTTCTTTTCTTCTTTTTTCAGCGGGGGGGGGGCACTCCACACCTAGCGGGGGGCATGGCCCCCCAGTGCCCCCTTGGCTACTGGGCTGATGCCACCTTGTCTCCGCCCTCGCTACGCCACAGGAATGTATCTCAAGTGTAAGAGTTATATGCATAAATTGTTGTTATCATTTTGCACAAGAATAAAACAACAAAATTTCAGTAGATCAGCGGGCTACAGTGCCGGATCAATATATGTTCTCCAGGGGCGAATCGTGTGGTCAGGGGGTGATCCCCATCACCTAAGGCACGCAGCTATCTATGGACAGGCACTGACTGTGTACGAGCGGTTTACGCCGCCCTCTACAGAAGTCTTTGCCAATAGAGACGATCTTAAATTCTTAAGGATAGGCAAACTGTCTCCGAATAGGAACCCAAAAAATCGATATAATGGTATACTGAAAAATTGTCACCATTTCATTAATTTCAATTTGACTATGAAATAAAAAAAAGAAAGAAAGAAAAGTGGCAATATTAGTCCGCGGCGTACATTGATGGGTCAGAGGTAAGGTATTTTAGCACATGTGGGCTAGGAAATGAGGCGGCATTTTAAGAGTCCTCCCCGGGAGCCATTAACGCCAGTAACGTCCCTGCTGTGTGTTAGTTGCTGAAGTAAAATTGTGACAGGTAAATTATCTGTAGTCTTGTCTGTATCTGAGTTACTTTTGTTGAGTTACTTCTACTGTAGGCTTGCAGGGCCGGCCTTGGGCCCATTTGACCAATTGCTCCAAATTGGGCCCCGCGCCTGGCCGGGGGGGACCCCAATTTACATTTAGCATGAATAGTAACAGTTGTTATTATAAAAAAAATTAGAAGAGGGGCCTCGCAATCAACCGTTAAATTGGGCCTCGTAATTCGTATGGCCGGCCCTGGCCTTATGCCTTCTAGTTCTCAGGATATTAGGCCTGCGAGCCTTAATTTGGTCCTGACTGGCCTAGTTGAAAGTTAAAGCATCAAAACAACACTCGTTCGACTGTTTCTTATTTTTTTTTTAAATTATTAATGTCCGATAGGCACAAACACATAAAAAAAAACAAGAAATCTTTTGGCTTAAGCTGAAAGAAAGTTAATTTCTTTATTATTCACAACATAACTTATTTTTTAAGATCAAGCTAAATAAAAATGGAAGGCGCCGCAGAGAGTTAACTGTTTCTTTTCATTTCTATAAATATTTTTTTTTTTTTTAGAAACCGCAGGCTTTATTACTGGACATCGTTATGTGGTCAAATTTCTCGTCTTTGCCAAGAGTTCATGTGATTTGTCAAATAATTCAATAAAAGCCCAACACCATCACTGTGTCGAGTCTGTGATATCTGTTTATAACAATGACATTTGCTGCATATTTAGATTACTCCAGCTGAATGGGGAAATTGCTTGGAATACCTATAAGAGAGAGAGAGAGAGAGAAAAAAAAGAAAACATTACAACATCCATTTACAACAGTTGAACAAAAGGATGTTTAAATCATAATAGTGATTTAATCTAATTGTACTTTGTTTGATCCTACTATATCATCATCATTGCCCAGGTATTTCTTGGGCGGCCTCTCTTCCGTTTACCTTGGGGGTATTCCACCTCAGTGCCTGCCTTGTGATACTGGCTGCTGGTTTGCGTAGGGTGTGTCCTATCCAGCCCCATCGCCTCTTTCTGATCTCTTCTTCAGCTGATAGTTGGCAGGTCTTTTCCAAA
>JAGDYQ010000042.1:4326939-4659439 GCA_021962125.1 Bulinus truncatus
TCTTTTAATATTTTTGTCACCTCAACCAGTGTTTCCCCCAAACTTTCAACATCTGTGTTCCCCCTTTTTATTTTTGTAATACTGAATACCCCCTAGAAAAAAAAATTTGCAAATATTGTTTTATAGTCTTTGCTTCCCTTCATTTCATTGTTTTCTGTAGCTGTGCATGTTTACCCAATGCTTCCAGCAGTGCTAACCCCCCCCCCACCAAACTTTTAACATGCCCAGTGAGGTATGCATGTGATACTGCCTTACACTATGGAAAATGCAAGATGTAAAATAAAATTTTTTCAGGTTACTAAGTTCCCATCATTTGTGTTTTTTCATCTTTTATAGTTCATTGAATATGTAATAGGTCAAAGAGTTTACAACTGTACATATTTTTGCAAAGAGTGATTGCTTCATTGTATTAGAATACTTACTTTTTTTTTCATCACTCATGTGTATAATGTTAAAATAAATTATATTCTTTGCCCTATTTGATAAATGTTTGCTTAGTTTTAACCGATTAAACCAACATTTTTATGGGTGTATTAAAACTGTATGGTCTAATACAAGTTATTTAGATTAAAACTGTATGGTCTAATACAAGTTATTTAGATTAAAATAAAATTTACACTGGAAAGAAACAAAATAATTCATTTTTCTCTTCATCTATCTAAACAAATGCTACTGGATAGTCATACTATCATACTTTCTTGAGAAAAATTAAATTGTTTGGTTAAAACAAATGTACAGCTAAGAAACAAAGTAAAGTGTAAGGATAATTGGCATATACATGTAGGAGACCAAACATTTGATAAATCATCTCTTTAATAAATATTATATCAGTTAGAATTCTGAAAGATAAACAAGAGATAACTAGTTACAGAATTTAACTTGTAAATAATTACTGTATAATAAAAGACAAGGCAACAAAAGTTAAAGTGTCAAATAAAAGCTGCAATTGATTTTTTAAATATGTTTTGGATTCCCAAAGTACATTTTTCTATTAAATTTGTACAAAAGCATTCTTTATACCTATCTTTAAAATTGTTGCGCACCACACAAAAAAAACTGCAAGAGTTTAAAAGTTCTAATGTTGGGAGTGTGTAAATTTAAATATTGAAAAAAAAAAAAACAACTGACAATGTAATTAAGCAAACTTTGCAATATGTCCCATAATGAATAAAATTGTGTTGATTCATTTATGTAAAACAGTGAATTCTTTTAACCACACAGAAAAACAGGTTAAAAGATTATGTATCACATAGAAGAAAGAAGTAAAAAAATTGAGCCATTTAGCTCTTGGCACTTAAAAAAAACAACAGAAATTCTTGAAATATGGTGGTCGGCTACGATAATGGTGCATCAGTATACAAATAAAGGATTCAGAATATGGGAAATGTAATGAATGCTCTCGATCTCAATATAAATCATTCTGGTTTAATATAAACCAGATTATACCCCTACAGAAAAAATCAAGTAACATTATACATGAATTAATATTTTAAAAAAAAGGGTAAAAAACATATTTTAATGTTGTTTAAGTGATTCAAATCAGATGATTAAAGTATAAATTTAAACAATACAAAGTAATACATGTACACTGTAATCAAATCCAATTTCTGCTGTTCGCAATTATAATGTAACCATTTTATCATATGTGACACAGACAAATTTCATCTAAAAATTCTAACATATACTTGTATGGCAATAAGAATTCGTGTTACAAAAAAACTTTTCTTCCATCATTGAAGCCATCTCCACCTTCTGAAAGGGTTGAACTGGAAAATCTTTCATTCAGACTGAGGCCAGTCTGTGGATAAAGCCAAGTTCGAAAAAGGTAACTTGTACAAATATTTTACTTTTAATAAGCTAAAAGATTCGGAGAAGATTGCTTTCCACTAAATTTGTTAATCGCTTTATCAGATCGGAAACCAGATAACCCAAGAATAAGAGGTCTCTGTAAGGATGAGGAATGTACTTGTAGTTTTAGCTCAGTCACCACAGGAACTTTCTGTAGTGTCATTTCTACATTATTATTGTATTTGGGGCAGGAGTATCTGTTAACTTATTACTAGGGTTCAGATTTAATGATGCTATTTTAGGGAATATTTAGTTCCTTTTAATGCACTTTTAAGCGCCATTATCAAAAAAATATATTTCTCATTATTAATTACATATTTCCTGGAATTTGGTTCATGAAATGTTAAAATAAGACTTCAAAGCCAAATTTTTCTGTTAGACACATGTCAAAAGGCATCATTACCAACTTGTCAAAAAGGAGAGGCTTACACCTGTGCTTTTTTTAAATTTAAACCTTGCTGACCCCCCTCTCTCCTTAATGGCTATGAAAGAGAATATAAAGCTTCTAAAACTACAGTTAAATAAAAATCTTTATAAATAATCAAACTCGGATGCCTACAATTGTGTATTTTGCATATCAAGCAGAGATGTCTTCAAATTCGGGGTAATTGCGAAAAAGGTTGAGAAACACGGAATTACAATAGAGTCTGGTAAACTCATGCAAAGGTAACTTCAATTTCTTCAACCAAATTGATGGCTGCAGTTTTAAGTATTGAAATTGGCATTTTTGATACATAAAAATGAATTTAAATTAAAATAAAAAAATCACAATTCAATATTATTAACTAATTTTCACAGAACTGCAAATAAATGAGTTTATTTAAACGTCTCTAAATTGCAAGATAATAACCAAATGTACAACTGACACAAGTCCCTATCTATCCATCAAGTACAACATTTGTTAATTTAAACCATTACAATCAAGTGTGATCTGATAATATTTGGGGTACAACTTCAAGCTGTTAACATTTTCCAAGACAAGCTGGCATTAATACATTTACTTCATTTAGTTTCAGACATAAAAAAATATATGTAATGGCTAAGGAAATAATGCTGGTTTAAAAGATTAATATGCAAATAAAAAGAGGAATTTTTTTCCTTAAAATTAAAGTACATACCGCTGGGGCAGCAAACATATTCTTCTGAAATTTATATGCGGTTGGAACAGCTGGTTTTAAAAGCTATAAAAATAACATCAATAGCACTAAAGTTCATATAAAGATTAAGAAAACTAAACTCAAATTAAAAAAAAAACTCGATACAAAGCTATTTTAATTGTACATTCAATGATCAATTAAAAACTGCACAATGTTCTAATGTAACTGAGAAATTTTAAAGTAATCTACCTTCAACTGATCCACAATGGAAACTGATTCTTGCTTATTTGGTTGCAATCTGAAAAATTAAAAAAAAATGGTATTACAGTAATATGTACCATTCATACAAAATGAATAAATGACGTTTTTTTGTATTCCTGCAAAATCTTTTGGCAAGTCTGTACAAATACTATGTAATATGTATGTAGAACATACATTTTTTCCGCAACCCACAGCTTGTATTACAGGCTACAGAATGTATGTCCAGCTAATTACCAAAGCACCAACTAGTACATACATAAGAAATATTATTCAACTATTGCAATAATTAAGCTAGTCATCACAAAAAATGTATTAAGATAGTATCTGAACCAAGCTTAAAATTTTAAAGTGAAGTGACAGTGAAACATTTTTTTTTCTTCAGAAAACGTGATAATCAATTTTTTCTTCAAAAATAGAAAAAACAACAACAAAAAAAATGTCACATAATACTCAAACTAAAATATATACAGAAGATGTAAATTAAAAATTTGTAATAGATAAAAAAACACAAATCAACAAGTCTAAATATGAAATGCTTACTGTTCATTTGACACTAGAATAGTAAAATGTTCAGATCTCTGTTTATTTAAATTTCCTCTCCCCCTTGAAAAAAAAGAGAAGGAAAAAAAAAAAAAGTTACAAAAAAAAAAAACAACTTTTTAAAAACTAAGTTTTCTTTTCAACCACACTCAAATAAAATAAAATGTTCAAAATAGCTTGCAGTCCATTCTACAACCTTACATTTTTTCACAAAGTGTGGAATTACTTTTTTTTTTTTGATGGTCTCATGCATTAATAAAATGACTATTTGAGGATAAGTTTAATTTATTGAGGAAAAAAAAAATAGCAGTGTACTTTTCTATTCTTCATAGTTTTATTTAGTTAAAAAGGGCTCTCATTTTTATAAATAATCTTATTGTTTAAAATTATGTGGTAAGCAGAATTAGAATGGAAGTTTAACAATTTGTCCCTTAATCTGAACACAATAAGACAATCATTATTTGACAAAAAAATGCAAATTTTGACTTTTTTTTTTTTAGCCAGTCAACAAAATTTCAACCCAACTAATTACAAGAATTTAATTAACATAATTTAGTGATAAATTGCATCTATTTTTATTTTAAGGGGTATTTATAGGGAATATTTAGTACTTCTCAGTATTTTATGATGGAATAAATGCATGCATAATTTGGGTTCAATGGTCTTATTACATAAAACTATACAGATTAAAAAAGGAAACATTTATAAATTGCAGATATATTTTAAGCATGGCCATACATGGGTGTATCAAATTATTTAAACAGATAGATTTAAAGTCATAACATGTTCTTTGGAGATAAAATGAACTCTTTATAGAAAATATCAAAATATTAGCTTTTCTAAAAATCATTTGTTTATTGTATTATAATAAAATGGATACATGATTTTTGTGAATGAAAAAGTCAGTTTAAATTTTGTTATATTTTGTCATCGATTTGGTTAAAAGTGTTTGTAAATCGTATTATGTCAAAGTATCAGTATCTTTAAGTTCTGTAAAAAGACATTTTTATCTTGTTTGACATCAAATTATTTAGTCAGTTGTCATATTTGTTTGTTGTGCCTTGTTTTTTTTTGCTACCTCATTCACATATCAGGTAATATATGAAGTGAATGATGAATGTCTAATTATAAAGGCTAGAGATTGCTTTACTCTATATTTACCTTCTATTTTTTCCTCTAAATGAACTGTTTGAATTCGAGACTGATGGGTTAATAACAGTGACAGAAGTGTTAACCAGCTGGCGTATTGGTTGTGTGTTCAGTTTGCTTCTACCTCGACCACCTTGATTAGACTTCAAACAAAAAAGTAAGACACAAATAAAACAACCAATGAAGGACAAAGTGTAGCAATATTTTTTTTCAAGAATAAGAATGATAATGAGATATTAGTGCATTATACTATATGTATTAGCTACCAGCTGCCCAAGAAATTGACTGTTTGCTTTCTATTCAGACTGCCCTATTCCGCTTGATTATTTGGTTAATGTAAATGAACCATGATGTGTAGGTATACACTGCATGTATTATAAGGTTATTATATTAGTAAGAAGAATTAACATACTGTCTATTATGAAAACAAAAATGTCAACTATTTAATTGGAAACTTAGTTTCATAAACAATCTGACAATTTTTTTTTGTTTTACCAATATCATACATTCAAATCAAACAATTCATTTCATTTCATTATAAGATGAGCTTATTTTCATTAAAATTAAAAACGCAGAAAAAAGTTTTTCCCTATGTTTTTAATACTAGTTTAGGATATTATTCCCCTTACTGTTGGGCACTAATAGGAGGCTAATAGTTAAAAGTAGACTGGAAATAAAATATAAAGAGTAATATAACAAATACCTACTGTTGGTATGTTATTTAAGCCTCTTTTCTGATTGATAATCAAATCTCTTGAGCTTTTCTGCAAAGCTAAATTAACATTCTGTACATTCTGCTTTGCCAGCTGTAGATTTTTCAATGCTAGCTGTTTTTCTCTCAACAAAGCTGCCTGTTTCTTTGCATCATTTTTTTTGTGAAGTGACTGCTGACCTACAAAAGTACTATTAGCCTTCTGGTTGTTTGTAAATATCTTCTGCTGATGCTGTACATTTAGATTTGTACCTCGACCTCTTCCACGAAACTGTTAATTAAAAATTTTAAAAAAAATGGAGTGATCTAAGTTTGAATGAAAAAAATAACATGACAAAGTTGGGTTCTTTTTTTTTTTAAATCAATACAAGTAGCTTGGCTACAGATATATTCTGTAACAAAGTTTACAATTTTTACAAAGTATATTATTTTTTTAAATTATTTTATTGATGACAGAGTATATCAACCTTTTCAACAAAAAATATGCACAGGAAAAATAAACTTAAAGAAATTTCAGGTCTTGGACAAAGAATTAACAAATATAGAAGAACCTCTTAACCCAAGAGTGAGGATTCATTCTTTGCAAGCTTAATAAGGGTCAGACAACTAAGTATTAGGTAATTAAGGGCCAGAATGGTAACGGTGGCACAAAGTCATGAGAACATTAGCTAACCTGAAAGTTCTGGTTATCTGGTCATGAAGGGAGTATTTTAAGTCCATCCCCCTTTTAACAAGTACCTGTCAGTTCTGGAAAGTAAAGGAAGATGGCCATTGTGCCAGCCGAACTTTTTCTTAGTAGGTGTCTTTTATGACAACATAAACAGGTGAAATCTAATTCACCAGCAAAAATGGTAATTAAAATATGATTAAAAAGTGGCCTTTAACCAGGATTTTTTTGGCCTTTAAAAGTCCTTTTTGTTTTCACACGTTTAATTTATTAATTTTATTAATTGTTTTTGTTGATTTTTTGTCTGTAACATGCATCTTAATTTCTTTTTCTCAGCTCTATTTCTCTCTGGCACTCTTTAATATATAAAAAAACGAGACGTCAAGTTCAGAAATACGTTGTTTTTTTTTTACAAGTGTATGAATTAAATGTAGATAGTTCAAATAGGGTTAGAGAATCTTTTTTTTAAAGTCCCTTTAAGGGTGAGATTTTTATCTCATAGATCCTATAAACCAAAAATGAGTCAGATCTGTATAGCCATTCTTTCAACCTTACCATAGCTGATACCATGACCTCAAAAATTCCTTGGTGAGCGAACTTAGGACCCTAAGGTCCGAAACTGTGTGATTTCCACTGCTCGACTAGCAATCCCCAGTTAGAGGGTTAGGGGATAAACATTTTCCAATATGCATACACACTTAATTTTTAAAATTAATGTTTCCCTTTCTTTAAATTCTTTTTTTTTTATGCTCTAAACTAAATCATCAAGTCCTAAATGTAAATTTTAGAATGCAACAAAGAATGATACCTGACGTGTGCCTATTCTCTCCAAAGGATTGACATTGTGCTGCTGAAAAGCTCCACGACCTCTTCCACGTCCACGACCTAAACTTTCAGAATTAGTTTTTATATGCCCTTGTGAATTGACATTCTTTTCAATGCCCCTTCCTCTTCCACGTCCTCTTTGATAACCTTGACCTCTAAAGAAAACTCTTCCTTTTTTAATCTGTTTGGCTTGCTTTATCTTTTCAGACTTTGAGATCTTGATGATTTCATCTATAATAGAATTGATTAAATAAATGAATTATTTCACATCAATTAAAAAAAAAGCAAATTTTTAAAAAGGAGCAGTGTTATTATAAAGTTATTTACAAGTCTATGACATTCATAAAACTTTTAGTGGACTCATAACATTCAAAATTTTTAAAATCCTACAGCCTTATCCCTTCATATTTTTTTTCAACCGCTATCTAGAAACTCATTAGGTGTTGCCTTATATATTGCTTTTGGACCTCTGTTGTTTTCCAAGTGGAGAAAGACCTTAAAGCCATAGGAGAGAGAGAGTGGAGGAAGAAGACCATGGATCGGGTAAAGTGTAGTATGGCAGGCCAGGGCCCTAAATGTGCTGTAGAGCCAAAGGAAGAAGAACTATCTAACAAGATTTTGTATGGAAATTATTACTCTTCATGAGTAATAACTTTGTTGGTGATTTAGAATAAGATATCATTCAATGAAATGTCAAAATCCACTCCTGTAGAAGGCCATTTAGACTTAGAACTTAGTATAGTCTATTGACTGCTCAGCAGTTGTCAGAGATCTGCTGTCGTAGATACAAGACATGAAAATTTCAAATAAATGTAATTTGAATGTATATTAGAAAAGAGCACAACAAAAATCTTGAAAGTTTTAGTCACTCAATTGAATGTTATCAATTATGTTACTGTTGACAAAGAAGAAAAACTGAGTCAAAATATTTTATGTTATGATAATGGTACTGAAATATTATTGATTCTAATATTTCTAATGGTTCATACTTTACAAAGGTACTTTTAAAAAAATATATTATTAATATTAATAATAATAAGAATGCAGTGGCTAGAGTTCCGTCCAGACGGACTCCGTATTATTTTTTTCGGGGTCCGTCTATAGATATTGCGTATGCGCAACTAGACAGGCTCCATATTTTTTTTCGGGGTCCGTCTATAGATATTGCGCCTAACCCTAATCCTACCCTATTCCAAACCCTA
This sequence comes from Bulinus truncatus, assembly GCA_021962125.1. Classification (NCBI taxonomy): domain Eukaryota; kingdom Metazoa; phylum Mollusca; class Gastropoda; family Planorbidae; genus Bulinus; species Bulinus truncatus. The sequence continues at coordinate 4,335,241 of JAGDYQ010000042.1, forward strand.
ATCCCAACCCTAACCCTGAAAAAAACAAATTTGCTATAAAAAATAATATGGAGTCTGTCTAGTACGTGCATGCACACATCTATAGACGGACCATGAAAAAAAAAATAATATGGAGTACGTCTGGACGGAACTCTAGCCATTTCCTAATAAGAATGATAATATTTAATTTTGTTATTTTTAAGAAATTATCACTCAATTTGATATTTTAAAAATGTTTTTAAGTAAAAAAAAATTGAAATGCACAAATGTAAGTTTGTCAAGATCGTGACATGTCTTCTTCTTCCTTTGGCTCTACAGCCCATTTAGGGCCCTGGCCTGCCATACTACACTTCTCCACTTTTCCCGATCCAGGGTCTTCTTCCTCCACTCTCTCACTCCTATGGCTTTAAGGTCTTTCTCCAGTCCCCTACCTATATCTACCATGAGAAGTCCAGTCTCCTACCTATATCTACCATGAGATGTCCAGTCTATAACTTCTACCATGAGAAGTCCAGTCTATCACCTATATCTACCATGAGAAGTCCAGTCTACCACCTTTATCTTCCATGAGATGTCCAGTCTCCTAGCTATATCTACCATGTGAAGTCCAGTCTATAACTTCTACCATGAGAAGTCCAGTCTACCACCTATATCTGCTTCTTGGCCTGCCTTTAGGCCTTTTCTCATTGGGTGTTGTCTTATAAATCGTTTTTGGACCTCTGTTGTTTTCCATTCTTTCTATGTGCCCTACCCACCTTAATCTATTCATTTTAATTTCAGCTGTTATATTTGATCGTGACATGTCCTTTAAAAAAATCAATTTTTGTCTATATTACAAGTTATTAGTTAATAACACGCCTTAGACAACGACATCGTTCTTTAATTTTGTCTCGTCGTCAACTGTTAAGATCGACTATTTTTAATGAGTGATAATTGTAAATTATGAAACAATAAAATATACTGTGCCTTACCAAGACTCATGTTAACTTTGTCTTGAGGTTGGAGAGACATAATTAACCAACACTGACGGTATCTTGCTGAGTTAATAGAATTATTTGTTTATCTTTACTAACACGAAGTCAAAATGGCGATCAAATGCAATTAAAAAATTGGAGCTTCTAAATGAACGAAAAAAACTTTTTTTGCATTCCCTTTTTCTCCCATGAAATTACAATTTATAAAATAATTTTAATTACTGAGCTCTAATATTAGTAATATTCAGATACAAATCTTTGGAAAATGTCACATTATCAAAACTGCCTCTCTTCCTGGCTATAAAGGACGGACCGCCACCTTCACCCCTCCTTATTTACGCGACTGCACGACAACAATGGAACGCACCTTTAAATAGTCTTTAATTTATGTGCTAGCATTCATGGCTTGTACTTTGTCAGACACACATAGACTGTTAGTTGATTTATTCATAACGTGGTAGGCACAGCCCCGTAGCCAGGGGGGGGGCACTGGGGGGCCGTGCCCCCCCCCCGCTTAAAAAATAAGAAAAAGAGGAAAAAATAAAGAAAAAGTAAAGGTGCCCCCTTGCTGGGTATTGGTGTCTCCCTGCTTACTTTGACCTGACTACGGGCCTGGGTAGGCATAGATTCCGATCGGAAAACACAATGTGCTTAATTATTAAGATATTTATTTTTCATTATACAAGTACTATGAAATCGGAAAAAAAATGTTAGGGGCTTTGTATATATTTGTGTGTGATGCACCCCCCCCCCTTCCCCAAACCCGTGTTTATTTGGCTAAGGCTTAAAGGTTAATTCAGCACTTGTCTCCAAATCACTTTTGCCTATGGCTACAATAACATAGAATACACACTGGTATATGAAAGATACACAGAAGAAACATTTATAACATTGTATACTGTAATAATATTTAAATGCAGTTGCGTCTTTGAAGTGGTGCCGCTATGCAAAAAATGTTCAGGTCCCCGATTGTATCAATTATTATTTAAATGGGAACTATAGTATTTGACCATAGATTGAACATTTCGTCTCTTGTCTAAATAAAATGGGCTGACCCCCCCCCCCCCCAAAAAAAAATTCGCTCGGATCCACTCTTTTTTAATGTAACCAAACTCTGTCAAAAGTGTTATTAAGGGTCAATGACATTATGGCGGAGATCTCGTTGATGATCAGTGTATATATTTTATAATAAGACAGTTGAAGATTTGCTCCATTGTGTGTACTCCAGCTTGTGCTTCCGGTGAATGATGTGACTGATGGTTGGGTTTTTTTTTTTGGATGTGACAAATCATACTACCCCCCCCCCCTTACCGTATTTTATCAACGATTTTCACATTATACGTTTACTGAAATCTATATTAAACTTTTTTTTTTCATTTCCATGTTTGGAATACGCTCTCTTAGAGACAAACCTAATCCAGCCGGAAGACCCATTTAACCAAAAGTTCTACACATGTATATATTGCAATGTGTTTTTTTTTCGGCATACCCGTTAATACGATATTAGATCACTCTAGCGTAAGACTAAGAGCCCCCTTTACTATTTTGATGCTAAAGTGCCCAACACCCCCCCCCCCCCCCCCCCGGACGAATTCAAAACGGCCCTGTTTTTTTTTTTGGAGCTGTACAAAATTCCAATGATGAGTCGTAATGGTATATCCATTTCGATTCCATTCGTCTCTTGTAGGATTATACGCAGCGGTACACGTATGATGACATCTTTGTCGGATTGGTAGATGTGTGCACAATTTCATCCTTTCGTTTAGTATGAAATCAATACATTTACGGACATGCATATTACAACATGAAATGACACCAGCGAACAACATTAAACCAAACAGTACAAGATCGATTCGTCACGTGACAATAATACTAGAGATGTGCCTTGCTTTGAGCTAATCACATCCTCACGGTGTCTGGTGATCAGCATTAATATTCGTGTGCATATCAAACATGTGTTATTTTGTCACGTGACATTATTTGTATACACGGTGGCAACAGAAAGACGTAAACTCATCTGTTATCGTATTGGTGAAATGTGTGAGGTCACATCATTACATCCTCTAATTTATTATGGCATCAATTCATTTCTATTACAACATGAAATGACATCGATGCACGGCATGACACCAGACAGTACAAGATCGCTTCATGTGTGTGCATGTAAAGTAGAGATGTTCCCAGTATTGACCATGCAAGTGCATGTAACCAAGGTGCAAAAAATTGAAGTACCAGTACAAATACTCCCGAAATGTACTCGAGTACAAGTACTTCGTAAAACAAGAACCAAGTGCCCCATCTCTGCGGTAAAGTGCCTGCCTGTACATTTTACACATGTTATTCTGTCACGTGACGTCATTAGTCTACATGGTGGTATCTGTATGACGTCAGTCGTCATCGTAGTGGTAAAAAGTGCGATGTCACATGTGCATACAGGGCGGTATACAAATATTCTTTAACTATATCTCATGTCAATAGATGTGTATCAGAGATGAGCGGACAGCGGACGCGTCCGCTTGCGGACGCAGATCCGCAGACTTTTCCGAATCCGCGGACTGACAGCGGACGCTTCGTATGGTTAAGTTGCGGACTCGCGGACCGACGCGGATCTTCTTTAGCGTTACCATAAAAAAAATTTCAAGTCATTTAAACAACTAAATTTCAGCAGGGTTGTTAACAATACTAAAAAAAAAATATTGGCAATACCAATACCAATACAATTTTAAAACCAGTATTGCAATACCAATACCAATACAATTTTAAAACCAGTATTGCAATACCAATACCAATATGTATTTATTATTGCCAATACCAATACCAATATTTAGGTCATTCGATGAATAAAACGCAAATACGTAATTCATTGCTCTATATCACTATAACAACATTTTTGGCTAATTTAGATGATGTATTTTTAATCAAATTTTATTCAATAGTTAACACTTGCTTCATCAGTTTCCCTCAAAGCATCCAAATGTCTTTGACAACATAATAAACTACTATTAAATAAGTCGGCATACCTTAACGTCCTTTAGCAACAAGATTTTTAATATGTATGATGTACACATATTGTGAATGAAAGAATGAATCAATGGATGGATGGATGAAGCAAATGACTGTCATAGAAAAGCAAATGATACATAAACAGTTAAGCATCACACTATAGTAAAAGCAGTCAGACCGAGTCAGTGGATTGCATTACATCTGGCAAACTAACGATGAATTCCAGTAGAGTTCACACGGTAACGCCACCTAACTTGCAGTTACCACTTAGCCAGGCAAAGAAAAGTAACCATTTCAAAATGCGCACTGCTCAGTCGTGAACGAAGAGGGGAAAATATTCGTCCTCCTAATGCAGCGGTCGGGGAACTTTTTTAATCATTACCCCAAAATATTGTTTGTAAGTTGATATTACCCCAAGCAAATTAAAAATATATACTTTTTACTCACAAAAGTTTCATTTTTACTCCCAAAAATTTCATTTTTACCCCATTTGGGGTAATTTACCCCGGTTCCCCGACCGCTGTCCTAATGAAAACAGCCTTTCAAGCTCAACAGCAGCGCTTGAAGGAAGTCCTGTATTCAGGTATATTTATATTTTACGGATATGTGGATAGGCATCCAATGATGCAATACTGTCTGAAGTGTCTGCCAAGTAATTATTAATTTCTTGATTCACATCAGTGATTGTGAAACGCGTCTCTTCAGTACTTCAATAATATGCGAACGCTGCAAATCATCATCCATCCAGTCCAACTTGAATTTGGGATGTACAACGAATGCCAGCTGAGCATCAATGCTGTCAAACATGTTTGCAAATCTTCTATCGATGGCATGCAAAAGACACGAAGCTAATGGAGAACAAACTACGAGCGATCATTCTTTCCTTGATCAAGAAACACTTTTAACTGAGCCTTCATCACGACAAGTGTTGGTAAAAGGAAACCAAGTCCAATGTCTTTTTTAGTTTCACCCTGCAAAATATATAGTGCACAGCAAACAGGCTTCATAACAGCAACATACTCTTTAACAAATGTTTTCTGTACAGGCTGTAGTCTTTTGATATCAAGTTCATCACAAAGTTTGTCAACAACTTACATGTCACTTACACAGAGAATGTTGTAAACTCTGGTGACAGCATCATACATTGAATTCCACCGGGTTTCACCAGGTGTTACCAAAAGCATACCAAGTGATCTGCCTGACGATACTTTGCAAATAACAATAAACACTCAAGACAATTATTTAATGCAACCGGAAAAAAGCTTGGAAAGAATAGCAAATTCCATAGAAACCAATTTACTTAGAGTACTCACTGGTCAATACTCATTGCCACATATATCATATATGATTTCTATTATCATTCATTGCTCAGTCTCATTCAAAAATTGCTTGGCAATGTCACTCGAAAGATGGCGACACCAAAGAAAAATTTATTATATTCAGCTTTATTCACAACCAATGTTGTAGAGAACTTATTGAATATTGCTTTAAGTATTGGTTAAAAATCAATACCAATATCAAAAATAAGTATTGGCAATACCAATACCAATATCAAATTTCAAGAAGTATTGCAATATCGTACCAATACTTAAAAAAGTATTGGCAATACTGCCAATACCAATACAATATTGCAATATTAACAACCCTGAATTTCAGTAATGCGGACGCGCGGACTGACTGCGGACCAATGTTGTAAGATGATTCTGCGGACGCGGATCATTGATAGAAATCCGTGGACGGACGCGGACGCTAAATTTCAAGATCCGCACACCTCTGATGTGTATATGCCATACAAATAGATATAGGCCTATGTTATTGTCAGTGAGAGTGTGTATGTCTCTTGTTAATACATTTTTATGTCAGTGAGCCGGTCTGTATTTCCCGTCATTATGTGTGTGTGTGTGTGTGTCAGTGAGCCTTTATCTCCTTTCAACAGATGTCTGTTTCAGTGAGACTTTCTGTAATTACCGTCAGTAGTTTGCTGTCAATAGATGTGTGTATGTTTCAGTGAGTGCCTTAATATCCTGCAAAAAAAAATGTGTCAGTGAGTCTATATTATTTGTCTAGATAGTAGATGTGTACGCTGGATGCTGTATTATGGAGTTGCTCAACCTGTTAAGTTGTACACAATGACAAGCAGACAAACTAATTCGAAATAGAGAAAGGAGTAGGCAAGGTTGCAACAGACGACAGAATCACGGGCATCCAGTGGACCTTTAAAAAAAATTGGAAGCATTTTCAGTGAAGAGTGAGGGGCTTAAGACACAAAGCATCGAAATATAACGCATGAGCAGCCTTCAATGCATTAGTTCATTAGAACCTTTTCATTACAATGTCAAATATGTCCTCATGTATTGATCTGAAATATGGAAATACAGGCATTTGTTAATAGATGCCTCGGCAAAAAACTAAACAATTGCCCTCCAGCCAAGAAAAGAAAATGGCGATGGATAGTTCGCACTCTCTGAAAAGCAGTTGACAGTGTTATAAGATAAGCACTAGAATGGAACCAACAGGAAAAGAGGAAAGCAGGGATCCCAAAACAGACAATGAGAGGAATGAGTAAATGAGGCAGGTATTTCAAACAACAATAATTTATAACTGGACAGCATTGTTTTGTAATTATCGTACTTTAGTAGTAATGGACATTTCCATTTTTTTAAAACTAAATATACGGAGCGAATTCTTTGTTTTAAATTTCATAATTTTATCATGAAATACTACTTAAATTAGGGGAACCTAATTTTTGGCAGGGTAAGATTATTCACCACTAACGCAAAGCACAGCAGAAAGACATACATTACTGAGCGCTAACACAGCACACAAGCGGAAAAAAAAATCCACAAATTTATATATATATAGTTTAATCACGCAAAGGTTAAAGTTCGAACGTTTCTTGACTAAACCATTAACTTCAGGGGTGAAAGGTTTATTGACAAAAGGTAAATTTAAAATTTAAAGGAAAATTCAAGTGACATTTGTAAAAGGTCGTTAACTTCATTTACGACAAAGATTTTGCAGTAAATTCTGGATACATATTTCTAATTTAATCTATAAAAAATCACACTAACACAGCATTAATACGATGTGTTGTTGTAAAATGATGAAATTAATCCGCGATGTAACTACACACACACACACAATTTGTCTACGTTTTCTTTATAGCGCTCAATTTTGAAAATTAAAATCACCCAATTTTTTGTTTACATCTAAGAAAGCATTATTTCCAACTCGTAATAGAACTTGTATTAAAAAGTAACCATATGGTTTAAACCAAACATACTGCCATGGAATAGAGAAAAATAACAGACCAAAATTGCATACCACAAAACGGTGACCACACTACAGTCATGGTCAGAAAAGTAATGCGCTCTGAAGAATAGAATTGGGGATCAATATTGTGTTTGGCGGCTAAAGCAAATTACATATTTTAACAGCAAAGACCCATCTAGTTTAAACTCAGTTATAGACTGTAGTTATCTGCAAGTTTTATTAAGTATATTATGCATTAAATATAGCTTAATTACTTTGCAAAGCAATGTACGTCCCCTTAGTAGCATACATCAACACGACCCGGAAATAAAAGAAGTAGAAAAAAAATAAAGCGTCACGTGGCTAACAGAACCAACCAGCGACTGTTTTTACGGAAGCAGAAGCGGTCTATTCTCATGCTTGTGTTGTTGCACATTACGATGTTCTATCGAATTCATATTTGTAATACTGATGATACCTACGTTACGAAAATAAATTTATTATTAGCATTCTAACTGATAATTTGTGTGAACGGTGAGTGTTATAGTATATAATTGATAAGCGTACGTATCAGCAACGAACGTTTGCTATTGTAATCAAGTCTGGTTTGTGTTGTATACTGCCGCTGTTGATAGTCTGTGCTTGTGAAGCTTTAAAACTTGCTGATTTTATCAGATATCTAACTTTTTCTGAAAATGCTTTTTTTATGTCTTACATAATAGCCATTTTAGTGTTTTGTATACAATTTTTCATAAAGAGACAAGATGTTTTTTTCTTATTTGCCACTCTGTGATTAAATTCTGACACCCCCATTTTTAAAAAATAGATTCTACCACTACACATCCCCCATTCATCAGTTTTTGTCGCATTGGCTTGTTAAGTGTGTAGTCTATGATTTGACGAATAGACTTGTGTATGTTTACTTGAATTTCATTCTCAACAATATGGATTTACCTTAATTTTCAGTGTTTCTTCTTATTAATTACAATTTATTCTATTTTAAATCAATTATTTATGCTTACAATAACAAAACACTTAATAGAAAGATCAAATGACTAGCCAAATCGAAAATGTAGAATCTGAACAGCAGAAGCTGACATTCTTTTTGTGGAAGTTTTGAACAAGACATCAATGTCGTTTGGTAATTGACTTGGGTACATAGCCCCCATAGCAGTGATATTCTTCGCGACATTAAGTTACAAACATTTTAAGAGTATTACATTTTCTGAGGTATCTGCAACCACAGCCTACGTACGATCAGCTCAAATAATTTACTTCACTTGTAATAGATCAAGTAAGTTTATGATTAACACTTTATTAACAATAAAAAGCATACATTGTCACAATTGTCAAAGACATCCATGCATTATTACATTTTATCAATACAAAATTTATTGAAAGTAACTAACAGTATTAAAAGAACTATTACGTATGTACTTAAATAAGTAAATTAATTATAGAATTAGAACTAAAAACATCAATATTTGGGTGGCTCCAAGACTGAGGTCATTATAATAGAGAATATAAATTTCAAATAAAACCTTAAGACCATTGCTTTGTAAGTCATTAGCTAGTGACAGTTTTAATGTTTTGTACATCTTTTTAATTTAAAGCTAATTTTGAAAATTTGTTTAATAAGTATTCATTGAAAACTGTAATCACTTATCCATAGTAGTAACATCACAAACTTGCCTATAAGATGTCCTTTTCAATATCTATCAGGTTTACTCATGAACAAAATAAAGACAAGTGGTGTTGGAGATAGAAAAGGGGAAGGTGTGAGTGAAGGAGAAGCATCACGTATGATTAATTCTTCTGCAGCTCCTTCAGGATTACTTGCTCGTCCTTCGTTCCCTTTGCAGCCTGCTCAGGGACAGACATATATCGTACAGCCACATCATGAAATGAAGAACTTTGGAGTGAGACATTTTTAGCCTGTTTCAATTACTTAATATATATATATTGTCACATAAACTCACACATATTATTTTGTTCTTTAAATCATTAGTGCTGACATAAACACATTTTTTCCCCCAGAAATCTACTCGACCTATTGCCCCTGCACCTCCTTCTCAGACTATTCAGAATATTTCAGCTCGAAATGTCCAGCCCCAACAAGTTAATATACCTAGTATAATTTCTCCTTGTAAGTAGCTCTTTTATAAAGTCAAAATATAAAAAAAATGTATTTGCAACTAAATCACTCATCAGATTATGCTCTTATCCCCAGCTTTATGTCAGCCTAACGCAACCAATGAAGGTATTTTAAATCTCATTACTACTACAGCCTCCAGTGGGATAGGAAATGTTAGCCATAATACCATTACTGTTCCTGTCACTTTGTCACAGGCTAGTGTCCTTCAGTTAGGATCAACTTCACTAACTGTAAACTCTACTGTTGTACAACAAGGATTACCTGGCACTACCATTCCCATCAGTATGTTGGGAGCTTCAAGAACAAATCAGCAGCCACAGACTCATATTCAAGGATTTTCACCAAATTTTTCCAATTTACCGAGAGGTAAGTCCAGCGATCCATTTTGTAATTAAGAGGAGAATGTTTATTAAAATGTAGATCTCAGAAATGCTGTCTTGACAATTTTAATTATATTTCAATGTATAATTAAATATATTGATTCTGAAAAAAAAGAAACCTATAGTTTTCAGGTGTACCACCATAATGTGGTTCATAATATTATCAAATTTTATTTTTTTGGGTATGTAACAAGTTTATTTCTAAACATGCTTTTTTTTTTTTTCAAATTTAATCATTGCAAACATTACTTTAAATTGTCTATGAGATCTACCAAGGTGATTAATTATAAAAATACTTCATTTTTGTACCTTATGGACAGTATCTGGGTTAAAATTATGGGTTTTGTGTTTGTCAACTTATCCGACCAACTCCCCATGGACTTTCAGCTGACCACCTTTTTTTAAGGCAAAGTGGAGATTTAAATAGAATTATAGATTAACTAACAGCAAATAATCTTCTTAATTCCTTGAACTCCTCTGCAACCACTCTTCAGGCCATTTCCAACCTCCCCCCCCCCTCTTCCCACCTGTCCGCTTGCAACTTATCTCATGCTTGCAAGACCTTCTCCAAGTGGTCATTGGGGGTGGAAGGCAATCCTTTTCTCTGGCCTTGGAGGTTCCACAGTAGAGCCATTTTCATAATGTCTTCTAGAGTTTTCCTTAGTGAGTGCCTGATCCATCTCCATTTTCTTCTGGACACTTGTAGATCTATAGGAATAATGTCAACAGGAAAAAAATTCAAACTTTAACTGAAAATGCTTTAAAAAAATTATATTCCACATAAGCAACTACATATAAATGTTTATTTGTATGTGACTTTTCTGTAAAAATGTGCAATTTATTTCCCATCAAGTAGAAAGAAGACATCACCATCCTTAAAATAATTTGACATTGTAAGAACATACTTATAATGGTGCATATATCGTTTACTCAATCACAAAAATATCATCGTTAAAGGAAATGTAATTTAAGTAGCCTGGGTACAAAAACTTTTGAATGCATATATATACCCCTTAAATTATTATTTTTATTTAAAAACAAAAATGGCATGAACATCTGAAGTGTTAGACTTAATTAAAACAAAACTTGGAATCTGCAGGCAATGTTTTATTTCTTAAATGTTTACTTTTTTAATCCTTTTTAATCAATGAGGATTATTCATCAGATTTGGGCTGACTTTTTACTAACCAATAGATTTCTAGCACTCTTCATCTAACCAGATCTGTTTTCTTAGCAGTATTTTAGTATAGTAAAAGTTGGACATTTTTTAAAATCATCTATGGTCAATTTATTAAACACGAGTAATTAGGGACCTGTTCTTCACAAAGGTGAAGCCCCTCTGAGAATATTAACCCTTACCATAAATACTCCTTACATAGTTTACATTTTTCATATCATGGTAAACTGAATCAATAAGCCAATAGCCACTGAAGAGACAATCTATTTACTAAAAATGTTTTACTTGAAATATTTGAACTCCTGCCTATTATGATAGACTTTCCTAATTACTTGGTCTTAGAGACCAAGGTGCTAAAATTATAATACATATATTGTATACAGGTATTTGGAAATTCATTCTTATTTCAAAAAATTAACATTTACATGTATTTGATTGCTTTTATCTCCCATTAATTGTTATACTTTAAATAGCTTATACATGTAAAGTTAGATCTCATCAGTTGAAAGGTCATCTCTAAAATGAGCGCCAAGAGGCTGTTGATTCCTTTTTTTAAAATTAAAAATAGTTAAAGCCTGGCAATTTAAAAGAATATTAATTAGTTAAAAACATTCTATTTGTATAAAAGAACCTTCATGCCAATTTTTGTGACTCCTGATTCAGCAATGCAGATGAATGCAGGCCACTATGATTTATGCCTACGTACAAACATGGTGTCATACATATATATATATATATATACATATTTTTTTTTTTGGAATATATTAAATAAAGATTGCATTTCTCTGATTTTTTTCCTCAAGAAAATATATTTGCTTATAGATAAATGGAATTATCTCCTTCTCCAAATCATTGTTAGATCACCATATCTTTTGCAATTTAATAGGTTCTGCGACACTTTCAGTGTCTAAGTCCTCAGCTTTGTTGAGGCAAGCTACTGCACCTGCTATTCAGATACCATCTGCACAGTTATCATTACCACTGGCAAGGACTCCCATTCACCAGTCAATTAAAACAACAACTGTTCCAGCCACAAGATCTCAGTCCCCTGCAGTTGGAGGGCAACCAGTTCTTCAAGCTCAACCCCAAGACTTGTCTCGGTAGGTCTTATGCACACCTAACTGAAGTAAACTGAACTAATGAAACAGCAGTTATAGTCAGTAATATAGTACTTTTAGTCATCCCGCGGCGTAACATACGCCGTCTTATCAATCAATATAATTACTGTAATTATATTTTTAAATAAGCCATCAAACAAAATAACAGGCTGACATCTTCGGAGAAAATACATGGTATGGAAAGTTGAACTTTGACCTATCCTACAGTACCTACACAACACGCTTGCTGTGATCCATCTTGACCCACTTTAAACAACACACTTACTGTGATCCAGCCCTCCCTTCTCCCAGCACACTATGGTGTTTTTTTTTCCTGCTGTTGCGAGTTGTCGACATATTCGGGAATTCCACAATCTATAAATAGTCCTGCGTCTTCTCGAAGATGAGAATTGTATATATATATAGATTTAAGATATCAGCCTGACATAGGAATTAATGCAATGTGGATTATTCGAATGTTGGAATTTGTCTTATGAAAATAAAAGAACATATGATCAGTTTTGAAAGTCAAATCAAATTAAAAAAAACTCCCAATTCTCTTTGGAACATCGATACATGGGTGACTTCATTTTTTGGAGCTCTTTTGGTTTATAGATTGGGTTTTTCTGAATGACTTTGATATCTTCTGGTTATTGAAGCCTATTTCCATTCTTTTTTTTTTAATTGTAAAAAAAAAATCATTAAACTACATTCAACAATGTCAATTAATAAAAAAATGAATACGTAGTACATGTATTTGGTAACATTGTTTTGTAATTATAGATTTATTTTCACTAATTTTATTATTCCCCATTCTTCCTTTTAAAAAAAAAATTATGTAAGGTTTAGAAGTCATAGAAGTTTAGAAGCTATAACTTTTTTTCACAGTAAGCATTTAATTAAAAATGTTAACATTTCTGCATTTAAAGTATTTTACTTAGTTGAATTCTAAAAAAAAATGTGTAAAGAATGTAAAATTTATTTATGAAAGGGAATAATGCATTTATGTAAATTTTGATAGGACTTAAACTATCTTTTTGATTTCTACATGATCTGTATGGATTTAACTCTGTCTTTAGGTCAAGTCTACCTATCCATGGCTCCATTACATCAGTGACACCTGGGTCTCACCCCGTGCACATCTCCCTGAATCGCATGACAGCTCCGTTAAACTCTGATGCCCTTAATCAGTCCTGTATGATATCCTCCCAGGTGCAGAACGACTCACCTGGAAATCTCCAGCAGCGCATTAATGTTTCGCTATCTGACTCTAATATCCATCAGCGCATCAATCCTGATCTCCCAAGATCGGTATCTTTTGTATCTCAAGCAAAGAACAATAACTCTTTAGGGCCTCAAGCAAAAATCATCTCATCACAGAATCAAGTGCAGCAGGGTACATCAATAAAATCAGGTAATTTTAATCTATTAATCACTTTGATGATTACTAAAGTACCTGCAGGAATGAGACATTTATCTTTGTAGCCAATAAACCATTTAAAATATGGTCCTGTAGTACTCCCCCCTTTTTAAATCACCATAGCACATTGTGCGGTGGCAATGGGTACACAGGTATTTGAACCCACAACCTACAGCATTCAGATACAGCTCTCAGCTTAAGTACCACCCAGTCTCTTTGATGAAAATGTTCATCTTAGTTACTGCCACTTACTGTTTCATCTAAGTTTTTTTTATGTTTGTCTTTTTATTCTCAAAGTGAATGTGGTAAAGTGTTATTTTTGAAAAATTGGCATACATCCAAGTATTGAAAGTTACACATTGCATCAGAAATAATGATAAGTAGCAAGAGTGAAAAGTGCATGCTCTAGACTTTGAAGAAAGTTGAAACATTTTTTTTGATACATGGTTCATAGTAAATTTTTTTATTATTATAGATCACTATTTTTCAGAAGAAATATATAAATGAGAAAAGTCTGGTAATTGTTTTCAAAAATCATCAAAACGTTGTTTTTTTTTGTTGCAGTTAATCTTGCAGTATCCTCTGTCAATCCTGTGATGATAAATTCTCTGATTTCTTCACAAACAAATACAACTACAACTATTGCTTCTACCTCAGCTTCCATACCAATAGGTATTGTACACAAAATAATGGTTTTTAAATATAGCAAAATTAAGTGCGCATTTGTTTGTAAGACTGGACATGACAGTTTTTTTTTCTCTATATAAACACTGTTATTGCTACTTTTCTTTTAACTTGAACTACCATTCAATGATATTTGCCATTGCCATATTTATTCATTATAAAATCTTGTGTCAGAGCTCCTTTTTTTTGATACAACCATTTCATCTTTAAATAGCTAAAGATTTGAATATATAAAATTTTGCATCCTACCCATTTTTAATATTGATATTGAAAAAATAGCTAAGCATTGTTTTCATGAAGCCATTTTTTTTTATAGAATGCACCATTAATTTTTAATATTCGTTTCAGAGTTTCCCTCTATTTAAGTACACAGCTACCAGTCTTTTACTAGTAGCAGCCAGTCTAAAACTAATTACTTTTTCTAATACTTATTGCTGTTCTTTATATTCTCAGCCAAGGTGACTCCCCAGAGAGTGCATCCTGTTGGCAGCATCCTATCCACACATGCCTCGTCCACTGCATCGGTTTTATCTTCCATAACAGCCTCTCATACAAATACTGTGACGCTGCCCTCGTCATCGTTACCCATGTCTTCTGTGCATGCTGGTGAGTTGGAGGCTGCACACCATGACCAGCCTGGTCATTCCAACACTGGTGCCATTATCGTCACTCCAGATTACCAGGTAGGTGGCAGTGATGGCTGTCAAATGTTTTCATCCAATCATCCTCTTTTTTAGAGAAAAAAAAAAGTGAAAAAGGGTGTTTCAGTTTGTGACACAACATAGTAAACAATTTTTATAGTGACAACCTGGCATTTATTATCGGGGGGGGGGGGGACTGGGTGGGGCACTCAGTTGAGAACCCTCTGCTACATTTGCCACAATCTCAAGGCCTGGAGCACCATTCCTAATGAGTGCTGGGATGTATCTCAGGGTCCAGAGTCTGGTGATCTTTCAATTGGTACTTACAATTAATTATGGAAAGGCAACTGTTTTTATTTTAATTGTGATAAATGTGCTTAATTTACTCTTTTTTTTTTAATACAATAAAAAAAATTAATCGCAATAATTAAAAGACTTTTTAAGTAATTCTTAAGTAGCTCATCACCGGGTTACGTGAAAAAATTATATTCTGAGTAGCAATTTTATTTTTGATAATTATTCTTTTGTGTTATTATACTTTTTAATTGTGTCATTTTTAAATGGTGATTTATATTATTCAATAGGCAAGAACTCCTGGTTCCATCATTACTCTACCTTCCACCATTGGGACTGCAACTACACCAACTGTTGTATCACAGGCTGAAAACAGGTACATTTTTTATTCTTACTAGGCTGACTTAAGTAATAAACTAGCTTGATTATAGTCTTTTTACATTTCTGCTCACTAATTTGTTTTAGCTCATTCATTTACTACTATTCTGATCTAGAAAAGAAATGACTCAAATGATTGTATTTATTTAACACCATTATTTAAACAAAAATATTTCAGAACAAGTAGTCACAGTTTGCAACAGCAAATAAACAGAGCACCAATGGACTATTTCTGTAATCATCAGCAATTTTTGTATTCACCCTTAAGAACGACGACCAGTCTTTATATGCCAAACCAAGCCAAAAGTAGGTTTTCTCTGTTCATAATATAAATATATATGTATGGGAAATACATGTAGCTGTAATTTCTGTCGGGCTTATACAATTAACAGTGTCATATATGCTTCTTTACTAGTACAAACACAGACACCAACTCTTGCAGCCAGCCAGCTTGCTGCCATGTCTACAAACGTGCGGTTTAATACTGGGACAATGATGATGGTGGATCAAGTGAGATATCAGCAACACCCGTTGCACTCAACATTCACTGCAGGAACAAATACTGCTAATGCTGGAAATGAAAAAAACAGTAAGTCATTTTTAAAATTACTTTCATAACTTTTTCATGGTATTTTATGTGTTAGTACAAATCTAAAATCATCGAAATTCTAACCCTACTTTTTTGCTGCGATATTTTGGAATAAATATATTAGTAAAATTAATACTTATTCTTATTCATTCAAATAGTAATTTTATATTAGAAATACGAACACATTTGTGAGTCTCAATTTTAATTTTTAAAATTTGATTAACTCTCCGTTTTAATGTTTTTCTTAATTTTTTTTTTCGTATCTGCATTTCTAATTTTTTTTTCTAATGTCTATTGTCCCCGTTTTGTCTGTCTGTCTGTGTGTCTGTCTGACTGACTGACTGACTCTATTGTCCCCGTTTTGTCTGTCTGTCTGTCTGTCATCACCCTAGATCTCAACAACCTTAAGTCCTAGACCCATGTTGTAGATATCATTTTGTAGGTCTTGGCCTGCCATGTGTACATCAAAAGTCCATTTCGCGATATGACCTCTCAGGGCCGGGCTTCGGGGTTTCTTAGGGTACTATATATGGCTTATATATTATATATAGATTATAAGCTAAACAAAGGAGCGTAATCATTATTTATTTTTGTAACAGTTATTAAACATGACTTCCCTCTCTATTTATACACAAAAATGCTCTAAAACATCCTGTTTTTACAGGCTTAATTTTTGCTTGTTTATTCTATATATGCATTTGAAATAATGGGGTCAGAAAAAAATAAATAATTATCAAATTAATAATTTATTTTTAAAGGGATTTATTTTTATTAAACATAATTTACAATATTTAGTTTATTTTCATTATTGCTTTCTCTTGATGATAATAATATTTTAAAAATTTATTTTAACTTGTAGCCACTTCATCAAGAGTGACATTAGCTGGCAGTATTTACACCAACTCAGTGGGTGTTCAGTCCCAGATTCAGGGGGCCGGAGGCGGTGGTGTTAGCGGTGGGTCTGTGTCTGGTGGTCTCAGTGCCGTCCCCGTCTCCAATCCAAGTTCATCTCCCCGTCCCAGTATTCTCAGAAAGCGAACTACCAATGAAGCGTAAGTTGTTATTTTTTCAGCATATCCAATGAACGACTTAATATATTTTAATAAGAAGCATAAGAAAAACATGAGTTGTTGAATGTAGTATTATACAACAATATTTGGTGAATTGGTTGCATGATTTTTCATAAATATTATGTTTTTTTATATTTTTATTGCAGTGTTGTTGTACGGAAACCTAATTTCAATTTAAACCAAGACAGCAGATGTCATAGTCCTCCAAGGGTTGACACAAACAGTTCTGGCTTAAGTTCACCTAAAATGTCCACAAAGTAAGCTTCAATATATTTCCCCTTGTCAATTCTACATCTCAGGATTTAATCTTATTGATTTTTATACATATAAAGATCATTTATGGATGAGCAACTAAATTTTTTTTTCCCTTAGAAATTTTTCCCCATTGAGTGAAAACAGTCAGTCATCAACAGACACAGCCCTCTCATCTAACGATGCCACTACTCCAACACATAACCACAATGACAAAGGAAAGGGGGACGGAGAAGACTGTAGTGAAAATGGTGAGTTGTTTATTTATTTCAGTTTTCTATGACTGCATGTTATTAGTTATCTTGTCTTTTTTTTCTAGATTTTTCTCTGTTGGTAAAAAATAAATTAAAATAACCTGGGGGGGGGGGAATAATCAGATTTCAGTAAGTATATCTAATCATTTCAAATCATTATAACTAAAGGGAGATAATACACAGATGATCTTAAAAGACATTTTACTGAGCTCTTAAACTCTAGTGAAGCTTGAATGATTAGTTTTTGTTACTATAGCATTTAATACAAAACTGAAAAGACTTATCCACGTTAGGAATTTTAGTTCTATACCCTGTAAATATGTTTAAGTACAGGCTGCCCTCGACCTTCGCACAATTCGCTATTTCGAACATTTTTAAAAAATATATTTTTTAAAATATGTTTTGAGAATAGTCTATAAAAGCGCTAGTGAAGCACTTTCACTAATTTCCGACTGTTTCCGTATACCCGGTCTACGGAATTTCCAGTCTATACCCGGTCTTTCTCCGCCCTTGTTGTTCCCGAAGCAATCGATTTTGTAATGTCATGACCGCCATTTTGAAAGTGATTTAGTTGGTTATGTACTTTTTATGTTATTAATATTTTTTGTAAATACGTTCTACGTTTGTAAATGTCGGTGGTTTTAGTGAAAATTATATTATATTAAACTCGCTAATTTTTTATCTTAATATTTCTTTAAAATTTATTCATCAAATTTATAAACATGAGTGAGAAACGGAAAAACTACATGTACAGTGTTGAAGAAAACAAAAAGAAATTAAGGACTCATAAACTTCAAACAGTTGAGACAAAGAGGGAAATAATTAGACGTTCTGAAAGTGGTGAATCTTTTGCTTCTATCAGCCGTTCATACGATATAAACAGGACTACGATATTTTCAGTATTGAAAAACAATAATAAAAATATGGCATTTTTTTAACTTTTTTATTTCCCTCTACTTTTGAACATTCAAATTTGCACACACTTTAAGGCAAGGCCGTAGCCAGGATTTTGTTTGGGGGGGGGGGCTGTGTGGAGAGTTTTATATAAGAAAAAATTGGAACACAATGATAAAGAAGTATATTTTATAATAAAATTTGATTTTTAGAATTAATTGGGGGGGGGGGGGGCTGCAGCCCCCTAGCCCCCCCCTCTCCTGGCTACGGCCTTGCTTTAAGGAACCAATGATGTGCGAAAGTCAAGGGCTGCCTGTAGATGGAACTTGTAAGATAATCTTATCTGTTTGTTATTTAAAAGTTGGAAAAAAAAGAAAAAACATTTTTAAATAAAATATTCGAATGCATGCATCTGAGTTATCATCTTATTATTCAGGGCCTCCTCCGTTGACCTCGATGTTGAACAATATCCCAGCATCTCCTGCTGTCAGTCACACTGGGAGTCTTTCAGAGGCATCACCAAGAAAACGAGCCAGGAAACAACTTCTGTGAGTAAATTATTGGAAAAAAATTCTTTGTACATTTTGTGTTTCTATATTGAATATTTTTGTTAAAAAGTCATCAGTTTTGTGTATTAGACCTTATTTATTTTAAAGTCATCAGTTTTGTGTATTATACCTTGTTTGTTTTAAAGTCTTCAGTTTTGTGTATTAGACCTTTTTTGTTTTAAAGTTCCCCTTGTTATCACAGAGAAAATGGAGTTAAAAATTCAGTAGTCAGGTGAGATTGTAATTTTTGTTCAGGAAACTTTATTTCTGTGATAAAAAATATTCTTCATTAACTGTTTCTAATGTTTACATGTTTGTAACAAAATGTTTCTGTTCACATTTTTGCATGGAGCTGTACAATTTTTTAAGTTTTATTTTGTTTTGTTATACAATAATTTTATTTCAATTTAGGCCTACTCATTTAAATATTTATTTAGTAACTAAAATATGTTAATTGTTTTCATTTTAAATTAATTTTTGGCTCTAAAATTAAATTTTTGATTTATTTCATCAAGTTACATGCAGTTACAGAGAATAAACAAAAATGCTGTTTAGGCCTTTGATTTATGAAGATTTTCATCATAAATATCAAATTATTATTTTTAGTTTATTTTTATCATGAAAAAAAAAATACACATGTAATAATTACATGTTTTATTGTTCTCATAAATTTAGCTTAATGACTTTACTATTATTTTCCTCTTCAAATGCTTATACATTTTTACAAAAAATGCCAACAATTAGATTTACATTATCCAGGCATGCTAATGAAGAGTTGAAGGATAATAACTCCTCATCTGATGAAGAAATTGAAAATAATTCTCACAGGCAGAGAGAAGAATCTGCTAGAGAACAGAAAGAAAAGGAAAAAGAAATTAGAGGTGGTACGTATTAATTGATATTTCAGCTAGCTGTTAGGGGGAAATTTCTCGTTATGTTAAGTATCATACACATTTTTTTTTTTTGAGTTCATGGAATTTTAAAGCCTAACATTTAAGTTAATACTTTTTCAGAAAATATTTTTAAGTTGGTTACAACCTATTTCTAGAATTTATAGTAGAAATTGTATTTTTTTTTTTGTTTGATTGAAATCTTTCTAGAATATACTGATGATGAAGGTGTTAGATGGGTCCTGAATAAGCCAAAGCCAACATTTGTCTTGCTTCAGCCAGACTTTGTTAACAACAAGACCAGAAATAATCACTTTATGAGATATTCAGATGTCAAATCAAAAGGTAAATTTGTAAAAAAAAACCTAACAAGCACTTGCTATTGAAGCAGTTTTACAGGCCAGAATCAAAAAAAAAATTGTGATGGGCCGATTTTTTTTTTAAGTAAATATTTTACCTTCTTGGCAAACTAAAAATAAAATCCCTCAACTACAAATGATATTTATTTCTATTTATAGAAGAAAGACGTCCCACTGTTCATGAATTGTCCAACCAAAGGGGAATCACCCAGAAAGTGAATGGATGGAAACTTTATTTTACTGCTTCACAATTAGAAGAACTGGTAAGCAAGACATTTTACATATCTAAACAGCTTTCAACTTTTTGCAGAAATATTTTATAAAGAGAAAACTCAGACTATACATGTATATAAATATATATATATTCAATTTGTAAAATGTTTAATCTATTCGGAAAATCTGTGGTTGTCATGACTTAATACATAGGGTTTGGACACCCTTTTGGAAATCGAAGTTATTACTTAATAACTTTAAAAAAAAAATCTTCTTTAAAGTTATTTAAACATGAGTTTTGTGCCTGGAATAAAACGGGGAAGATGTAACATGCCATTTAAAAAAATCACAATTGAATGAAGAAAAACTTTCATTAGGATTTTTTTTTTTCATGAAACCCCTTTCTTTCTTTGTGTGTGTGTGTGGGTATCTTTCCCCCCCCCCCATCCCACCATGAGTTCCATTTTGTAGTTATAAAGTGAAACAATTTGTAAAACAAATATGTTTAAACAAATTAATTGCAGTTCTTCTTAAGTAAGTCATTTTCATATAGCAATTGCATCAGCTAGTTGTCTTTATTTATCTAATGGCACAGTACCTCTTTACAACTGATGTATTTATTGCGTTAAGACTAAATATTCCTTCCTGTAAGGAGGTCTTGTAAAATGTATCATTATTTCAGTTTCCCTTTATTTTTTGATCAATGGACTAAATTTTTTCAGGTTTGTTTTGAAAGTAGGAATTAAATTAATGTATATATTTTTTTTAACCATGTTCTACCATTATCTCTTAATGTAAAAAGCAGACCGAAAATTTTGTAATTTTACAAGCAGAAAAAAAATAATTTTATTTCTAAATTGACCAGATGGATGTGGAGAAAGACATACAAGTTCAATTTTCTGAAGTCCAGGCAGCTTTGGCTCAGATTCCATCTCATAAAATGACCAGTGAAGAATCCCTTAAAATTCATGAAATGTCTCAGGTAATCTTGAATAATACATTTAAAAAAATATATTTTAGATACAAAATTTCCTTAAAATTGTTTATTGGGCTCAAGTTATTTTAAAGAATTTCATGTTGCTCATGTGCTTATTTATTTTTTTTAAAGGCAAATATTCAGAGGTGCCAGTTGATACAGAACCAGCTGACAGATGCCAGGGCATCAATGATAAGGACTTTAGAACATAAGCCGCGAATACAAGAGATTGTTAATAAACACATAAGTAAGCGTCCAATTAAAAAGAAGGAAAGGACGTAGCGGGGGTACAGTTTTTTTAACTCTTTGATTTTGTTGTTGAAAGATGTGATAGAATGCGTGAACGTTGATTGAGAATGTTTTATTATTATACAGACAGTGCAACATTGAACTAAATGTTTTCCAGATCTATTGCAGATTGTTAGAAATTAAGTGTAGTCTTTTAATGATTATATTGCTCTTAATTTTAACTATATTTTTGATGTTAAATTTTAAACAATAATATATGCTTTTTTTTAAATTATGAAATTTATTCTATGAAACATGCTGTAAAACAAATGACTATAAAGGTGTAAATGTGTACAGAGACCTTACTGGTCCTTGCTAAAGCGGATAATAATTTTTTTTTGAAAACCAGTCATTACAGTTGTAATTGACAGTATTTCATGTCCAAAGAAATGATTTCTGCTGTGAGATAACTTAAGAAGATATAAATACTTGTACTTGTATGTGCATTTAAAGGGAGTTCACTTGAAATCTTTTTTCATCATCCTAAATTCTTGTGTACATAGTGCAATAATTTTTTTTTTCCCTGTTAGAGATGGTAGAGGAATAACCATCTCGTCCAGTTGCTTAATTCTGTAAAGCATTAAATTCATTTCAATAAATTTTTTCATGACAGGATTCTTAAATTTTTTTTTTTCTTTGTGAAGCAAAATTTTGAAAGAAGAAATTAAGGCTGGCCATAGGTAGTAAAAGGTCACACAATAGGCAAATATCATCTTAACGACATGTCATCATATTAATGCAGCCTATTTATAAAACAGGTCTTTATGTGATGTCTGAAGATATTTCATGAACTTGATCCTTGTAAATAAATTAATTGTAGATTTGAAGTAACTTCTAAAAAGCTGAATTGTTTTTTTTTTGATCTATGGAAATTTAGATTAAACTACTTTATCGTATTTAAAGATATACAGAGGCAGTATTCTTCTTAACTTGTTTAAATTTAGTCAAACATAAATTATTTTGTTAATATATACAAATATTTGTTTTGTTCATCTTTGGACAATTCTTGTGCAGAAGAACATTTGAATGTTTTACCCATTTGATATGTATAGCTTCAAATCTTCATGCATCATGGCTGTAACACATTTAATGAAGATGCAGTATTGCATTGTTATATAAAAATCAAACTACTGCACTTGTTTCATGGTTGTCCTTTTTTTTATTCTCAACTATTGTACAGCAGACTTATTGTGTAGTGTTGTAAATGAATGTGTATTTGGTTTGTCTCTTATTTAAGTTGAAAATTAGATTTCAAGTCAACAAAGATTTCAGCAGTAATTAGTTTTAAATGGCATAAATATTAAAGCTTTAATCTCATAGGTATCTAAATACTGGCACTTGAAAGAAATTGTATTTAAAAAAAAAAAAAATTAAGTTAGATAAGATCAAATTCATAATTTATTAATCCAATGCTTAATTAAACGATGGATAGCTGCTCTGTGTGGGGAGAAAAAAAAGGAAGTCTTACTTTAAAATAATTAAAAGTTTGATGAGAGTTATTGATCGTGAGCAAAACTACATGAATATTTAGGTCATTCATTTTATTTAATATAATTGTAGAATTTAATAGTCATGAAAGAATTCGCTTCAATTGATCATAGCCAATGTTGATTGACAGTGCCATTTTTCAACAAGTTTTATAACTGACATTTGTAATTCTCTCTATGAACAATTGCTCTAATTCTATTTAAATTATCTCATTGCTGTTATCTAATCTCATACTGTTTTTTTTTTTCATGGATTATGCAAAATGTAGAAACACATATTTTTCATCTAAATTTTTTTTTAGGTGTTACACCTTTTGATGCACAATTTTTTTTTCATTCTTTTTTTTTTTTTAAATGTTATGATATTTCTAAAGGTATGGGAAGTAGTTTATTCTTTTAAAAAAAACAAACAACAATTAATTAAATTGTTCATGCCAGTTCTCAAAAAACAATCTTTTCATACTTTTTAAATCATTTTGGGCCCATACATTTATTGTATAGATTGGTTTATGTCACCTTAATATTTTCCCTTGTAACAAATCTGCTTGGGAAGGTTGCAAAGGTGATAATATGTGAATATATACATACATAACATAATGTACGGTATAAATATATATATTATTGTTGATGATGAATGAAATAAATTATTACAGTTTTTATATATTTTTTTCATTGTTTATTTTCGTGTTGGTTTTCATTGACTGTAAATTACAGGTATGTGCAGAACATTTAGGTAGAATGTTTTTATTTTAAAATTAAATTTGTATATATATATGTGTATATATTTATACAAACATTAAAACTACTATATAATATTATGCCACGCTTGATTTGTGCATATTGTAAGTTGAAATTTTGTTCTTCCCAATTCTAAAAAATTAACTAGCGCTCCCGTAGGCCAATAAATATTTGTTTATTTATTTAAAATTGGCTGAACATGCCATCACCATACTGGTTTTTTTTTCCCCACAAATTTTTGTCATTGGGAGGGATTTCCAGAAAAATGACGCAGGAAAAAACTAACCTCAGCATTTGCCAAATACATGATTTACTTTCATCTCAACCCTGCATGTTAATTTGTGAAAATTTTTTAAACAACTGACTCATGTCATTTTTTTTAGCTTTATGAGTTACCCTTAAAATGTATTGCTCAAGTCTATTATGTTCCATGTATAAAAACAAACACAGAACTTCTTTATTCAAAATAGTTGATAATTATTATTATTTATTTTTTTGTTTAAAAAAGGCAGTCTACCTACATTTTAATTAGATTAACTTCATTAAAATAATAATACAGTGTATTACTAACACATAGGAAGAGAAAACAAAACAACCAACATTTTGAAACCAAAAGTTTTTATTGTTAGAGCACTAGCTGAAGACTAAATTCACAGCGAGATAGGACCATACAACAATTAGTGTTGGGCATGTTTAATTTAATATAGGTAGTTGGTGAAATAAAAACAATAATGACCAATCACATTAAAATACATTGTCAATATGGAGAGATTTAGTTTTTTATTTATATAAAAACATAACTTCTTGCACTCTAGAATAACATTGATAAAGAATTTAATATCTGATATAGAACTAATGCAAGTAGTTATTTCTTAAGCTGGCTGTGAAAATTTATTTTTAATTTTCTAAAGATCATATTTCTGAACACAATTATATACAACATTAACGAACTAAAAGGCGTGAATTTAAAAAAAAAGTTTATTAGTAGATATAGGAGCAGCATGATGTATATTAACTCTTAATATAAATACTGAAAAACTTTAAACATCACAAATAACATATGATTGTGAAATAATTAACTAATTCCAACAGCTATAATTAAAAAAAATTAAGTTTATCTTAATCAGTATGTTTAGAATTTAAATTCTTTCAATTAGTAAAATTTGAATTTATCAAGCATCGCCTTTGTAAAGATTTATAATAAAAAAAAACCCAATACAACAAAAAAAAAACCCACCTCACATTTCTGCTAAACCTATTCTGACAGTAACACAACAAAACTCTAAAAAATAGACAAAAAAATTGAATACATACATAATGTGTATAATGACACAGTTAATACAGGTCAGTGATGTATTGCACAAACAAGCTTTTCTCTTGTTCATTGTAAGAACTTTGTTTTGTTGTCAAAAAGCAATGATATACATGTATATATAAATATATATTTAAATAATGATATACAAATACAATCAATAATACAGCCCCCAGAAAATAGATCTTTCAAAGAATAACTTAAACCATGAAGAAGTTGGATAATGATTGAGGATATAAAATGATACCATTGTCAGGCAATGTACAGTTGTCATGACAACTGGTACACAAAACAACATCAAGTTAGGTGTTATTTTTTAAAATTTAAATCTGAAAATTTACAACAAAGTTTGAATAACACTAAATATAAAATAAACCAAATTATGCACATTGAAGTAATTCTAATGTTAAGCTGAAGTGATATTGCTAAAAGAAGCTGAAATGTTAAATAAACAAGTCGTGTGAGTCATACTTAAGTAGGTTTTCTAAAATGAAATATTCACTTTTCACTGCCTGATCTCACTCAGATGGGATGTATTTCATAAACAGAATAAACATAAAGTGGCCATTGTTTATTCATGTGAATTCCATCAATTAATTCCTGCACGCTTAAATTATGCATTGATCATGAACAAAATCATCTAACTTTAATCATTATTAAAAAAAAAAAAATCTGATGATTATTGAATGAATGGGTCAAGGTGTTAAGACTTAGAATATTTTAAAAAAAAAACACATACTTATTTACAGCTTATCTCCAAAGACATAATGATGCACAATTATTACTGAGAGGTAAAGGGGGATACAACCAATTCTAATCTCTGGTACTAAGATAGTGGTTGCCAGCACATGGCTTTTGACCACATGTTAATTATCATGCCTAAAAAATTGTAAGATATATTTCTAGGTATCAACTATTTACCACAAAAGTCTTTAATGTAATTTAACCATGTTGCAGGTAATTTTTGCTTTTTTGTAAAATGGGGTCATGACTCAAGAAAAAAATGTTAGGAAACAACTGGTTTAAAATTAATCATGAATAGTAAACTTTCCCCCCCAATATATCTTCACCTAAAAAAAGACAACACATCATACGGTTTAAGCCATTATTTGAAAATAGCGGGCTTGAAATTTAAAGAACATTTGTTGTTTTTTTTTTTTTAAAACATCAAAGTAAAATAAATAACACAACAACAACAACAGATGATGACTTAGTACAATGTTGTCAAGTTACTGATGCAAAAAGTAGTTGCATTCATTTTTTTTTTTTTTTACTTACAAAATATACAAAATAAATGGATAAATAAAAATATTTGAATAAAAATATAAATAACATTGATTCCCACATTTTCTTCCTGCATCTGATCCAGCATTAAAAAAAAAAAGAGAAATCTCTTAGAAAATAAAGGGACATAATAATGTCAAAAAAAAAATAAAGGGAAACAATGAATTACAATTGAAATAACCCAGGAGTTGTACATCAGAGCTAGTAAAAAAAAAAACCAATTTAGAAAGCCAAAAAATTAAATTTATTTATGTTATCTGCAATCAATGATAATAAAATTTATAAAAAAAAAATATAGCAGATGCTATAAAATCTACCAGCTGAAGGAAATATCATATCAAAGATCAATCACTTATAAAACAATTAATTTGTAAAGTTTATCGAATTAAACATTTATCATACAAATTTTTTAACAGAATACAACAGAGACATGAATGTACTTAAAAAAAAAAGGTGAAAAAAAAAATGGGTTATTGGACTTGGTTTGTACATCAGATCACACAACCAAATGTCAAAATGATGCAGATGGGTAAGGAGAGGGGGGTATGTGTGAATATAGACACAGACAGTATAGGAGGGGAGATGTTAAGATAATTCACTTTTCAATAAAAGATACAGACAGTATTTGAACAAGGAACAACAATAATATTTATTTTTTTTTGCTATTTTAGTACTAACATTTTGCGAATCTATTATATGACTTTTAAAAAAAAAGCCAAATGAAAAATATCATTCATTAAACTAAGTTCTAAATTAGTTATTGTTCTGAGCAATAAAATAAAACAAAATATGGGTTAAGAAATTTAATTAGCTTCAATTTATGTGAAAAAAGAAATCACAGCTTGTGTCATGAACAATGTTTAAAAGGTGTCAGAAAGTTCCTTTTAAGTTAGTTTGATCTCAGGACAGACAAATTATAATGTGAGCTTTAACCTGAAATGTGAGTTGTAAGTTCACCCTAAAGTGTATGTTGCAAGTTCACCCTAAAGTGTATGTTGCAAGTTCACCCTAAAGTGTATGTTGCAAGTTCACCCTAAAGTGTATGTTGCAAGTTCACCCTAAAGTGTATGTTGCAAGTTCAACCTAAAGTGTATGTTGCAAGTTCAACCTAAAGTGTATGTTGTAAGTTCACCCTAAAGTGTATGTTGCAAGTTCACCCTAAAGTGTATGTTGCAAGTTCAACCTAAAGTGTATGTTGCAAGTTCAACCTAAAGTGTATGTTGTAAGTTCACCCTAAAGTGTATGTTGCAAGTTCACCCTAAAGTGTATGTTGCAAGTTCACCCTAAAGCGTATGTTGCAAGTTCACCCTAAAGTGTATGTTGCAAGTTCAACCTAAAGTTATGTTGCAAGTTCAACCTAAAGTGTATGTTGCAAGTTACACCTAAAGTGTATGTTGTAAGTTCACCCTAAAGTGTATGTTGCAAGTTCAACCTAAAGTGTATGTTGCAAGTTCAACCTAAAGTGTATGTTGCAAGTTCACCCTAAAGTGTATGTTGCAAGTTCAACCTAAAGTGTATGTTGCAAGTTCAACCTAAAGTGTATGTTGTAAGTTCAACCTAAAGTGTATGTTGTAAGTTCAACCTAAAGTGTAAGTTGCAACTCCAACCTCAAGTGTATGCTGTAAGTTCACAGTGTGGAAAAAAAATCTATGTAAAAAAATATGAGGCTAATATTGAATAAAAACATTAACTGCAACAATCTGTCCCTTAGATCTCAAAAAGAATATTCCGAACTTACTTAATAAATGGTTTAAGTCATATTCCATAATGAAGATTTTAAGGATAATATTCTTTGTTAGAGCGCAACACGCTTAACAATAAATACATATTAACATGAAACCAGTGAAACTATGAGCTTCCAATTGACATTTAGCTTCTTACTGTCATTTTGTTTGTTTCTCAATTCCTTTGTTTTACTCTGCTGGCAGTAAGAAAAATAATTCTACAAAAGCCCATTTAAAAAAATATAAGATCCTGGTCCAATCAGATAATTGGGGGACTTAACTAAGCTTCTGTATCATCTCCTTCGTGGCCTTTCAGACGAAGTCTTGCAAAATCTTCAAATATAAAGTCATCATCTTTATCTCCGTAGAAGGCTTCTCCGCTGGTTTAAAAGAAAAAAAAATTATTAGAAAATTAGACACCTCAGATTGGTCAGTTGCAAAGAAAAAAAATTAAATTGTAAAGAAATAATCAAAACAGATGTAAAACATAAAAGTAAATTCATCATTCCAAACAAAATGAGCAGATTAAATGCTGATAGAATAAAAAAAAAAAAGGTAACTAGTTAAAATGGTGATTAAAACTACTAGGGATGTGACGAAGTTCGATGACATTCGAACTTTGACGATTTTTTTAGCAAATTCGAATCTGACGGATTTTTAAAAAAATTCCATCGGATTTGAATTTGAAAAATTACCATTTTAAGATCAAACACGGCCGTAGAAATATTAACTAACATTAAAAAACCTAGAGACTTTCGAAAACCCGAAATAAAGAAAACATAAAACTAAACTCCTGGACCCTTACTCAGCTGTCCATAGATTAGACATCGTATTTGGTCATGGACGTATTTTACCCCCTTTTAGCCAAGTGTTGACCAAATCCGCATGTGAATCTGATGGATTTATATTTGCCAAATCCGAATCCGACAGATGCGGATTTTCATCAGCTCCATCACATCCCTAAAAACTACAGCTGGTTGCTCTGTTGATGTCTCCATACACAGGTGAACAAATATGATTTCCCAGTGAGTGTGTATGTGTGTGTGTGACTAGACATGAATGATTGATATTTTGGACAGTGGCAGTGAATATGTAACATGGAACAGATCAAGGGTTACAATTACACACATGCAACCTGTAGTCATCTTTTATGAGAACCGGGGGTCTTCATAGGGCTGACATGTACACTGCTCAGTAATAAATAGTACGCAACAGTAGCGATGTAGTAAAGGACACTTTGAAGTTGTATCAAGAGTTTTCAAATTTTTGATATCTGATCAAAATGGAGTATACCTCCTTCAAAGTGCAACATTGTAAGAATATAAATAGAAGAATTGGAGTCCTTGCTGTAAGGTAGCAAGACAGTATTGAATGAATAGAAGTCATACACATAAATATATATAAGCAAAATTATAAATAGTTGCCTTAAATAAACTAAAATTGCACATTTCAATGGTAATCCAATTAATTATCATATTTGGTAAAAAAAAAAAATATATGACCATATCTATTTACCATGTATTTGCCTGTTAAAGTACTTTACTAAAATGTTGTCTGAACATGATGAATAATCGTATAGTCTACAAGTGTATAAAATATTTGACAATAAAATATTTTAACAGAACTGATAAAAAAAAAATCAGTTACAAATGAAAATACTTGGCTGAATTACAAGTTGAGATTTAAAATTTTTTTTATTTCAGACCTTACATAAAACAATTTGTGATTGGACAAGATTTACTTCAGTTTAGTTCTAGAGCCAAAACATATAACCCTGTGAAATGAAATGTACCAAAGCCATACCATTGTCATTTTATCCGCATTTAACAGAATAATGAATGAAATGATAGAAAAAACTTCTTCATCTGCACCCCCACAAAACTCAATAAACAGTTGCAACTGGCCACCACTGATATATAAAAATAAATAAAGTTTCAGCTTTGTGTTTTAAAAGTGAACCATGATGCAGTCGGAGTGATGCCGGCAAAATGTCCTGAACATCATGTCATGCCACATCGTTATATAAATACCATGATACACGTTGATCATAACATTCAATACAAACGTTTTACTTACTTTTTTTACTCTGAACATTTTCTAAGTGAGCCAGATATTAAGAATAAATGTTATGGATACCCGGTATTTGAGACAAAAGATTTTTTTTCAAAAGGTGACACAGTAAAACTGGGTAAGATAATTACTGAACTAAAAGTTACAATCTCGTAATTTATCCATATAATATTTTTTTTAAATCGCAAATGAGAGTGGTACTAGTGTAATGGTAAATATAATCAAATGAAGGTAATTTAAAAAAAACAAATAAGTATTAAGCCCCAACCCCTCTCAAATCAACACTATACAACCAAATAAACAATAAAATAATAAAAAAACAGATTGAAAAGAAGCAGCAAATTTAAAGAGTATAACTTCTTTATTATCCTGTTGTTTAAAACTGATAACGTTATGTAAAAGACAAGGTTATTGATTTAAAAAAATAAACTGCTAGTATCTATTTTGTAATGAATGCTAGAATTGAAATAAAAAAAATTAAGTTCTCAGAAGTACAAGTCTGACCAACCTATGAGACAGTATTCAAGTAAGACCAACCAAAGAGACAGTATTTAAGTAAGACCAACCAATGAGACAGTATTCAAGTAAGACCAACCTATGAGACAGTATTTAAGTAAGACCAACCAATGAGACAGTATTTAAGTAAGACCAACCAATGAGACAGTATTTAAGTAAGACCAACCAATGAGACAGCATTTACAGAGGACTTACTTTGTATCTAGTTGTATAAGATTAGTATCTATCGGAGCATCACCTCCATCCGGTGGGGCGATGCTGGCTGACCTGGAGGGTGCAGGTGAATCTGGTGGTTTAGGATGGGTCAGGGTGAAAGGAAGTTCCACTGCCAGCTCTCTGGAATAGAAGAAGCTCAGTAATTAAATCTATTTATTTTTAGATGTCGGAAAAAGTTACTCAATAACAGGTACATAAATCATTTAAAATATTTCACTCAGTGCACAAGTGGGTAACTTTTTCTAAAGTTTTGAAATTTATTAGTTTTAAATAGCTGACTGAACCAAATTTACGATATTAAACTCATTTCATCTTCAGAGTTTTATTTATTTATTTTTTGTTATTATTTTAACAGATTGTAACAATGTTGGATTAAAAAACCAATGAGCCTTTTTTTTTTAGGAGCTAATAATTTTAAACGAAATTTGTCATTTATTGTTTCCCTAACCAAACAGAACTTGACTCTAGAATACATCACAACAACGTCATGATTCTGGAAAATTTTTTACAAAATATAAACCAAGCATATAAAAACTGAAGAGTATTTTATGAGCTGTTGGCTGGTTAAATTGGACAAGTCAAAAAGGTAAAGTTAGCATGTTTTTTTTTAGTCTGTTATGGTTTTAGGTTGAAGAGGTTCTTCATGTATGAATGTGACCCATCTGCAAAGTGTATCTGATACAAGAAACATTTTCTTTAAATATATCATTGTCATGCTGACGAATTTGATGACATTTTGTTGAGATATCATAGGATTGATCTTTACTGATGGTGATATAATAAGTCACATGGTGATATAATACGTCACATAGAAACATGTGGCCATGTAATTGTTTGATGTCAGCATTTTTATTTCTGTACATACTACAAAAAGTCTTTTTCAAATGTTATTTTTACCCCATTTTATTATTTGTTTTAATTTCTTTTTGTATATTTTTATTATTTTATTTTAATTATTAATATTTTTTGTTTGGTTTTACATTATTCCACTATGAATCCAATAAAATGATCATAAATAAAGAACCTCATTATAGTATTTTATGGATTAAGTGGGGAAAATTTGAATAAAGCATGGTTATTATTTAAGAGGGTAACTGAATTATTTGTAAAAATGAAATAATTAATTTTTAGGTTTAATAAAAATAAAAAGGAAAAAAAAAATAAAAAAAATTGAATAGCAAAAAAGATGTATTGAAATGAAAAACAAAATCTGTTGAGATGCTAAAAGACATGCAAAAACTCGTGTTAGACCAAAAAAAAAAATATTATTTTCACAAAAAAAGTTATGTAAGAGAACATCAAGATGTAAACCCAGACATAATAATAAACCAACCAGATGTATTTTTCTTTAGGTCCTATGATTACAACTAAAGACATACAAACTGCTGAACGGAGGATCGACTGTATGGTGGGCGACATCTGTTGAAACAGTCAAATGAATTTATCTTAAAACTAATATTTCCATTAGACTCGACTCGCATTAAAAGTTTAGAACTTTGCTATGCCGTTGCATAAAAAAAAATAATGCTGCTCACAGGGTGGAGTATGATCGAAGCAGAATAAAAACATTGCCAGATTTTGAAATAGGGTCATTCTGGTAGAGTATGATCGAAGCAGAATAAAAACATTGCCAGATTTTTGAAATAGGTCATTCTTATTTTCAACTTCACACTGGTACTTTTATTGAAAAGTAAATTACTGTGTAAAAAGTTTTTAAAATGCTTTAATTATGAAATCTATTACCTTAGGGTTTCACAGTTTACAGGATAAATAGTCTCAGAGTAATTGATAAAAGAACCACAATGTAACCTTCAGTTAACCAAAAATATAAAAGGTTTACATCTTGAATCTTAAATGGGAGTGGGTTATATGCAAACTATGACTGAGTTAAAGTTGAAAGTTCAAAACAAAGGACAAGAAAGTGTAATCTAAATGCTTAGCTGAAATCTATGCCAATTGTTAAGTTGACAAACACAAAATTATTTGTCTCATCACAAATGGTAATAGGTGATATTTGAGTTAAAAAATAAAAATGTAGAAGATTTTAAATTAGGACCATTAGCCTCTAACAGATATTTATAGAAAAGAACATTGACATGAAAAGTGTTTTCTCCATCAGCACAGATGCAAGCTAAGCAATTTACTGACAAACCCTTTGTTTAAAAAAAAATAAAATAAAATACTGTAATCAAATTGTTTTATTATTTCAGTTTATTATCCAACAATTCTTAATTGATTTACCAAAATATTATACAGTGCAATAAAAGGGTGTGACAGTAAAGTAAAATAAAAAAAAATGGAAGCAGCTCTATTGGTTTTAAAAAAATAAAACCCCTCCCTCCCACCCAACCAACTTGCTTTGTGCTTCGATCATTTGGGGGGCGTCTTCGAGGAATTAACTTTTGAAACCACATTCTGAAAAAAGTCATGGTAACATCCTGATAGAAAATAAATGGAATGAAGACATTAAGAATCAAGATCTCAACAATGTTATAAAGTGAGTTAATTTTTTTTTTTTTGAAAGTTAAAGCATGTATGTATATATATATGTATATAAAAAATAAAAAACAGCAACATATAAAAAGATTGCCAATTTTTTGTACATAAGATTTACAAAAAAAAATCAAAAATGAAAAACATATAAAAGACTAGATGCAGTTGCTTTAAGTGGGGTACCACCTAACATTCATAACATTATAATGCAACACAACAACAGTTCCATATATGACTGTGAGGGTTAGGGAGGAAAAAAAAAAAAGAGAAATTTATTTCTGTACACATGCCAAAGTGCAGGGAGAAGATAACATTCTATTCTATTCTGAGTGAGTAATAATCTAATGATAGCAGACTCACTCTCATAGCTACTGATGTGTTAACAGATTATTTATGACCTCCTATATCTATTGCCACTAACAAAATGCACCATTTCATACGATAAAAACTTTCATGGTGAGAGATACAGCTCTTTATGTATTTAAAAAAAAATAATTACTTTTGAGCGGCTTTAAGGTTTCAAGTAGTGTGAAGAATAGACACGTAAGCAAGCAACACTATAAAAGATTTTCTACATACTGTTTGTAATTGACCAGAAATACAATACAGAATTTAAAAGTGGAAGAAGTCATGTGATTCAGAGCGTCTTTAAGAACTAGTGTGTCTCAAAATAAAATACGCATTCTCCAATTTTAAAGAATAAATTATAATTTAATCCGTGAAGATTAATTCCCTCTGAAGTAAAAATATTTATGTAAGTATTTTCAAAAACTCCCCAACGCTTCAGTGTTTCCAGATCGGACAGGTGTTTTCTCTCTGGGTGTAGAGATAATAAGTCACTGCAAAGTAGCAAAACTTTTACAGCATACTATAACTACCTGAGAAATAATCTCATTAAAAAATGCCTTAAAAATATAATTAAAAAGATCAGTCCAAAAAAAAAAAATAAATAAATTTGATTTTGTTATATTGTGAAGTGATGATTACAGAAGCTTATCATTTCTGTTGTGGTATGTCCTTTAATTTACTATACATAGTGACTGTCATATCTCTTCATTAGACCCACTGAGCTCTTTATCTTACTGGAGAGGTCAAAAACAGGCAGAAAAAGACTGCCATCTTGGTATCCCCTTCCTATCGTAATAAATATAATATAAATTTATAGAGATGAATAAAACTTACTACGTTTTTATATTATATACAGACTTTACAAAAGTATATATGTGAATGTGCATATATTTTTTTGAGAGACACAGTACACACATAGGAACAGCACTCTGAAGTATGGTTTGACTGAGGAGCACATTACTACACAACGTTCGTCCTTACCCTGAACCGAAGCCCATGATGAGTTTCACTTTCACCCTGTAGGACACAACGATACCCAAGCTCTCTTTCTGACTTTTTTCTGTCATGCTGTGGAGGAGAAAGTGTAACAAAGATTGAGTACATAAATTCAACTGTGACCGAATCATACATCACGTAGCCTTACTCTTTTACAGAACTAATTCTCAACTGGACAGTGACACCTCCAAATCCGAACAGATCTAAAACTCCATAAACTGCTTTTGAAATGTGTATTGCCAGCTTCTTATTTGTTTGTTTGATTTGGTACTGTTCCCTAATGCTATGGCCATCTATAGAATTTGTTTTCTTAAGCTAATTTGAAACTTTTCTTCATGTTTATTTTTTAATACTGGCTATGAAAACTGTACATGTTTGAAACATTATTGTCTGAAGTAACATTGCTACTACAAATGAGTACTATTTTTTTATATTAGTTCATGACAAAGAAGAAGTGATATTTAAGTGAAGATCCCGTATGTAATAGCACATGTATCACTAGACATCTGTATTACATGTCAAAGACTCACATAGTGGATGAGGCCAGATTGGTGTCCTCATGTTTTAGTTTCCCGTCCAGGGCCAGGCCTCGTTTATCACGGTTGTTTGAGAGCAGGGGAGTTAAATGGTAGACTTTACAGAAGCCAGTCTGGCTGGGCTGAATAGGAAATCCTTCCCTGATGTAGGAAACATCAAAGAAAGTCAATTACAAACTACTCAAACTTGAAAGAAATGGTAATAATAGGTAATTAACTTAATACTATCACATAAAAATAAACCGAAATAAAAACTCAGATTAGATTCAAATACAAGTATAAAAAAAAAAATCTAAAGTAAATCTGGTCTAACATGTTTCTTTAGAAATATATATACTTCTACCTGCCTGCACAAAAAAATAGTTAAAACTAAAATGATTCAACTTCAGTCATTAGTAGTGTTGGTAAATATGTAATGAGGATTATTAGTTAATATTAAAACGAATAAATATATAATTGCTGTAATAAGAGATGCATGTATATAAATCTAAACACATACAGACAACCGTCCAATTTACTTATCAACAAAAATCTTATTTATACGAGAACACAGTAGACTATTTTCACACATGAAGTAAACAGAAATTGTACAACTAAACAAAATGTAGCACCAATGTGATATTTGTGACAATATATTGGGACTTACTCGGTCTCCAATTCTGCAACTGTACATTTATACTGCGCCGTGGAAAACAAGCAAATGTCAGCAAACTGCCGCACTGTGCATGTGTGTGTGGGGAGGGAGAAACAAAAAATAGAATAGATACATCCACCAAACATAGCATCTAATATGAAACAAAATGAAATGTGAAACAAACTTTCTTGTGAATGATTTAACAACAAAGTGAAGTTGATCTGATAGTGTATTCATTTTGTTACCTACAGAAATATTAATTACAAATTAAAAAAATAAATTAATTAATAACCATTGTCAAAATAAAATGATATTAGGAATAATCTTTAATTGCCTTTTTTTTTAAAAAAAAAAAATCAAATTTATTATAGTTCATTAAGATGATTATATTTTTTAAAAAACCCGAAAAGATCTCTGCCAAATTTTTTTCAGTCTATTATGTGAAAAATAACAACAACTTTTAAACAATAAAAAGCCATCTTTAATTAATTTTTTTTAAACAGGGTCCAAAAAAAACAAACCAATGTACAGTAAAAATAAAAGATTAACCTTCTGAGTATTAATAATAAAAAAAAAATGAAATTCTCTGTTTGATCAGATTGTTAATAAAAGCAAAAGAACAATGAAAAACATTTCTTAAAAATGTGAATAGTTTCAATGAAAATACAAATAAACAGAAAGATAACAAACATCAACTGCTTACAATGATTGATCTAAAAACTGGATGTCAGTTGGGAAAGTACTGAAGAGGACTAATTGTCTGTTTACAGTGTGGTATTAAAAAAACGCCAGAAACCAATTAATGAGGCTAAATCTACCAAACTAAAACAAATATACACACCTCTCAAAAGTTACAAAGATTAGTTAATAAATTGACCAGATAATTGCTGAATAACCACAATTTAAACATAATGTTAACTATATAAAATAAACTGTCAAGCAATGCAAGACATATACATGTATATATTTGTATATATATATAAAATAATGTGAAAAACATTAATTCTCTGAAAAAAGAAATTAAATTTACTGGCAGACTCAAGTGAAGGAAAAAGTGAACCGGATGCTTGCCAAGACCATATCTGAAATGAACACTCATCTCTATTACTACAGCAGTAAAATCTCCACTTATGAAACATCAGATATCCTCAAATATTTAACATGATGACATATTGAACGTACACAGATGAAGAGAGATACCAAAAAGAAATTTAAAACAAAAAAAATATGTACAGAAACTATTCAGAAATAGTTACTGAAGCCAACACATACAGTAACAAGCAAGAGATGCAGTGGTGAAGGTTCTGACTCACAG
Organism: Bulinus truncatus; assembly: GCA_021962125.1. Classification (NCBI taxonomy): domain Eukaryota; kingdom Metazoa; phylum Mollusca; class Gastropoda; family Planorbidae; genus Bulinus; species Bulinus truncatus. The sequence goes on from JAGDYQ010000042.1 coordinate 4,372,677, forward strand.
AAATTCCAAATCCATCAGGATGAAATTGATGGTGCTCTTATCATACAGAGCCAACTCACAATCCTGGAAGACTGCATTAAAAAATGAAATGAGGCAGATCAAAAGGAAACGAATGGAATGAGGAATTTCCTCTGTGCAATGTAGATTGGTTTCATTGATTTGAATACTAGACATAATTTACACACACGTGGTTAGTCACAAATGATGAGAGCATCTAAAAAGGTTTTAAACTTTCTTTTTTAAAAAAAAAAATAAATAAATAAAAGAGACAAAATGTCTAATTTGTTCTGCAAATGACAGAAGTTTCTCATCAATTTCCAAAATTTAATGAAGATTTTTTTTTCATATTTTATACAGACTCAAAATTTTTTTACGGCAACCCATGTTTTATAATGTATATTTGTACACCTAATTATATCTATGTTGAATATATAAGGATAAAATTATGTTTAGTAGTTAGTATATACTCTAGCGAGGGTGGCATCGCATAAGTTTGAAGAGAGCAGCTCTCCCAGTTTCACACACAGTGTAAAAAACACTTAAGAGAGATACACCACTGTGGATTTATCGAGATTTATGAAAAGCACATAAATAATACCAATAAGCGACTCAAAGGGAGCCACAACAAAACTCAACTTAGAGCCTCATGTGGCTTTATAAGTATGTTTCAGACAACCACTTGTAAAAATAAATCCAATACAAACAAACAAGGATCATGATGGAATGTAAGGAGTGATTATTTCCGCACATCATCAAATATTTAAATTCACAGAAAACATCCCCACACCCCTGCCAAGAAGTGATGATGAGATGAGAAATGAGGGTTATAAATAAACTGAGGCGACAACACATGAACTCAAATCAGCACTTGGAATAGAAAAAAAAAAGCAAATAACAACAAAGCCTTTTTTTTTTTTCCTCTGCGATTTTAAAACAAATGTGATAAGGACGAATTCACTGGACTAAATGAGCCAACAAATTAAGAGTTGTGCCGAAAAATATATTAACAAAAAAAAAAAGGGGGGCGGAAATAAATCAAATGTTACCTGAAATTTTGATCTTCTTTACAGTCTTGTTGGTATTGTTGTCTACTAGGACATTGATGGCAATACTCTCCCCATGATAGTATTTCTATGGAATACAATGTCAACAGATAGTTATGTATCAATAGCTATACCTCCAAATCCTTGTATAATTTGTTACAGAAAGTTTTTTGAATTCCAATCCATTAAAGTTAGTTTTTTTTTTTTTAATTCTTAAAATTGGATTAAATCCATTCCTGGTGCACCACTCTCATTTTTTTTTTTAATTAAATTTTAATGTAAAAAAAAACTTTCAAGGAAAAATGTAGATTAATTGATGATAAACACATTGAGTTATTTTATTAGAAAAATAAAAAAAAAAATCTGAAAAAAAGCTTAAAATAAGCTTTGAAAAAGCTCATAGCATCTGGAGGTTTGACTATATATACACACACCAACAAATGTTTTTTTCTATAATGACCAAATTATCCAAAAAATTCATTGTGGAATATGCAACCTTCTGGAGACAATTAGTACGACATGCCTGGTACATGTAAAGTTCACTTAGCCCTAACGGGCCATCGGGGCTGATGAAGTGTAGAATTCATCTGTTTCTATAACCTCAGTATATGAAGGTATTGTGTGATTAGCACGACGCCCAGCCGCCTTTACTTCCCCAACTTAATCAGGTACCCATTTAAAGCTGGGTGGACTTGTGGGACGACTTTGTACCGAATTTCACCTGGAAAAATTCCATGGGCCTCACCGAGGATCGAACAAGGACTCTCAGGTCGACAGTCGAGTATCTACACCACTCGGCCATCCGTCCCACACCTGGTACATGTATATGTCATTAATGTAGCATAAAGAAAAGTATATTTTTAAAAACTTTAAAATCAAAAAAATGGGTGCTCTTTAGATTAGGCAGTAGGGAGAATGAATGAAACCAACTTTTATATATATAAAAAACAACAATGGTTGAAGGTCTATTGCTCAAAAAAAAAATAATAATTTTAATTTTTCTGTTTTAAAAAAATATTGAGATAACGAATATTTATAGCTTTTTTTTTTTTTTTTTTTTTTTTTTTGCAATACTGTTTTTAAAAGTAAGTCGGACTTATTAAATGTGTATAAAATAATAAAGTATAATGTAATTATGCCAAATTATTTTTACAAGGACAATAGGCTAAATAAATGAAAGTATCAATCAGTATATTACTATAAAAATACAACTACATGTAAATTTACTTTAAATCGTATTATGACTAACATCTTTAAATCATGACCTTTAAACTTACTCATCTTTGTTTGGCAGTAAAAAATAAAACCGAATTCATTCCTGTGTTTCAGTTAGATTATACAGAGCTGTACATAAGTATCTGGGGGGCAAGATAGTGTTTGGGGGCCCCTAGGCAATGGTACCTCTTAGCCGTCACATCTGCAATGGAGGCCACAGGTGGTTTGCCCATCCATAAAAACAGATCTGAGATCGTCGTCGGCATCCGTCCGTCTCGAGAGACGATGGTGTAGCTGAGTCTACAAGCACCGCCGGGAGTGGCTGTGCAGTCCGACTCGGGAGTGGCAATCCCTGCCGCACTTGAAAATAGATGGTGACTGTCCCCTTCTGTGTTGTATCGACATCGTGCGACGACACTGGAGTATCCTCTCCAGTTTAGCTACAGAGCCTGGGCAGGGTAATATGGAGGGATAGCTGTTGCCCGTGCAGCAGTCCCCCCCCCCTCTCCGCGCAACTGAGGGATCCAAGGGAAAGACAGAGTCGATGCGGCTTGGCTTCAGCTGCGCCGCAGGAGTTGCCGGCGTTGACAATATAAGGTCTGGCCGCCTTGGGGACTCCAGCTCCGGATTTCTTTTCAGGGTTTACTCCCTTAGCCTATCCTCATAGGAGGTATGCCGCTAGGCAGCGGAGGTTTTCCTTCTCCTAGATGAGCTACCAACCGAGGTTGACGAGCCCCATCTGCCCGAACCGGCTGGTTTTGAGACGCCAGTGAACCGCCTTCGCCCCCTTCTCCTGTCAGTGGAAACAGTTTCGTCGGGCTTAGTAGCTAAGCCACACGAGATGGCCAGGAGTTGGACTTGGTTGTCAGAGGCTATTTGAGACGCACGCCATTGGGAGCATTTTATTTGTTAGTGTGAGCTTATCCCCGCTACCAACCCCCGGCAGTAACAACCTTGAGATAATGCTATAAATATAGTTAGCTGATGGTTTGCCTCTGACAACCTAGTTCTGAAATAAGCTTTTGTGATGTAAACTACACCAAAGTTCAAACATTATTTTATACTTTATCTCTACATGTGTTTCAACAACAGAGAATTAATAACAAACTATGAAAGCTTGTGGAACAAAAATAAAGAAAGCATTCATTTGCACATAATTTATTCATTTTAACTGTTTCTATTTCACTCAAAGTATGTATATGTATTCACTTTCTCTCTCTCTCTCTCTTAATTGTTATCAATATCTATGAGAGCATACAAACTCTTCTGTACAGCCCTGCATGTGAACCCACAGCCAACTACCCATTTCAAAACATTCCTCCACTGTTCAACTCTAAATCCTTTCCTCACCCCTACTCTCTCCACCCTGCCCCCATACCAGGTGAGTTGTGTTAGTTATACTAGTCATTGCAATGACAGTAACATGGTAATGCCATGTGTCTGTCTAGGGTTGGTTAGAGGGGCAGGCAGTGGTGGAGGTGTTGGATGAGAAAGGTAAGCTAAATCATATTCTGACAATTGCCCCTTTTTTACTATTGTCAAAAACTGAGAAGATACCAACTAATTATCCCTTTGTACCCTCCTACGTGCCAGTTTCCATTCTTAAGCTACAATCAATTCAATAGTAAATTTGTTATTTTCTGAATTACTATGTTTGTGTATATAAAAATTCTCTGCTGTTCTGTTCCCTTAGCCCTACCTGGCCCACCCTCATCCTCAAATGACCTATGAACCACTTGGCTAGGTCAGATCTACTCTCTTGTATTTAACAATTACTTTCTAGCAATGACAATACACAGTCCCGAAAAACTAATGAGGGAGTTCACTAGAAAGTCAAAGATTTCTCTGAAATTTTGTGGAATTTCAAAACAATTTTGCCATTGAAAGTCTATACCAAAATTAATGCCAAAAAAGCCAGTTTTCGAATACTTGAAATTCATACAAAAAAAGTTTTTTTCTTAACAGTTTTTAAAAACTGATAATTTCTATTAATGAGGGATGAATTCAGAAATAAAAAAAAAACATTTCCACCTTAATTTTTAATAAAAAAATTCAGTTGTTTCATAAACATTTTTAATTTCCTTCATGGGAGTGTCATGATTTTTAGGGGTAAAAACAATTTTTTTCTGTTTGGTAACAAAAAATTTTGACATCACGAGTTTGTATAATTTTGTATATGTGGGGTTGCCATAGCATAATTATGGGGTTCCTCGGGCCAAGGAAATTTTCTTCAAAATTAGCACATTGGATTTTGATAAAATGCTATTAAAGGATGCAGAAACGAACAAAGTTTAGTAAAAACGCTAAATTTTCTATTAAAATGTAGTGCATATATATATTTTTAAAATCTAAAGTGCACCCTTAAAATTTTTTTAAAAAACAAATGACATGAAATTAAATTATGTGGGATAATTCCCCAGGCCCCCCTCCCCTCTCTTCCCACTAGTAACACAAACAAACTTTAGTTATGACCAGATCAGAAATTATTAGGATAGACTCACTTCTTTATCAAGTGATGCCTCAAGTCTGATGCTTCCAGGGCTCATAATGAAGTCCTTCACAGCTTCAGCATTGGGCTGAGGTGCTGGCTCTTCTGGAGCATATGTAAGTTTACGAATAGCAAGTCTCACAGAATTTCTTCAAAGAAATCAATAGTAAAATTAAATTGTAAACTTCTGTTTGATTCAGGTAATGATAGTGTGCTATGATCTATAATATAGAGAAACAGTGCTTGATAGTGAAACAAATAATACTGCAATATGATTATGGCTATCAAAGGTTGTTGTTTTTTTACAAGTTATAGTAGGCTATTGTGATGATACAAAAAAATACATTTTTAAAACTAATAGAAACTCAAAAAAAAAAAAAAATTGAAATCATAATTCTCAGCTATCACATTTTTAATTTTTTTTTAATTAAACAGTGCTTTAATTTGTTTTTAAATTTCTACGTAAGACTATGTTTCAAAGACTAACACATTAAGTGCAAGTTAAATAAAAAAAGCAATTTTTTATGTAATCAAACAAATACCATGAAGTAATTGAAGCCAACATATTAACAGACCTGTGTAAATCAATGCCTTAGAAATATGATTGTAAACAACATGCAGCTGTGTTCAGAAAACAATACAATACATCACATAATCAAACCCTGCTGAATACCTTTTATGTGGTTTCTCATCAATGTTATCTGCCACAAATGTCTTGAGCTCATAGTCAACACCACAAGGCTGAATAAAAAAAACAACAACAGAGGATCGGCAACTCGTTACAGAAACACACAAACATCTACGTCAAATCAATGATTGTAAGTCACACGACCAAATTCTAAATGGCAGATAATAAAAGTTAAAAGTTTGTACTGTACTGTTTACCTTGCCAGTGTCACCAGGAGCTGGCTGTAGCGTGACAGAAGCTGGAGAGTTGGGTGGAAGCTGAAAAAGTACAATGTACAATGGGCTCAAAAAACATAATTTGTTTGTTAACATAACACTTCAAACTCATTTATCTGCTGATCACATATGACAAATCCAGGGGGTAAAGGACATTAAAAAAAACAAACTACAATGGAGAAAAATGAATTTTAATCAAGACAATATGCTTATTTTATTCATTAATGAACCCTTTTTTTTTCTTCAGAATTCCTCTGGCCTGATCCCATGAAACTTGATAGAGATGACTATAATGTAGAAAGTTGGCGAATAGTTCCAGCAAGGGATGGGAGAAGTAATTTTATTTTCTTTCATTTTATGACAATACTTATTGCTGGGTGGACTCTGCATATCTAAATTGTCACCTGATTTTTTTTTTTAAATCAAATGTTTTATTTACAATGTTTAATGTTTACTCAAATGTTTTCTTTGACCGCTAGAAAACTTAATGACACAAAAACCTAGAAACCACTGTATTAGCTGCAGAATGTTGTGGGCTATAATTCTATCAAAGTGTTGCAACATTTCTAAAATGTAGCTAGAATCAGGGGTTTTTTTGCCATGTAGCGCGCCGGATCTGCGATCCGGCACCTCTGAAATGCAACCCGGCACCTCAAAATAACGATCCGACAGCTAGAAGTTGCGATCCGGCACCTAATTTGTTAGTACCGGGTCTTATAAAACAGTTAAAACTATATGTTGGACAAACATCAATTCAAAACATCCAGTTATTCTAGCAACAAGAGAACCAATGATTATCACGCGAACAGTGCGTAATACAGTTCATTCAAGGCTCTCTTGTGTCATTAGACTTAAATAGGTCAATGTGTGATTGCAGAAGAAAGCGAGCGAAGATGATGAGCTTTCCAACGATACCAGACTCGATTCCGTACTACCGGTACATTTTTTAGAATCGCCGGTTTGAAATGGTGTTTTTTTTCCCATCTCGAGAAAAAAACACGTACCCCTACCCCCTTCAGAATTTTTTTTGAATATAAAACATAATATAAAGGTATATTTATGACTTTACCAAACGGTTCCTGAGATATTTTTCTACAAGAAACTATCATAATTGAAAAATCGACATTTTGACCAGTGGAGTACCTTAATAATCTGTATTTTCGCTCACGGGCTATTGCATTGTCAACACGTTGGATTGTTTACACTCACCGAAATTAGAGCAGCATCATGAAAAGAAATCGCTCATTAAAATCATCTACAATTCATACTTTCTTCAAACGAAGGCGTGCTGAGTAAGTGTTTCCTACATTTTCTGTGAAATAATTTTAAGTGGACATAAATAATTACGGTACTACTTTTCACTGGAAAGACCGGATCGATACCGGATGATGGTCCGGATCGATATTTTAGGGTTTAGGGTTAGGGTTTAAGGGTTAGTTTTCAGGGTTTGGGTTAGCGTTAGGTCGATCCGGTGTTTTTATGCTGGATCCAATGTTATTTTGTGATCCGGTCTCTACGGTGAAAAGTATAACCCAATTAATTATAGGCCTACTTTCCACCTAACCCATAATGACCAAGGAAGACCACAGACTAAATAATTAAAATCTTAATTAAATAATAATTAAATCTTAATTCTTTGGCTATCTATATGTTAAAAAATAATGGTGTTGTTTTGATGTATTTAGGGAAGAGAGTGAGGCTTCGACATCTATCGAGTCCACAACACCCGCTGCAACTTCGACAGCTACCCAATCTACTACACCTGCTGCAACTTCGACAGCTACCCATTCTACTACACTTGCTGCAACTTCGACACCCATCTCACGCATTAAGCCCGATGCAGCCATCAGCGCAATTATTCCCGTCGATGCAAACCAAACGCCAATTGTCCACTCACCGACCAAAAACACAGGTGATCCAGCAACTTCAAATGATAGTAAGTAATAAATAAATTGTTGCTCCATTTTAAATGACATTAATTAAATATTTATTTATTTATACGCATTTTTCTTAACTTAAAAACTTAGAAACTGAAAAAATAAGTATAAATAAATATTAGTTTTGTATAAGAATATGTTAAACAGCTAATAAATAATTATTATTTGTTTTCTCAATTATTAACTATTTATTATATATATAATAATTAATAAATAATTGTAATAATAATTATAATAAATAATACTTAAATACTGTTCATATAGATTAAGCGTATTAATAATTAAATTATTATAATAAGGTGTAAATTGTAATATTATTATAAACATCAGTGTATAGCTTAATACTAGCGAAGAGACTATTATTTGATTTTTTTAGGAAAGAAGTACCCGTCTTGCTGGAATAACGAACAGTGGAACAAATTTAGCACTGACTACACCTGGCTATTTGCTGTAGATGGTAAACTGGGATGTAGCATTTGTCGAGGTGTTGGTGCACTGGGTCCTAATCGTTCTATTCCTGGAATGAGGACTCAGTTATCTGCAGAGTGGATGGAGGCTAAAATCCAGCCATATGGACAAACTAAAGAGAAGAGAGCAGCTTCGTTGCGTAAAAAAATATATGATCATCGCGACTCCGCCAGTCACAAATCGGCATACTTAGTGAAGAATTCCTCGTCCACTGAGCAACTAAAGGCGGCTGTGCTGGAGAGTCAAAGAGAACAGATAAGTACAACTTCTGCTGTGTTCCGAACCGTTTATTTTTTAGCAAAGAACAATCGTCCGTTTCTGGATAATTCAGATCTAATAGATCTCCAAGTAGCAAATGGGGTAAAAGTTGGTAGAATGCTACATAGTAACAATTCAGCTACCAACATCACAGATCATATAGCTGATCAAATGAAAAGAAAATTGGTGTCAGCAGTACTACAAGCTGGCCAACCATTTTCTATTCTCATTGATGAGAGTACGAGTTTGAGTCAAAAGTCATGCCTGATAGTGTACATTAGATGTACAGTCCAACCAGGAATTGAACCCACAACTGTTTTTTTAGACTTGTTCGAATCTGAATTGCTTAGATGCTGAAGGGATCTGTGATAGCCTATTGGCATGTTTATTGGGGCATGGGTTTACTGATGAAGTGCTGCAGGGGAGATGGCTGGGTCTAGCTACAGATGGCGCTTCTGTGATGTTGGGTAGGAAGGCTGGAGTGTATGCAAGACTGAAAGCCAAATATCCAAATATTATCAGTTGGCATTGCTTCAATCACATATTGGAGCTTTCAGTGAATGACTGTGTTAAGGCCTGTACAGAACTTAATCATTTTAAAATTTTTATGCAAAAACTGTACACAATATATAGTGCTTCGCCAAAAAATAGGCGTGCATTGGAAGAATGCGCCATGGAGGTAGGGGTTCAGTTGTTGAAAATAGGGAGGGTACTGGATGTTCGCTGGGTTGCATCTAGTTTCCGTGCAGTGAAAAGCTGTATGGAATTCTTATGCAGCTCTGTATAATCACTTTTCAAAAGCCTCAGTTGCTCAAAATTTGGACAGTAACGAGAGAGCACAATATAAGGGAATGGCAAATAAATTATCTTCATCTAGTTTTTTATTAAACCTTGGCCTTATGTATGATTCCTTGCAGGAATTAAGTGATTTGTCTGAGAGTCTACAAGCTGACGGGATGAACATTAACAAGGCCAACCGTTTGATTTTGAGACAAATTGAAGTTTTTATAAGCAGAAAAGTAAATGATGGAGCACACTACAAATTAGCTTGTGAATCTGCAGAGTTGGGCACTCATAATAATGTTCCAATTTCTCAAATTGTTTCAAAATCAGATAAGGAAATAAATAAATGTCAGTATTACCAGTCGTTGGTAGATTCACTAACTTGCAGACTGCTACCTGAGGGGGAAAGGTTTGTGACACATTGCACCAATGTGCTCGACTATAATACCTGGCCTAATGACATCCTTCCAGAATACGGGGAAGCAGAACTTAAGGATATCTGCAAGACATTTTTGGTACCTTATTCTGGCCAACTGAAACAACAATATAGAGATTATAAGGACTCCCAGGGACAGCATAAACCTGGCCCTCTGCTGGCTCAGGTGATGGGTGCTGTGCACTCGTTGCCAATAAGCACTGCTGAGTGTGAGAGGGGGTTTAGTAAAATGAATTTGATATGTACCCCTCTGAGAACAGCATTGAGTGTCAGTCATATGGCATCTCTTATGTTCATTTCAATTGTAGGTCCCCCACTGCCTAGTTGGAATCCTATAGAATATGTAAAATCCTGGATAGCAAATGATGCTGGTAAAGTAAGAAACAAAGACAGTACACTAATATCTGCAGGCCAGGCTGCAATTTGGAAATGTTTTTAAATTTATATATGCCATTAAATGTAAATATATTTTGTAGATGTTTACCGTGTATGTAATAACTTAATAAGTGACCAAATATTTATATTCTAATCGCAAATTAATGCCATAATTTTTATAAACTGTCAACAAAGTTTATATAGAATAACAATTTTAAATTGCTAGTCTTGTGTACTGCATGAATATACCTTACAAAAAGTTTAAATTAGTAGCTTTTCATTAGGACTTGTGTTGTGTATTTGCCTACTAGTCTGTTTTATTTTCTATTATTCCATCAAATAATTTTTTGGTATATCATATTGTTGCTAAGATTTGTAAGTGGTAAATAAAAAATACTTAACCTGTTATAATTAATAAAATTTATCTATCTATTCTGGTATATTTTGTTGTTGCTAATGTAAGTTGCTCAATTGCATAATTGCAACCAAACAAGTAGAATTGTAGACTAACTTAAATTAGGCTTATTTTGAAAATAACAATTATGTTGCATATCTACGCATCAAAAATGCGTACAAGCAAAATTCGCAGAAGCGCGGAGTGAAATAAATGCTACCAAATAGTTTTCTTCATTTGGTAAAGAGAAAGGGATGGGCGGATGTATGTGTGCGTTTCTGCGTCCCATGACATGGTCTATTCGTTTGATCCGTGAGGAGAATAAATGCTACCGGAAATGTCTTAAATAGTCCGTGATACGGATTATGGTCGTTAACCGATCACCCAATGTATATTATGTTCATGATCTTTAGTTTTGTGTGAGGTGAAATTTTTAGCACATTTTAAAGTACAACGTATTATGTTATTTTCGTCCATGCTGTGAGAATACTGTTGACGTTATTGGTCATCTGATTATGTCCTCTTCATTAGGTCACAATGTAATGTTGATATAATCAACGCACATTATGTGTGTGTGTGTGTAACAAAGAAAAATTTAGTAACATTGTGTCTAAATGATACATATAACATTTCATGGAGAGATTACATTGTGTCACATTGACACATTTAACATATATTGGAGAGACTTTAGTAATATAAACACATGCATATGTAATTTACTAAAGTAATAATATCCGGGTAGCAGTAAATGAATCTATTTATTAAACATGTAAATATAATTTAACATGTTTATATATCAATATATGTATATATAAATATATATATATATATATATATACCTGCGGAGTATCCTCATGATCTAGTAAAAAGAAAGAAGAAATGCAACCAGAGGAAAGTAGGTCACGGTCCATGTTCAACACATTAAATTCAGGTCAACTGTATATCAAAAAAGTCAGAACTAAATACATTCAATATTCTACAGCTATTGAACTAAATACATTTAATATTCTACAGCTGTTGAATTAAATACATTCAATATTCTACAGCTATTGGGGTCGGAGTGAGAAAATCAATACATTCTGGACAGTACCGGTGAAGAAATAATTTAGTAATAGGATCATTTTTATCATTGAACATTTCTATATATTGTTTTATTAATTATATATTTATTTTAGTGAAATACATTCATTATTTAGCTTAAGAGAGTATGCATATTATTTGAAAGTTTTCTAACCAATGTCTTGAAATTTCTTTACATTAACAAGAAGAAAGATTTTCTATTCAATAAACAGAGTAAATCAAATGGCAAAGTTTCAGGACTGACTGTAGCGCATACTTACATATAGAGCATTACTTTGGTCTCTAAGAAACCTTAAAGAGACTTCGCTAGTTATTTAGGAGGAATATATTTAGAAGTACAATTAGGAGCGTTTTCTGCTTATAGTGCAATACGAGTTATAGTAAAGGAACGCATTATCACTCACTAATCCGTTGTCTACTTTCTATCCATATGAAACGATGTACTTGGATATTTTTTAGCTTATTTTTTTCTAACGTTACTCGCTGAACATTATTATACATTTATTTTGTATTTGTTTATATATATATATACATACATATATATATATATATATATATATATATGCACACACACACAAACAAACATATACATAATATATATGTATATATGTATCTCTCTCTCTCTCTCTATATATATATATATATATATATATATATATATATATATATACATGCATACATATGTATATGAATAAAATATGTACATATTGAGCTTTTAATATTACACTCTCTGATCTATCCAAATATCGTTAGTTTTCTGATTAATCATAACATTATAAAACATTTTTAATACGTATATAAAGTTGAAAATTAACACAAAAAGAAAATGTAAATATCATCAACCTCATTTAATAATAATAGTTGCATAATTAACAATTATTATATAATAATCATTAATAACAAAATATAAACTCAAAAGTATTTTAAATCTTTAAAACATTGATCTTTAAGGTTTTGAAACGTTGTAAAGTGATATTTCAGGGACTGGACATATTTTAGGTATATGCTACTATTTGCAGAACACCGCTTGGTAGACATGTCCGGACTAATGGCGCTGCGTGTCTCAGTAACACATAGCAACAGCCAAAACAGTTCACTGCACTAGAACTGGGTCATTGTAGAACTGGAATATCTAATAATAGTACATGATTCATTTGTTCCTGTACAAGATGTAGATAAGACAAAAAAAATACCAATGAGGAAAACAACTGTATCTCGCATGTATTTCAAATAGTTGAAAATTAAATTATTAACAACTGTAGTTTTAAAGTGTCAGGGTTTATTTGTCGAACAACTCAACCCGAGCGTACAATGTAAATACAAACATTAAAAATGGATTACAAAGTGGATTTATGAAGTGTGGGTAGTAGCTCACTGATAATTTACAACTATTTGAAATACGTAGAGATACAGTTTGTTTTCCTCATTGGTATTTTTTTGTGTATCACAGGAACAAATGTATATTATTAGATATTCCAATTCTACAATGACCCAGTTCCCTGATGAGCTGTTGCTGAGACACGCGGCATCTGTTACTGTTCTACAAATAGTAGCGCTGCTACTAAAATATGTCCGAGTCCCTGAAAATATTTCTACTTACAACGTTTCAAAACCTTAGTGTCAATGTTTTAAAGATTTAAAAATACTTTTTGGTTATATTTTGTTATTAATGATTATTATATAATAATTGTTAATTATCACAACTATTATTAAATGAAAGGTTGATGATATTTACTTTCTTTTTTGTGTTAATTTTCGGCTTTATGTATTAAAAAATGTTTTTATAATATATGATTAACAGAAAACTAACGATGTTGGAGAAGTCTTTAATATTAAAAGCTCAATATGTACATATTTTGTTGTATATAATATATATATATATATATATATATATATATGTATATATAGAGAGAGAGAAGACTACTATACATATATTGTATGTATGTTTGTTTGTGTGTGTGTGCATATAACAATGTATGTATATAATAACGCTTAATAATGTGTATATATATATATAAACAAATATAAATAATGTAATAATGTTCGGCGAAGTAGCGTTAGAAAATAAGCTAAAAATATCAGATTATCGTTTCGCTGGATAGAAAGAAATAGATAACGAACGAGTAATGCGTTCCTTTGTATATTTCGTATTGCACACTATAAGCGGCTTTACTAGTGTATACAAATACATACAAACGGCGGGTCTCTTTGGAACTCTTAGGACCGAAAGTAATAACTACATATGTAAGTATGCGCGACAGTCAGGAATCTGAACTTTGCCATTTGTCCTGTTTATTGAATAGAAAATCTTTCTTTGTGACAATGTAAAGAAATTTCAAGCATTAATTGAAAACTTTCAAACATGCTATAGCAAGCAAATGATGAATGTATTTCACTAAAATAAATGTATATTAATAAAACAATATATAGAAATGTTCAATGATAAAATGATCTATTATTCGCATTTTGGTCAGAATGTATTATATTTAATATATGGGAATATTGAATGTATTTAGTTCAACAGCTGTAGAAATAATGTAGAGCAGTTCTGACTTTTTGATATGCAATTGACCTGAATTTAATGTGTTGAACATGACCTATGGTTTTACTTTTTTTACTTTTAGATCATGGTTATCACGGGTATATATATATATATATATATTTATATATGCATATATTGATATATAAACATGTTAAAATTATGTTTACATGTTTAATAAATAGATTCATTTACAAATTCCGATATTGTAGCATTAAAATTACATATAAATATGTTTACTATTACTAAAGTCTCCAATATATGTTAAATGTGTCAATGTGTGACTGTGTGTCTCTCCATGAAATGTTGTAATGTCATTTAGACACAATGTTATAGAATTTTCTTTTGTTTTACACAATATAATATTAGATTTATATCAACGTATTGTGACTATTGACACAAGGCATGCAATGACAACCACGAAATTAGTGAGACATAATCAGATGACCAATAACGGTACACGTCAACAGTATTGACGAAATATACCTCAATGCTTTAAAATGTGCTAAAGCCTAAGCACTCACGCAAACAGACATATACGACGGGTGATCGGTTGGCGACCATAATCAGACGTGTGTAGCGCTCCCACCCTTTGTCCCTATTAGATATTTGGAAAAATAGATGAAGATAGACAATGATGCAATGAGACACGATAGCTGCGCATGCCACCCCGTCAGGCCATCCTGCCTCCGCATCTACGGCTAGAAGCTCTGAGGGACCAACTTGCATGTGTCACCTCTGGACACCAGGATGTCGTTAACATTCTACCAATATGGTACCTTTTCCGTTCGCTCGGGAGATGAATGGATGTATGGCACGCACGTAACTGCCAACTGTGGAGAAGGACGACTAAGTAAAGGGAGGATGATTTGGCTGTCGTGGTCATTCCCTTGCTGGGTACTGTACTATTAGCTCGGCTCGTCTTGCTATTGAAACAAATATACCACTGTATTGTGCTCGGCTCGTCTCCGCCAGCTCGTCTCCACGTGTAGAACAGCGATGTAAAAACACTGTACTAATGACTCGGCTCGTCTCCGCCACTGTACTAATGTCGCTCGTCTCCGCCGTGTACTAATATCCCAGCTCGTCTTTCCATTTGTTGTAGCTTTAACTTTCGCGCCCTGTGGCTCGTCTCCGCCCACTGTATGATATTCGTCTGCTACAACGCTATTAGCTCGGCCGTCTTCACCTAAATAAGTCTCCCGCCCACAACACACTGTAATTTCAGCTCAAAATTTCCCGCCGTGTCAAAATGTGGCACGACTCTCGCCTGTATAGTAATTCAAACAAGTCTTTCCGATTTTTATTTGGCGGCAGCTTTTCTCGCGGCACTGAGTAACTCAACAAATCTCCGCAAGCAACAGTCTCACCCTGTACAATGACTCGGCTCGTCTTCGCCCACTGTATAGTAGCTCAATGCGTCTCCGCCTAACGTGCCGCCGCAGTACCAACGGCCAACGTGTGCTCCGCCCGCTGTCCGGCCGTCACCTAGCACTTGTGGCTCGGCCTTTGTAGCTCGGCTCGTCTTTCCGATTTGATAGTAGCTCGGCTCATCTCCGCCCAGCAACTCGGCTCGTCTCCGGCTGTATTAATAAGCAGCTCTCGCAACTGTTTTTAAAGCACCAGCGTGAAGAACACCGACCAGCACGTATTTCGTACAATTCTTTCGGTAAACAACTATAGTTGAACCTGGTGACTTAGACATTGATTTTCGTTTAAGATGATTTTTTTAATATCTTGTTTATTTTTCTCTCAGCCAATATGACCATAAAGAAAGTAAGTAGCCCTTCAGATCTTCAACTGTCAACAAAGATTGAATGAAGGACGTCATTAGAATCTGATTTTTCTTGTTCGAAATTAAACTCCTTGCAAGAAGAAATCATCAACGAACAGTTCAGACTGTTTACGCCAACTCAACACATGACACTGGTGTATCTCTGCCCCAGGTTTTCTAGCTGGAGATCTAACTAAATTACTTAAAGTTTTGCTGTTATGTTAGACCGAACTAGTTAACGTTCCAACAGACTACTGAACATTAGAAGACTACGGCAAATAGCCGAAACAGTCAGAGAATTATTCAACTCTGCGGAATTCTATTACGACTGGAATGGAAATATTGTACTTTGTGAGCATAAAAACTTTAGAGACTCACTTCATTGTTCATTTATTGGCAGATGTTCGCAAATATTGAAACGTGACCTACTGGTATGATTGGAAATGTATTGGTGTGCAATCAACGATTACTTTATAGTTTTATGTTTCTGGGTGTGCAGAGATATAGAGTTCTACCTTAGCGGTAATGTCTGACAGAGTTTGTCTGAAACCGCACTTATTGATTATATTTTCCCATGGTCGTTGTTGGATTTCTCGTGGTCGAGTGTGGCGTTTTGTGCATTCCACGAATCAACCGTGTTTCAAATTATATTGACATTATTTGATTGTGCATGAGCGCAGCTACTATATTAATTGACTAAACGAGATAGTCAATGATAACACCATGTTTGAAAATAGCCCGAATATATTTGAGATGACGCTATTTCTTTTCCTGCAGATTTGTTAAACAACGTGTGATATGCGTATGAAACCAAGGCTGAGTGCACGTAAAGGTCAGTGTTGTGAATATCGAAATTGTTAATGACTTCAGTCATTGTTGGATTCATGCAGCGACATGATGGTGATTTTAGGTGATATGACATCAGCATAGAATAGTTTCATAAATTGAGAGAATAGATATAACGCAAAAGGTACAGCATTTTAAAACTACAATGTATTGTTTGAACACTGGCTTTGTACGATGGCGCTGTATCTATATACATCTATCTATCTATCTATCTACCTATATATATATATATATATATATATATAGACTTTTTAAAAAAATACCTTCTAGCTATATATGCTGATATGTAAAGATAACGATAAACAATTATTAGAAACACTATTAAAATGATCAAAAATAACACGTAAGTGTATCTAAGAATAACGCTTCATTTAATCGAGCAATTGTATATATATGTTTGTATTCAAAACTAGTAGCTGTCATGTATCATGGCATAAAATTGGCATAATAAACAATTCAGATTGAAGGTATAATTGAGCAATAGATTTATTAAACGTTGGTATGTATGTCTGTTAATTGAGACCAGTTTATAGACATGTATCAATGGCGATACGAATTTTCTTTTTGTCAATCGCAACAATGCCAAACGCACTGTATTTTCGAACAACCTGTTCTTTGTCATTTTTGCTACACTTTAAGCCCCTTACGTGAAATCTTGCTTGCCATCCTTGCAATTTTCCGGTGATTTACTCCCCATCCCCAAAAAACAAACGTCATATGTGCTTTTTTCCTTTAATAAAATATTATGCTCATTATTATTAACGTTTTGTGAGTTACGACACAGATGACACCCAGCCGACACCCCTTGATATAAGATGGATATGCGTGTGTTGCTGTATATGAGGCACTGTGTAGCTGTTGCAGATGATCAACAGGCCTAAAAATTGGGATTCCTTAGTACCAAGATACTGTCGAGGCAGATGAAGTGAAGAACTAAATCTGACTCGGCTGACACTCGGCATATAAAAAGATTATTGTGGTTATCTAACTTGTAACATTTAATTTAAAGTCGGGTACCATTTAAGCTGGGTGGACATGGGGATACCAGGACTACGAATATTTGGGTTCACTGAAGATGCGGGCCCGGGACCCACCGATTGACAGTCAAGCGACAGGTCCCCACCGGCACGAAAGATTCTGTTGTTGTATCATCATTTTGCGCAAAATTTTCTATCGCATTTTATAATACAGACCAATAAAATGGCGTATTATATAATGCGATGCAAATTTTTTGTAGCAAAATTTCTAGCATCTCTGACACGATTTGAATTATAACCGGGTTACATGTTATTTTTACTTTAAAAATACACTATGTGTAAACTAGTGAATGAAACTCTTCTCACATCACCGGGAAAGGAAGCGGGAGGTTTACTTTGTCGAAGAAGAAGCATATAACTAAACGTTTCATTGCTTTGTCGATGAAGAATGATGTGCAATAGTCTTTGTATCTCCAAGTGTACGTGAAATGTATTGTTATATCGATTTGAACAACTTTCAGCATTTGTCGGTGTACAGCACACGACGCGTTAATCGCAAATTAACACGGTCTAATATTTACAATAAATATAAATATTCGAGTTTAAATCTTCGAAAACTATAAAGATTTTACTTCAAACTATTAAAGTGCTATGTCCTAAGACTAAATTTTTGCACGAGATGAATAAATGAGGTAATAATATATACTGTTGTTTAGTGGTCATGTATTCTAAAATATTTTTATGATCTAATTAAATTATTTTTTTATGTATTAGACTAAAGATATGAATTTTTCAAAATGGTATGATACACACGCAAACACACACACACACACACATATATATATATATATATGGGTGGGGCAAACTGCTGTTGACTTTCCGTCGAACAATTATAAATAGATGCTCCCTCATCTAGTTGATCAATTTAACAATTCATGTTCATGTGTTATTTTCGTGTCTAGAATAAACAACTTTGAAAAATACAGTTCTTATAGTATTTTATGAATATTATGAATATTAACCGTAAAGCATATATTAGCGGGGTAAATACTAGAATGGATTATCATATTTATGTTTATTATAATTACGCGGCTAAATAACTGTTTATTACTATTATTATGTAAGCTTTTTTGAATTTTATTTTTACTGTAAATAAAAATGTTGCGGTTCCCGTAAAAACGTGACGGTAGGTAATGAGAAATATAAAGATGAATGTTCACTTGTTGATATCTCTATTTAAAAAATTGATCAGAACAAATTTAGTAATGAAATCATTTATATCAAAGAAAACTATGTCGGCCTACAAAATCCCCGTAAAAATCACTTCCATTCATTTTAAAAATGAGCTGTTCGAAACGGTCGAAGTAACCAGAATAATGACAGCAGTTATGTCAAGATGAAGACGCAGAAGAAGATAGTGACAAAAAGCGTTTGCTGCTGTTTACAAAATAGATGGCTGTATCCAAGAGCTTTGCAAGTTGTTGATAGAACATGTCAACGATCGTGATACCACTAGATCTTGGACTGTTGACACCTGAAAATGTAACTGCACCGTGCTACGAAAAATCAGGATCTGAAAGAAATTGAAGGAGTGTTCTGTTTTGAATTTAGATTGATGATAAATATTAAGCCGTACTGGGTGCAACACGTCAGAGTCAGAAGGCACTTTACATCTTAGTGTACAGCATGTTAGTATCAGAGAAGTCCAGGTTGACTTCCGAAGAATATGTCATGATTTTGAAAAGGCAAGTCGGAGACTAACGCACGAAACGTTTATGATGGAACACCAATAAATTGGTGAAAAACATAGTCCATTGAACTTCCACTTTCGATGATTTGGTTTGTTTACTACATATAACGAATTGCCATTAGCGAGAAGTCGTTGATGGGAGACTACTGGTCCAAAACCAGAAGAAGAAGATAACAAGCATGCTGATGATGTCATCGAATTTCAGTTTCGAAATTCTGATGTTGATTGAACGAGTGATGGTCTAGGTACAGATCGGCTGTGCTGAACATGTGTCGTGCAGCACTGATAAGTTACGTATACTTAAACTGCCCAACTGGACAATCGGTCATGCCAGACGATAACAGCAACTATGCTTCGAACAAAGTCTCACGCCGACATTCAACAAATTGTGAAATTCATGCGGATTTGTATGCTCCATCATGGTTTTGCATCAAATGAACGCTGTAGGGCCTAATATTCATGTTTCCTTTGTATAACTTGAGCTGTCGTGGCTACAGCAAAACAACGGCTGCTTTGTCATCAGAAAATAGCGTTGACGTTGGCTGTAGAAAATTTGCATACGAAGAAATGTTGCTGATCGATGCTTCACTCGAGTGACACGTGTGGGTTGTTTATTTAAAGAACAGAAATTAAAATAAACTTTCAGTTGAGCATGTTAACAACTTTCAGTTTAAACTTTAGGTTCCATCACTGCGAAGATGTGCCAGTTGCGATTCTACCACACTTTTCACATGCCATTCGCTAGATGTTGAAAGAAACATCAGAATGTCTAACAGTTTGTGGCAAATGTATGTGCAATATTCAAAGGAAAGAAATCAAGCAGCGATATAACAATAAATAGCGGGCTTTTCACTATTTACAGTTAACTGCCGTGCTGTTATAACTTCGTTTTTTGCTAGAAGGTGTGTTGTTGAAATATGTTGTGTTCAACATTGTTATCATTCACTCTTTCAGAACACCTTTAATTAACGTTTTTTTAAAGACGAAGTTGCTGAAAACGGTTATACGAAAATAAAACTATTTTTGTGCGCTTTACTTTCATATGGATCACTACGTCTGAATCCCAACTCCAAAATTTGGTTTGCTTACCGCATCTGTTCATTTATTAATTACAGTGGCGTAACAGGTGAGGAGATAACGATCGCATGACCCCGCTTGAGATTTCAAAACTGGCGCAAATATTAAATGCTAACAACCCTGCGCACTGCCGTAGCTACAACAGCTGACCGGTTGCTTTTTTATAACACGCGATATTGAAAGTGATAACTACTCTGTGTTACTAATATCGATTTACGTTTAGAAGAGAAAGTTATGTTTATAGAGGACACATATGATAAAAGTTAGATGACCTAGTTAGGCTTTGGAAAAGCCGGTGCAGCGTCATATGATGTTGTGATAATGGTATCTGCGTCTGTTTCTTCCACATGTAAACACGTATTAACGATTGTGTTATCGGTCTAGGTTAGCATTTGTATTTACAACAATATGGAGTTAAACATTGTATTTTCAAATGGATGATAGTGAAATTGCGCACGCATGGGTGCACCTACCCACTTTTTGAGAAATATGGCGATGATCGAATAAGTAACAATAGTCGGACTTGGCAGTATAAATCATTTTATTTGTTGTAGTGCTAATGATTGAAATTACGCGGCAGAACAAGTGTCACTTACGAGAAAGAGAGAACGCATAGACAGTTCGTCTATAATGTGATGACTATAATACAGATAGTTATGACACCTACTTTAAGTAAAGTAAGTGATGAGCAACATTTCGTTTCTAGTTATTATTTTCATCAATTTGTGTGTAAATTTCAAGGCAGTATGGTGAAAGAAATTTTAGAAGTTGTGCTGTGTTATCTTACATTTAATTGATATAGTTACGCCATATATAATCTTGCGCGTTGTTATTTAAGTTGGTGAGTCTCACTCGAGAAGGTAACATATAAAAATAATTCTAAATTTCATCGCAGAAGAAACTTTCGGTATAGTCGATTTTGCCGATCTTGGTCAAAAAACATGATCAACAGCACAGGATCTCCAGCGGCAATGTGCTGCCGGCAGCATGGTGCCATCGTAAACGTCTGGAAATAAATGACTAATTCCAAGCTGCCCAAGACCTGAATCTTTACAAGCTTGCTTGCTGATGTAATGCGTCATTTCGAAATGAAGACGTAATTTATAAGTTCGGTTGGTATATTTCTAAAACCGCATTTTATCGCTTAAATAATACACGACAATTCTTACGACCAAGGCACAAAATACAATGCGAAGATTTCGAAAATTATGTGTTCATGGTGAAAGTTTTTTGGGAGGTGGAGGAGAGTGACCTTTCACTACGTCGCTGACACCCTGAGTCTGTATCGAGGTGAAACCTAATTGTCGCAAGTATCGAATGACATACAATTGTCTCCGTATCGGGCACCAACATAGTGATGCCGCGAGTTAGTGACACTGTGCATTTGCATACATATTATCATCACGAAATAAAACTGGTAAAGAGATTTACTAAAGTGTCAAAACGCTAGTTTCGGTGTGTTAAAGCGCGTTATCATGACATTTTATCTTTCCGTTTTTTTGTTAGCAATCCATCTGGCAACTATTATGTAGCAGCAAGCAAATGGCTTTATGAGAAAAGGCTGGACTCCCAATCTGAACTTCCCCAGCATCTTGAGAATTTCTTGCGAAATTTGATGAGTTACGTAACAATCGCGAATAATTCAAGATATTAAATGGTACAGGAATCAATTATTGGGAAGGCGTTACTTTTTCTGATGATTTCACTCCGAATCTTTCGCACAGAGAACAATAATCCTTAAGGGTCGTGCTAGATTTCGAGAATTTTGAAAGAGACTTGTCCCTTGAATGACTTAGAAATGGTGTAGATGCGCAACAGTATGAAGGCTTGTTCTGGAACAATCTGTGCAGGTCAAGCTTTGATAACGCAGCCACAACAGCCGACGATATTTGTCTTATACAAATCAAACATATGACTACAGACTAAGACAAACGCTCTCTTTCAACATGGCGTATCAATGTGTTTTTTGGAACTGTTCGTAGACTCAACATTTTTCCAATTCACCCAGAACTAGGCAAACTAAGCCAAATTAAAAAGTTGGTATTACAATTGATTCAGAGAAAGAAAACAAGATAAATCAATTTTCTTGCATCATGACAAACTGGTAAAAGATTGCTTCATATGCAAAATGACGGACGAAAACTGATCTTAATCATCAAGAGCAAAAGAGCGTGGACTATTGACTCCTGTAGACAAACAACCAGAAGAAAGCTGATGAAATTGGGTTCTGGTAACAGGGCTTTGTAAAATAGAACCGCAATTTAAACGTGTTCAGAAAGCGACAAACAAAGATGTTAAAGGCTAACAGGGGACAAATTCTTGAACTATTCTATGGATGATCACACACTGATGAAAAACTGTGTTACTTTTTTCGTGTTTGATATTGATGTTTTTATAGGTAGGCACTTGTTCAATGACGGTATGCACGAGCTTTCGTCAACAAACCGGTGCCACAATCATAATTATTTATTGAAAACTGACTTCATATGGTAATGATGACTGACCTCCATCAAATACTGCCTACGTGCATCAAGTGAAGATAAAACTTTCAGATGCATTTATACACGAAAACACGAGATTGGTCCTTGTGCACGTACATCATAGATCACAACGATAGGTGTTAATTAAAAGATTTTGTGTTTAGTTTTATGCGCTATTTATATTTATTAAATGCAATATCGTGTGTGATATCGTATGTCAAGTACAGGGGCCCCAAATGTCAAGTCCCCGAACTAGGATGCACTGTATTGTTGTGACTAATAACTATGTGATAATTACTTGGTTTTAATTATAAAAAAACGAATCGAAGCTGATTGAAAAGAACTGGGTCTGTATTTATGCAAATTAAGCTATCTGTATTTTTATAAATTTGGCTTCTTTATTTATGCTGTATTTGTGCTTTTTCTATCTGTCATGTAGATATATCATCGGTCGAAACCTATTAGTTAGACATCTAAATTTGTCTCCTTCTTCAAAAAATATGTCCGCATTCTTTCAAGATCAACATCCCAACTTTATGATGAAACCACGCACGCGCAATTGACACTTAGAGAAGAACGGCTTTTTGTCGCTTACAGTGCTCTACAACTGCAACATTCCGCAGGCTTACTGATGTCAAACATGATAGTTGACTCTCAATACACCAATACTCAGAAAATGTATGACCGAAATATGAAGACTCATGTCAAGTGATGTTGCAGCAGCAGGGAGTCAACAATTATTCTTCGTATAATCGTCATCAATACCTTGGTAATAAAATATGTAATCAATATTCGTATGGGAACATAATCGCAAATCATGACAAAATACTGGCTTTATTTTACAATAGATATTTTTAACAACTTTGTATTATGTCAACAAATAAACATAAGCCTGTCCAGTAACAAAGAAATACAGACTCTGAAAAATAAACATCACAATAATGATTATTGTTTGTAGACCATGAAGTGCAACTACAAGTTCATTTAACAGTTTAAAATAGAACATTCTTCTAAGCGTCATGCGGCACAGCGTACCAACTTGCGTCTGTCCCCATGCGCTGCATGCTGAAGTTGTAATTACGATGACTTTCTGTATGTCTGGATTCTACGGCGGTAAGACAACAATACTCTGTGTTGATATGTTTCTTCTGGTTGATTAAGCCAATGGAACATTGGTAATGCGAATAACACACCCCAAAGAGATATTTTTCAAATGTTTGATGCGCAAGTCGTCATTTCTGATAACATGCAGCTCAGCACGATTAATAGCTCGCGAGGTGCGTGCAATCTAAGCACAACTTACTACGTGTAGGCGAGGAAGATGCGTATAACAAATCGTATTATCGGAACTGACAGCTGAACCAACAGCATTTGAACGATGCTAGTCCAACATGCTGAAAGCTTCATTGTTCAATAATTTTGCATCTATTGACAAAAATTTCGTATTTGCAAATTGTGCCTGGAAATGTGTAATTCTTTAACCAGAACTGCAGCAGCACTCATACGCAGTTGTATAAAATGTTCAGTACTAGTTCTAAATCTTTCGTCGTCTACCCTATTAATTGACTGATCAAAATTGGACATATCTATATGAATGCCCTTCATTCCATTTGAATTTGTCGAAACTCCGTAACTGCTCGGTCAATGTCCGGCGCTGGAAAAAAACATATAGTATATTGTCACTGAGTTGACTTGTGATTTACCGTCCTAATTTTCCATGCTTTGAAGCGTCGAAAATGGTCCATCAAGACATATCGCTTTAATAAAGATCTGATTTATGATGGCTCTTCGATCATTGTGTGTTTGCATTAAAACGTTCTGTATTCCTGTGCGTGCTCTTCATCTTCTAATTCCGTAATAACAGCTTTGGTTGCTATTTTCTTACTGCTACTGACGTTTCAGCAATATGTGCTGTTGACAAACTTCATTTCACGGCCACATTGCCCAACATCAATACGCTGAGTGTCATCACGGTGTTCTTTTGTCGAATTAAAATGTCGGTGTCTGAACACAATAAGTCTGAACGATTTTTCAACTACATATGACCTCTGTAGAAACAGATGTTGAATGTGTATCACCGCTACAAGTAGTCTGTATTCGTCTGCGTAAATGTTAACAATATTCTCCAGTATAATGATGGTCCTACTACTACGATTGCGACAGTTATCAAATCAAATCTGTGTAATTTACACTGGAACTGAATATATAGGTAAATTTGTGACCGTTGCATGTTGCCAAGCCGCGACTCTCTTCGTTCTACGTTCAACGTGTTTGCGTTTTTCTGGATAATAACATCACCTGAAATGGGAGCATACTCCTGTTTTGGCTTAATAGTTCATCTTGCCAGTGCGTTATATCTTCTTGACGATTTTTGCTCTTTACCAGACAACGTATCGCCGGGGGGATGGACAACTTCTGTTCGTGCGTAATAGTCGCGTCTGGCCCGAGTAGACAGGTTTATCGTCTGGTCTGCCCCGGCGATGCGCAAAACAAGCGTCAATCAGGATGACGAGCTGACAGAACCTCCGGCTCGGAAATTGGACATCCCTGTAAGCAAGTTCCCTTAACACCTAACGGGCGATCAGAACAGATGAGTGTAGAAATTGTCTAACCTCGGCATATGAGGTTGTGTGGTTACACAACGCCTAGCACCATACGGCGGTCGAATTGCCCGATTTAAAGCTGAACAACAGGGCGACTTTGGCTTACATTTTCATCTGGAAAAATTCAAATAATTCTCGCCGAGATCCCGGGGCCTCTCGAGTCGACGGTCGAGTATCTGCGCACCACTCGGCCGCCTATCGTCTAACAGACCTATATTTTTTATGTATGCTGATTGAACCGGGAATAATATAAAGGATGTCAATGTGCACGACGGGAATGTGTCGTATCAATGATGATAATTCCTGTGTCTTTGACGACATTAGAACGCTGTAACCACTTATCAAATAATCGAAATGATCTGGGAGTGACAACTCTGACTTTCGAACATTTTTTTGCTTTTGCTGTCGTCCTGACATATTGACACGGAGTCAAGCCCCTACCAAGTTAGTTATATGTTTGGTATTCGAACAGGATATGTGTCTTTACCGACGGAAGCTACTAACTTCATTTAGGATGCTAATGTATGATATTTCATTTTGGGATATTGTTTATAATATGATTTAAACAAAAAAACATAATTTGGGGAAAAAGTGGTTGAAACGAGCAAAGAGGCAAAATAAAGCAATGCAGAATATACTCCCAATGCTCGCAGAAACTGAGATGAAAAAATTACAATTCAAATAAAAAATCCTGATCTTAAAAAGGTATTTAAAATATCTAACCAATAGAGAAGAAATTAGCGGCGGCTAATCAAAACGTGCAAAAGCTAAAATCTGTAAACGATAAATTAAAAAATTTAGATTTGCCATATAATTGTTCGGCTTTACGTACATGTATGTCGGCCTGTTATTTTGTTTGATTGCTTATTACAAAATATTACGAGTATTATATTGATTGATAAAAGACGGCATTATTTCACGCCATGAATGACAGTATATATATAAAAGATATATAACATAAAAGCCGGCGGGGCTATGAGCTGTATGTATCTGTAACCATTATGAGAGATTGTGTTGCCAGCGCATTGCTTGCATCTGTCTTTATGCTGTCCGCTAACTAAGTGAAATATATATTTACCTGAATATTAGCCCGTTGCAAGGTGTAATGGAAGCCCTTCAACTTTCGTTAATACTGGTACAAATACGATTGATTGGGACGTAGGTGCTGATTCTATTCCGCCTTCCAATGTGCAGAAATGACCTATTTATAACAACCATATTTACCAAACCAAACAACCAACCCAAAACCGAGCCATCCAACCAATAACAGCCAAGCCAAATTTTGTTTACCAACCAAACAAACCCGCATCAACCAAACCAAACAACTTAAACATTAGAAAAATATGGGTATTATTGCTCATGCCCTTTACGTTTCTCTCAAGAGACAAATCAAAAACGAAGGTAAAAAAGCTTTATAAAAATGCAATAAAAATGAAATGAGCACTTATTATGCCCGCCCCACGACAACTTTGAGTAATGGCACAACTACAACATCCACGCACATAGCTCAGTTTCAGGAAATAAAAATATGCCTTCGGAAATGACGGTCATAGAAGATTTTTATTGATAGCGGCGTTCCCATTTTGCAAAAGAACAACACTAGAATGACGTCATATAGACCATTTATAGCGACGGCTTTCTAGAGTGCTGTATAGGAAGCTGTCTAACGAATTTGCAAAAGCAACTTTCTATAAGGATCTGCGTGATCCCTTTGAGACACTGCTCTTCACCAATGCAGTCCCGGGCGTATCAGTACCGTTCCGTGGATCAAATGGGACTGGAGTCATCAGAGACATTCAATTATTTCCTTTTATTTACTGTTGTGTGTGTTGTGAGACTTCCCTGGACAGCAAACTGGGCGCTAAGCTGACGACAGTGAAATGAAACATGATATCTCAAATATAAATAAGAAGCATTCCTTGCCCTCAGCAGACATGTTAAATTAGACTTGAAACAGAAAAAAAACTTTCGGTCTGTGCGAAAAAGTGTGTCAGTGTAATTCTGACGCGTAATGGTACAATCAAACTTTCTAACACGTCAGATTTATTTAAATGTGAACTTTCACGTTTATTAAGAATTGCATGTTAACTGACGCGCTTGCCGTGTCGTTCACCCCTGATATTTGTACCGCTTGATATTATGTCTTCAAGCAAATAACGAAAATATCATCGAACTATTTCTGTTATCATCTGTTGACGGCGCAGTGGTCAACCGGCGTCATGCAGTGTTCGGCTCACCCAGTAACGAGAAAGTCGTTTGGGGCCTGGCGACCAGAGATCTGCTATTTTGCATGGCTTGCTGAATACTCGATCAGCGGTCGATAATCGAAAATTGTCATTCTGCGATGATACGATTTGTGAACAAATCAATTCCCAGAATCTCACGTATGCCTTGATAGCGAAAACGAAATATTGAAGTATGAATTTCTAGATGATGAAGTACTGCACTCGTTTATTGGCCAAGATTGCCCATTGAGTACGATTTGTGAGGGTGGGTTGGCGCGAAAGACAGGCAGGACTGCGCTCTCATTTACAACAATGAAATTGCAATGAGGAAATGCAATTTCACGGTAGGCACATGTACAACTTGCTAGATGACAGTATCTGTTATTGTACTGACATTGTGAACAATAACAGGACTGTGGTATATTCAGGTAACTTTGGCAAAATCTGACATAGACTCAAGTAAAGATTAGTCTTAAAAAGCGACATTTCTTCTAATGAAATGTGATGCCGTCCATTCCGTGCACACAGTCTGATATGGAGCATATGATACTGTGAAATTGCTCTCAACGATATGTGTCTAAGTAGTTTCCACATTCTGGATAACGGCTGGGATACAACTCTATATCCGTGGGGCTGTACCGTGATGACAAATATGCAATTAAACTAATGACCAGCTGCAACATCCTGTGTTGATCTATAAAAATGCTGGTGACCGTGACTACGTCCCCGGCTGTAATACAGGACAGAAATGAGCACAAAACACACATGTAGGCTACCAGTGTAGTATTTACATTAAGCAAAGACGACTCGTTGTGTCTAAAAGGAACGTCAGCTACAGAAATATATGGTGTAAATGTCATCGAATGATCCTTACATGGGGCTGATAGTTCTAAAAAGTAGTAGTCGAAAACTAGTCCCACCAGCTCAATAACGTCTCCTCTGTTTTAAATGCTCCCCGCTACCATCCATATACGCAATCCACACAATTTGTTGTCTGGCGGCAATTTACTGATATGTGAGCTTATTTGTCTGGTGGTGCTATTTTTCATTAACGTAGTTACGACAATACGAACCTTTCAAAATGTTTCACTCTGTTCCTTTAGTAAGAATTTGAATCGTCTAACGGGTTTCGGCCACGCCGCGGCGAGCCGTGGCGGGCGACACCCGCATTGTCAGTACGAGGACAATAAAGGGACGGAATGCTGCCCCTGGCGCCACTTTTCCCCTGCGAAGCCAGTGATTAAGTGGTTAATCTCAATGCGAACACCTGAAGACAAAGTCTTTGTTATCTCCCTAGTCGATGACTGGAGAGAGCGGGAGTGAAGCGATTTCAGCCAATCTCACAGAATAATAGTCCCAAATCACCAATCAATGCCTCGACACCATCAATTTACAAGGACATAGACAAATGTGCCCCTCTTAATGAGATAAGCACAAAATGCAATAATGAAATCAACAAAATATCGTATCAAAAGATTATTGCAAAACCACTCACGCAGCATGCGCTCGCTTCGACAAGGTGACCATCTAAATGAAACACCTGATGAAGTGCCTATGCCAAATATTCAGCTTGATTTCTAAAGTATGTTGAATTCTAATATGCCGTATCCGCGGATACCGGCACAAAATTAAGCATACGCACTGCGGCGTAAATATCGTGCGACCCGTATCGTTGAATCTCGGGTTACTCTAGTTCAAACAATCACTAGACTAGAAGCTATTACTTAAGGGATCCATCAGGATATGCAGTCCGACGTTCATAATTTAAAATGCGATGACGTGGTGCCACGGTGTAGCACAGAAAATGTTGCGCCGCGCTGTATGCAACAAAGCCCCTGGCGGAACGAATGGAACTACCGAATCGCCTCCAACCCGGCATTCAGCGATCGGCACCTTAAGCCACTGTCGCAACTATGACCCACGGCTGTGAGCACGACACTGTCCACAGAATAACGTGCTCTGTTTACGCGGATGCTACTAATATATCAAACTTCAAGTTTAATTGGCTGAACCTATCGTAACTGCAAAGAATAGTATGCCGCGCCTCCATAGTCCCGCACTCCAAACCGGTTACTCGGTCATTCAGAATACGCTGGCACGCCAAGCAGTATTGCGCGGGTCCTACTGCAGCCAACCCTCGTTTATCAAGCTGATTGCTATCTAAAGGGACATGTCATGTAATTGTGGCGCCAACGTAACAACATATTATACGTCATGGGCCCGCAATCTGAATGGTTCTAATGTAGAGACGGGCGGCTGCCGAGGCTCCACCTAACCCCCCACCCCCCACTGCATTTCGGCCTTCACACTCAAAGAGGAAAAATATGCACGCAATTAAATAAATGTTAACTAAATTAAAATGACGCACAAGTCAAATGGCCTACTCCAAAATTCAAATATTTGAAAAAAAAAAGTAAAAATTAATGCATGAAAATGTTGGCACATCCAATCAAAATATAAATTTTTTAACGTCCCTTGTTCTCTGGAACCTAGCACATGGACTGTAATCGAGCGCCTCGAAGGCTTGCATCTCCTGCTGCATGTGCTCAGCGCGTATACAGCCAAGCGATGATGATATCTTACCGCATCTCTTACATCATTTAAATCATGGAGCCACATGAATGGTTCTCACGTGACCCACCGACAACAAATGAGTGCCCGAGTCTCTACTTTTATAAAGACTACATGAGACTCGGCCTATTTTAAAATGCATTCGGCTAAAATCAAAATGCATTAACGTCCACAGTTTACAAGAACATAGCATGGACCAAAACTGCGCCAACTACAATCAACATACATTAACGTCCACCAGTTACAAAGTGCAATGGACCAACAAATGGCGTACCTGAAAATCAAAATGCGTGCTCCGCCGATTTACATGGAACCTGGCGTCGTGCCTACAATCAGCAAATTATTAACATTCTGGGAACCCATCTGTAACCTGGCATGGACACTTGAAACTGGTGCCGCATACAAAATGCATTAACGTCCACCGGTTCTTGTTCTAGAATGTAACCCAATGGCGTCTAAAACCCATCTCACCACCGCATGTACATGGCAGCGAGGCGTACACCGGCAAAAACGCGGCCGGCACCTTACCGCACCCCTTACAACATATTAAACTGCCATTGGCCCTCCCATTGTCTATGAATAGTGCTAACGTGGCCTGACGACAACTTAGGCCCTCGGCCCCTTCTCTCTGTGAGCCCCATTCGGTATCTCCTTTCATAGAATTATTCAATCCCTTTTAACACGTTCGAGAAATATTTTACACAATTTTAAGATTGGTGATTTATAAGTAAATATCAGTGTATGATTCATTACGCATTTAGCATTTAACCGCGTGTTACTAAAATATAATTCGTTACATCACTATTTTTTGCGACTTGCAACGAGTATTAAATGCGTATCAAATGTAAACCAATACAAAATTTGATTTTTATCGCGTGTTAAGTTGGGATTCACTAAAACTCAAATGAGTTGATTTAAGAAAAGAACATACGTTACTCAAAAAAATATTTAGGCATCACAGGGTCAGTAAGAAAAGACAAAAAAAATAATTGGCCTACCTCTAGGCTTCCAGTCCTCAGTTTATGGATGAATAACAACACAGAATAACATATTTTCACCACACAACTGTAAAAAATCTTTCATGATTTCGAATCTCTTGTCTGACTTCGGTTGGCGGGTGTTGCCTTTCACTTGTGGTTGAGTAGCATCTCTTCTGACCGGAGGAAGACGTACGTTGCAGGCGGTATAGCGTACTGCCATCGTTTACCGTTTCTCACGTGGTGATTTTGCCTATTACCAGTCGGGCTACTTTTGTGATTTTGTGATTTTGCGAATCACCATTCGGACTCAGTGACTCATCGAGCCACCTTTTAACTTGATAACTTGGCGTGTCATCCACTGTTGGTTGTGGCTCCTGCAAACGGGTTGGGTGAGCCCATCTAGTCAGCTCCAGTAGGTGTTTGGCCCAATTTGATAACTCATATATTGGTAAAAATCCCGGATAAGCCGTCCAGATGTCAAGGCCCCCTTGCAGAATCCATGCGGTCATTGTCTAAGAGCATAAAGCCTTTGTTATCTCCCCCAGAGTCGATGACGCAACACGAATAGGAAGGTAGACAGGGTAGGGCTTGATTTCACCCCAATTTCACAGAATGCGACACCCCTATTCATACAAATCTTGGACTGTTCAAGAATTTTGTAAGACTCTGGACAAGGTTTTGTGTGGCTTTGCGTATCTTCAAGAGAGAAGTTCCAGACCACGCACACAGCAAAGATTCACTGAACCAAATTCGTGAAGTCATTTGTGATTCCACCTTTCAAAAGCAGCAAAAAGTAATTTTTTGAATAAAGTCTTTTACTTCATTATCACTTCATTCATCTCACTTTGACCTGCTTTATCACAGTTTCACATTTTACCCGCATAACATGACTTCCACTGAACATTCGCATGTCTGGAGGTATCACTTGGTGTCAATCGTTCTGGTCAGCTGACCACTTTTGGGGTTACATGTAAGGGAGATACGTTCTGACATCAAAGAATAATACAGAATTTCCATCTGTCAGATAAGTAGCTCCTTTTTGTCGGTCGTTGGGCCAGAGGTGCGAATTCTAGTAATATTCTCAAAAGTCGTCCTATTTAGATCTGAAGTACCTCTTGAGACGTATTTACGGGGTAAAGGGGGCGAGAGCAGTTTATTAAAGGGGGGTGTCGTGTTTCCAGGGACAAAAAACTATTGTGTGAATGTTTTCATTAAACTACTCACAAACTTTGGCGATATGAAGATCAAATGTTTGGTTCAATAAATGTATCGTTCAATGAATAAAGTCTAGATCATAGCCGTTTATAGATTTTTGGTGGCAGATACAGATATATATTTGGTTTATTGCGAATGCTGGTCACAAATACCTGCCTGTGCCCTTATAGGATCATAATTCGATTTTGTACTGCAATGAGACCGTCAGTTATTAAGACCACTCACTATGCAGTTGTTTAGTTTTGACTATCCTTACAATAAGACCGTTAGGTAGTAAGACCACTTATGCATTTGTTTAGTTTGACTCTGTAAATATTTCAATATGCCACTCCTAGACCTTAAGGGTTCCCTCGTTGGGAAACAAGACTTAGAAAATCATCTGAATGACTTGATTCGTATAGGTTAAATATTATAAATGCATATCTTGTGTCTTATGTTAAAAATATCGTGAAATAAAGCCGTGAATTAAATCGAGAAATTTGTTTTGTAAGTTACATGGTATCTTTTTTTTTAATGACTCATTTGATATTTTAAGTTCAGACACACTATGGGGCGATGGTGGACAAGATATAACATACGCACGCCACCCTAGTATTTAACGAGATTCAGAGAAAAAAAGCCGAAATAGAGCGAAATCTGGTTAAATCAACTCAGCACTTAAAGTAAACAAAAGAGAAGCACACAACTTTTAAAGTCTCCAATTGCCTAATTTGAGATAGCCAGTGGTTTTTTTTTTTTTTTTAAACCCCCAACCCCTAATTTGGCCGTCAAGCAAGCGGCTAGTTTTGTAACAGTAAGATAGAGTTTTTCAACCTTTTATGCTGCGGACCCCACAGACCTAATAAGCCCGGGTCGCGGCCCCATAACCGAGCGCCCAAGGATATGTCTTGAATTCTGCTAAACGGTAGGCCTAGCCTAAGTTACGTGCAAAACATATACAAGTCATTTCATACCGAAATAGATATCTATAAAAAAATGAAACAATCACATAGTATTTATAATATTCTGTTACACAGTTTTCTGTTCAGTGGTAAGGTCGTGCCTGTTTTGCACTACAGCAAGATCTTCATTCATGTCTGCCGCCAAGGCCTCGCTGTGAATCACGCGGTGGGTTGATACTTGATATTAATACACTGAAAATTGTGTAAAATATTTCTCGAACGTGTTAAAAGGGATCGAATAATTCTATGAAAGGAAAGAGTACTGAATGGGGCTCACAGAGAGAAGGGGTCGAGGGCCTAAGTTGTCGTCAGTGGGCCACGTTAGCACCATTCATAGATACATGAGGCGCTGGTTGTTTCCCTCGTGCATCTAAACAGACTTACAACCAGTCATCGCAACAGCGCCGTCCGTGCATTGCCAACACATTGTGTTCAGGCCAATCCTGATTTTTAAAAATGCATCAAGTACACGGAAAAGTTATTCACTGTATGTGCGCCCCGGCAGTGACGCAGAACAAAAGTCTTCCATGACTTCACCTTCCCAGCAGTGACGAACGTAAACCAACCACAGGGCTTCATTCGCAATGTCTGAACTTTCGTGAAGCTGAATTGCGGAAGTCTGATATGCTGAAGGCATGCAATCAGTTGGCAGCGAACATCTTCTGACATGTCGGCAATTCATCTGCTCACTGTATTATCAGACAGTGGAATGGCTTTCCAATTTTTGATTGTATTCCTTTCTTGGAATGACTTTTCACAATTCGATTGCTGTCGGTATAATTAGATCAGCGGTCAGGGAACTTTTTAATCATCACCCCAAAATATTTTTGTGTAAGTTGATATTACCCCATGGTGAATTAAAATTATATACTTTTTACTCACAAAAGTTTCATTTTTACCCACAAAAATTTCATTGCACCCCATTTGGGGGTAATTTACCCGGTTCCCCGATCGCTGGGTAGATCCTCTGCAATTGTGTGAGGTTTTTGGTGCGCTATTCGCAATGCTACCAACCAAAACACGACGCTGAAGAGCTTTCTCGTTCACAGTAGTGCAGGCCATCCAGTTTGTCTTTCTGTGACTTCGAGCTCTGCCTCTCAAAGTATTCCTTCCGCTTTACTGGCAAGTTTCAAATGCACTGTGGTCAAATGGCGCCTCAATTTTGCTGGCTTCATCGCATCGCTCGATAATGTTTACTACACGTCACAAAGAAGTTCGTCAGCATTAGTTACCACTGAGGTGGAACCGAATGGTATATACTCTGGATAATACTTGCACCGTTTTCTTTTTCGTTCGTCTTTGGCTGCTTGATCATCAGAATCTTCCAGGTTCTGGTCGAATTTTCTCTCTACACAAATTTATCCATGCTAGTAGGCTTGGACAGTTTACTTTTACAAATATTGATAAACAAATGACTAAAAACAGTTTGGTCCGTTGACTCACTGGGAAAAAAATTAGAGAAAGTTTCAGAGTAGGAAGGTTAGAATAGGTAATTATCTGTAAAAATATTTCAGATTCTGATGACGAAAACTCACATTTTAAAATTAAATCGACTACAAACAAATATTTTGAATTGTTTACTAAAATTTTTAAAAGTATTTGTCACATAATCAGGTCACGCATCATAATAGGTTCATAGCTAGAATTTTGCAACGTTTCATCGATGCGTTAGCGAAAAAATTCTTTTTAAAATACAGCCTACTTTCATATTAAAAATGTACGAAAAATCTACATCCAGCAAAACAAAAGTGGGTGTCATTTTTAAATTAACATGTGAAGTGTATACCAGCAATTTGAAATCTAAAACTTTTGTCTAACATTATTTCTAGGCCAATCTAGGTTTATAATAATTGTAATCACTGATTAACCAGACTATTTATCAACAATACACATGCTTGCAGGGATCCGGATGTTTTAACAGTGATGTCAGAGCTCAGTAAGTAAGAAATATTGCCAAGATACCATGACTCAAAAACTCACTGCATAAGTTCATGAAGTATGCAATCTAGTTCAGACTTCACACAAAAATATAAGGAAATACCAGCAAAGTTTTAATTCAGCACATTGTTGTCTGTGCCTGAAACATTCACATAGCTAGTATTTTCGTTTAGCTAAAAGCTAACCAATCAACCAAACCAAGCAA
The DNA here is from genome assembly GCA_021962125.1 of Bulinus truncatus. Classification (NCBI taxonomy): domain Eukaryota; kingdom Metazoa; phylum Mollusca; class Gastropoda; family Planorbidae; genus Bulinus; species Bulinus truncatus. Next base: position 4,408,178 of record JAGDYQ010000042.1, read on the forward strand.
TACTTTATACAAGAAAAATCAATTCTTTCCTTGACTTGCCCACGGACCCCTTTGAAGCTCCTCGCGGACCCCAGGGGTCTGCGGACCACAGGTGAAAACACTGGGTTAGATGATTCAAATTTTACTAAAAGGAGATCATTTCAGGAGAAACATTTTGAAAAGGTCTGTACTATTGTCGTAACTACTTTATAAATTAGTACTTCTAAAAAAGCTTTATCTCAGATCCTTTAAAAAATACCATTTAGATAAGTTGGGAAATTTCTACCCTACCCAACTGAACAATGAACGATTCAAAGAAAGGGTTGCAATTATGTTCACTAGACAATAAAGCTCACAGCACAATAAAGCCAAATTATGGCTGTTAGACAATCAAATTCACAACACAACCCAAAATTATGGCTGCTAGACAAACAAGAACTCCGTCAAGGACGGTCCCAAGCCCGGCTGAAAAAGGAGGGTTGGGCGTGGTGTTAACAATCCCATTCAGTAAAAACACCCTTTGCTAGAAAAACACGAGCAACAGAGAAATCAAGAAATGTCCTGGGAGAAGAAGGCTCTTCATCACGAAGAACTATGAAGCTTAGTTGTGGTGAAAGCCGAAGGAAACCTGAGAACCTTCTACCCTTCTGACAACCAGGAAAATCACCATCGGCACATGGAATGTCAGGACCATGTTTGAGACAGGAAATATGGCACAAGTAGCAGCATAGATGAGGAAAAGCATGAATCATCTTAGGCATCAGCAGACAAGGTGGACACAAGCTGGGCAAGGCGTCGTATAACAGGAGAGCTGAAGCATGTTCTGGACATGAGGAGAATGACGCACCCAACTTACAGGAATTAGGACTTATGCTATCCAATCAGGCACTGATTGGTTGGGAAGCTACACGGTCCCAGTATTATAACTGCTTCCTTCCGTACAAAAGAAGAAGATTAAAACAGATGTAAATATAATCAGTGTTATGCACCAACAAACGACGGTGACGAAGAGGACAAGTCAGTTCTACAGCAGACTCCAAAAGATTATGGAGAATTTCCCAAACAAGGATCTCACAATCCTCATGAAAGATCTCAACGTCAAGATAGGGACCAACAACGCTGGATATGAAAGAGTCATGGACACTCATGCTCTAGGGGTGATGAATGAAAATGGAGAGATTTGCTGACTTTTGTGCACTAAAGAATATGGTCATCGGAGGCAGCATCATTCTCCACAAAGGAAAAACAAGAGTACATGGATATCTCCAGACAACACAACTGAGGACCAGATTGATCATATCTCATAAAAAAAATTTAGAATGTCATTACAAGATGTAAGAGTGAAAAGATGGAGCAGACGGCAGCATCCATCACCTGTTGGTAGTAAGAGTGAAGCTGAAACTAAAGAGAATTCTCAACAGCATATCAGACAGAAAATTAAAATACAACAATATCTGCTAGACCCTAAACCAAAAGAGCAGTTTAACTTAGTGCTGAAGAATAAATATGAAGTGCTTCAAGAATTGGTTGAAGAGGAATATAGTGTACTTAATATGTGGCAGAAAGTGAAAGAAACTTTAGATCAGACAGTGGGTCCAAAGATGCATCTCTCACCAGAAAGGTGCAGTTACAACAGAATCTCTCAACAAGATAAGAAAGACAGGAGAAAAAGAAGGGAGAAGTCAACAATAGTAAAACCAGGGTGACAAGGGGTAAAGGTCAAAGAATATGCAGAAGCACACAGCGTAGTGAAGAGGGTATTAGAATGACAAGAAAAACTATGTGAATGGGTTGGCAGCGGAGGCAGAACAGGCAGCATATAGCGGGGACATAAACATGCTATACAGCATAACCAAGAGACTCTCAGGGAAGATGAACAAGCCAGAAAGACATGTCAAAGACAACTGGAGAAAAACATAAACAGCTTAGATCAGCAGTTAAACAGATGAACACTTTGAGGAACTCCTGAATAGACCCTGCACCCCAGACCTTCCAGACAATGAACCATCCAAATTAGATCTCCCGATCAGCTGCGAAAAGCCCACAAGAGAGGAGATAAGGAAAGCCATCACCCTGATGAAAAATGGAAAGGCAGCTGGACCGTAATGACATTCCAGCAGAAGCATTAAAAGGCAGATTTGAATACATCAGTAGAGATGCTATACCCTCTCTATGAGAGGATATGGAACGAAGATGACATACCAGCGGACTGGAAGGAAGGTTACCTTGTCAAGCTTCCAAAAAAAGGTGACCTCACCAACTGCAGCAACTACAAGGGTATCACATTATTTTCTGTACCAGACAAGGTTTTTAACAGGATTTTATTGGAGAGGATGAAAGAAACAGTCGACCCACAGCTGCGAGATGAGCAGGCAGGCTAAAAAAACAGATCATGGACGGATCAGATTGCAACACTTTGCATCATAGTTGAGCAGTCCCTAGAGTGGAACTCACCAATATATGTCAACTTTGTGAACTTTGAGAAAGCGTTTGACGAGGTATGAATAGGGAGACCCTCTGGAAGCTCCTTTAACACTTATGGAATCCCACCAATGATAGTTAACATTATAAGGAATTCTTACAATGTTATGTCCTGCAGAGTAATCCATGCAGGACAGCTCACAAAAAGCTTCCAGGTGCGAACTGGAGTCAGACAGGGATGCTTGTTGTCACCATTCCTTTTCCTTTTTGCAATTGACTGGATCATGAAGAAATCTATCAGAGAACGAGAAGAAATGGAATCCAGTGGACAATATTGGGCCAGCTTGACGACCTAGACTTCGCAGACGATCTTGCTCTCCTCTCCCACATGGAAACAGATAGAGTCTCAGTCTCAGCGTTCGAGGGTTGGCCTCAATATAAACAAAGACAAAACCAAGATTTTAAGTAACTCCACCAACTTTTAATCCCGTCATCCTACAAGAAAGACTGCTGGAATATGTGCAGTCCATCGTTTACTGAGAGTGTTATCGATCAGCAGGGTGGCACAGAGACAGACGTCAAATCGATAATCGGTAAAGCTAGAGCCTCCTTCATGCAGCTAAAGAATGTCTGGTCCTCAGAGAGTTGTCCTTAGACATCCAAGATTCGACTTTTTAACACCAACGTCAAATCAGTCTGGTGTATGGGCGGAAACGTGGAAGATTCACAAGACCACACTAAGGAAAGTCCAAGCCTTGCAAACAGCTGCCTCAGAAGAATCCTCCAAATTCAATAGCCAGACACCACCAGCAATGTCAGGCTTTTGAAAAAGGCACAACTCTCAGCTGAAGAAGAGATCAGAAAAAGGTGATAGGCACACCCTACGCAAACCAGCAGCCAGTGTCACAAGGCAAGCGCGAGGTGGAATAACCCCCCAAAGTGGTCGCCCAAGAAACACCTGGCGTCAAGACCTGAAGCGGACACCATAAGATAGGACACAGCTGGAATCAGATGGCAAAGATGACAAAGGACAGTGGACTCTGGAGATCTGTTGTTGGTAGCCTTTACCCTGCCATGGGTGAAGGGCAATGAATAGAAAAGACACAGAGAAGCGCACAACAATATAAACCCAAATTATGGCTGCTAGAAAATTAAGCTCACAGGCAATAAACCCAAATTATGGCTGCTAGACAATCAAGCTTACAGCACAAATAAACCAAATTATGGCCGCTAGACAATCAAGCTCACAGAGCAATAAGCCCAAATTATGTCTGCTAGACAATTATGTTCACGGCACAATAAACCCAAATTCAGTCTGTCAACTCCAATCTTTAACATTCAATTTTGCATGAACTTTTTTCAATTATATTTTTTAAAAAGTTGTTATCAATTACTATTTTTATTATAAGCTTAACGAACCGAACTTTCTGTTGTCTGTCAAATTCAGCAAATCTTATAACTCCTCTTTTGCACGTGTTCTAGCTAAGTTGGAATGTTTTATCGAGGACAATACCTGTTTTAATCATTTTTAGCATAAAATTAAATCTTGTAGAATTACGAAGCTTATCATTAGGTAAAAAATGTGCTGTTGGTGATATCCTACACAAAAGTACATCATTGCAAATAGTATATCATGCTGTATTTAATTAGAACATTTAATTAAAAAAAACTATTTCGCTTTAAGTATAGTGTACACACATCTTGGCAAGCTTACAAAGGTAGCACCCAACGTATGTACTGTGTACATTGTACACTCTTATCCAGGGACATTATGGTTATTAGCACAAAGCTTACCGGTATTATTTCCCTAGTCCCAAATATTACTAAAAAAGATTTGTTAGACTGCGCATGACTGCATGTGATCGCTGTTTATTAAGGAAATTTGATTGCTTCTGTTTGATATTGATGATATGAAACGAGTTTTCTCAATGTAAACAATGAGTAAAGCACTTTAGCATGGATACATGTCAAGAGATGTGCACTCTACTAACATTTAGTTGGAAAAGACACAATAAAGTGTAATGAAACACACATATAGATGTTGCAAACATTAACCAATAGTAGGTTTGTAGAAGATATGCAAAAGGAAATAAAGATTAAGCTTTAACCATATGAAAAAGCATTGTCTTAATATGTACATTACGGTGATAACAAAAAAATTATGAAACCACTCGCAATCGAAGAACTTTTATGTGTAATTTAAGAATATAAATAGCATTTTTGATTTTTTTTTGAAAAAAAATTTTCCGCACCTCCTCCTTTTTCGGAAGAAAAATGTAGACAAAATTTTTTTTTCAAAAAAGGACATGTCTTTTTTTGGCTTAATTCCAAAGAGTATTAATAATAACTTATCAACTGTTATTAACAAATAAGATATAGAACAGTTAGTAATATGTACAGAATGTACAAAGAAATGTTCAAAACATATTTTGTCCTATGAACTTCAGATTCAAAAATTCAATTTTCTCGATTTCGCTTGAAGTTCCGCCATCAGTTTCACAGCACGTTCAGCAATTTGGTTAGATCTGGGAATGTCGATTAATGACTTCTCTACTGACCAATGGGTCTTTATTAATCTCTTAATTGCCTTCTTGCATTTTATCTTGATGAGTAAGGTAAACAGATCATTGAAGGACGCTTCATTGTAGTGTTGCGAATCGAACCAAGCATTTGCCCATTCGTAGCAGATGAAGTTGCAGGCAGAAGCGAGAATGCTGCACCACTCTGGTATCAGAAATAATGCTATAACAGTAAATATTGCACGTGAGGGTTCTATCTTGCCTGGTGTAAATTTGGTAATTTATTCCAGCTGATGCGAGGCCAACGTGGGTTCTCGCCTGTGCTAACATTTTGTCGCAAGAAGCGGTAATCCTCAGCTTGAAGAGTGACATAGTTTTGTGTTAATTTGCCAATGAAGGAATAGTTGTTCTGGTTTGCTCGTTTGCTCTTAAATAAGAAAATCCTTGACATGTTTCAGAAGAAGGTCGGTACATGGTGCTGATAGTCTACATTTTAGAAATGTTGCAACACTTTGATAGAATTATAGCCCACAACATTCTGCAGCCAATACAGTGGACTAGAGAATATTCTAGGTTTTTGTGTCATTAAGTTTTCTAGCAGTCAAAAAAAACATTTGAGTAAACATTTAAACATTGTAAATAAAACATTTGATTTAAAAAAAAAAAAAAAAAAATCAGGGTGACATTTTAGATAGATGGGCAGAGTCCACCACAGGAATAAGTATTTTCATAAAATGAAAGAAAATAAAATTTACTTCTCCCATCCCTTGCTGGAACTATTCTCCAACGTTCTACATTATAGTCATCTCTATCAAGTTTCATGGGACGGATGGCCGAGTGGTGTAGATACTCGACTGTCAACCTGAGAGTCCTGGGTTCGATCCTCGGTGAGGCCCATGGAATGACTTTAAGTTGGGGAAGTAAAGGCGGCTGGGCGTTGTGCTAACCACACAATTCTACACTTCACTTGCCCCGATGGCCTGTAAGGGCTAAGAAGGGAACTTTACTTTTTTACTATCAAGTTTCATGGGATCAGGCCAGAGGAATTCTGAAAAAAAAAAAGGGTTCATTAATGAAAAAAATTAGCATATTGTCTTGATTAAAATTCATTTTTTTCCATTGTAGTTTGTTTTTTTTAATGTCCTTTACCCCATGGATTTGTCATATGTGATCAGCAGATAAATGAGTTTGAAGTGTTAAGTTAACAAACAAATTATGTTTTTTGAGCCCATTGCACATTTGTACTTTTTCAGCTTCCACCCAACTCTCCAGCTTCTGTCACGCTACAGCCAGCTCCTGGTGACACTGGCAAGGTAAACAGTACAGCACAAACTTTTAACTTTTATTATCTGCCATTTAGAATTTTTTAGTGTGACTTACGAATACAATCATTGATTGATGTAGATGTTTGTGTTTCTGTAACGAGTTCCTGATCCTCTGTTTTTTTTTTTTTTTATTCAGCCTTGTGGTGTTGACTATGAGCTCAAGACATTTGTGGCAGATAACATTGATGAGAAACCACATAAAAGGTATTCAGCAGGGTTTGATTATGTGATGTATTGTATTGTTTCCTGAACACAGCTGCATGTTGTTGACAATCATATTTCTAAGACATTGATTTACACAGGTCTGTTAACATGTTGGCTTCAATTACTTCGTGGTATTTGTTTGATTACATAAAAAATTGCCCTTTTTTTTTTAACTTGCACTTAATGTGTTAGTCTTTGAAACATAGTCTTACGTAGAAATTTAAAAACAAATTAAAGCACTGTTTAATTGAAAATTTTTTTTAAAATGTGATATCTGAGAACTTAATTTATATGGAAATTTTGCAGAATAGATAGACTTTTAAAACGAATTTTATGAACAAAATTTGTTACGATGAACAGAGCTATTCTTAACATCAGAGAATGTTTTATTATTACAATTGTTTTCCTTTGATGATTTTAAAATGCTATATGAATGCTAATATGTTATTATTATTTTTTATATTTTAAGACTTCAGCATTTCATATTTAAAACCACAGAAACTATTTAAAACTGTTGATTTTTCAAAAACATTTATTGAATCGAGGCGCAGGCCAGAAGCCATGATTTATATTTTAAACAGGAAACAGTATGCTAGATTCTTACTTTCTAACTAAAGCATTGAGCGGGAAAATATTTTATTAGATATGTTCATAAAAATGACATAATATTGGCCAAAGAGACAAATCGGAATTATGATTTCAATTTTTTTTTTTTTTTTTTGAGTTTCTGTTAGTTTAAAAAATGTATTTTTTTTGTATCATCACAATAGCCTACCATAACTTGTTAAAAAAAAACAACCCTTGATAGGTATAATCATAATGCAGTATTATATGTTTCACTATCAAGCACTGTTTCTCTATATTATAGATCATAGCACACTATCATTACCTGAATCAAACAGAAGTTTACAATTTAATTTCACTATTGATTTCTTTGAAGAAATTCTGTGAGACTTGCCATTCGTAAACTTACATATGCCCCAGAAGAGCCAGCACCTCAGCCCAATGCTGAAGCTGTGAAGGACTTCATTATGAGCCCTGGAAGCATCAGACTTGAGGCATCACTTGATAAAGAAGTGAGTCTATCAATAATTTCTGATTTGGTCATAATTAAAGCTTGTTTGTATTAATAGTGGGAAGGGGAGGGGGGGCCTGGGGAATTATCCCACATAAAACATGTTGCGCTCCTTTTTTTTATTTAATTTCATGTCATTTCTTTGTTTTTTTTTATTTAAGGGTTCTCTTTAGGTTTGAAAAAAAATTTAGCATTTTTACTAAACTTTGTGCATTTCCGCAATCCTGAATAGCATTTTATCAAAATCCAATGTGCTAATTTTGAAGAAAAGTTCCTTGGCCTGAGGAACCCAATAATTATACTATGGCAACCCCAAATTTACAAATTATTCAAACTCGTGATGTCAAAAAATTTTTGTTACCAAACAGAAAAAATTTTTTACCCCTAAAAATCATGACACTCTCTCTCATGAAGGAAATTAATAAAAATGTTTATGAAACAACTGAATTTTTGTACTAAAAATTGGTAGAAATTTTTTTTTTATTTCTGAATTCATCCCTCATTAATAGAAATTATCAGTTTTTAAAAACTGTCATGAAAAAAACTTTTTTTTTTTTATGAATTTCAAAGTATTCGAAAACTGGCTTTTTTTTTGGCATTTAATTTTGGTATAGACTTTCAATGGCAAAAATGTTTTGAAATTTCAGAGAAATCTTTGACTTTCTAGTGAACTCCCTCATTAGTTATTCCCAACTGTCTATTGTCATTGCTAGAAAGTAATTGTAGCCAAGTGGTTCATAGGTAATTTGAGGATGGGGGGTGGGGGTGGGCTAGGTAGGGCTAAGGGAACAGAACAGCAGAGAATTTTTGCATACACAAACATAGTAATTCAGAAAATAACAAATTTACTATTGAATTGATTGTACCTTAAGACTGGAAACTGGCACGTAGGAAGGTACAAAGGGATAATTAGTTGGTATCTTCTCAGTTTTTGACAATAGTAAAAAAAGGGGCAATTGTCAGAATATGACCACCACTGCCTGCCCCTCTAACCAACCCTAGACAGTCACATGGCATAACCATGTTACAGTCATTGCAATGACTAGTATAACTAACACAGCTCACGGTATGGGGGCAGGGTGGAGAGAGTAGGGGTGAGGAGTGGATTTAGAGTTGAACAGTGGAGGAATGTTTTGAAATGGGCAGTTGGATGTGGGTTCACAATTAAGAGAGAGAGAGAAAGTAAATACATATACATACTTTGAGTGAAATAGAAACAGTTAAAATGAATAAATTGTGTTCAAATGAATGCTTTATTTATTTTTGTTCCACACGATTTTCATAGTTTGCTATTAATTCTATGTTGTTGAAACACATGTAGAGATCAAGTATAAATGATCCTTGAACTTTGGTGTAGTTTACATCACAAAGGCTTATTTCAGACCTAGGTTGTCAGCGGCAAACCATCAGCTAACTATATTATAGCATTATCTCAGACCTGTTTTTATGGATGGGCAACCACCTATGGCCTCCACTGCAGATGTGACGGCTAAGGGGTACCATTGCCTAGGGGCCCCCAAACACTTCTGGAAATATCTTCTTATGCCCCCCCCCTCCCAGATACTTATGTACAGCTCTGTATAGTCTAACTGAAACACAGGAATGAATTAGGTTTTATTTTTTTACTGCCATACAAAGATGAGTAAGTTTAAAGGTCATGATTTAAAGATTTTAGTCATGATACGATTTAAAGTAAATTAACATGTAGTTGTATTTTTATAGTAATAAACTGATTGATACTTTCATTTATTTAGCCTATTGTCTTTGTAAAAATAATTTGGCATAATTACATTATACTTTATTATTTTATACACATTTAATAAGTCCGACTTACTTTTAAAAAACAGTATTGCAAAAAAAAAAAAAAAAAAAAAAGCTATAAATATTCATTATCTCAATATTTTTTAAAAACAGAAAACTGGCTTTTTGCCAGTTGTTTTTTTTTTTTTTTTGAGCAATAGACCATCAACCATTGCTGTTTTTTTATATATATAAAAGTTGGTTTTATGCATTCTCCCCACTGCCTAATCTAAAGAGCATCCATTTTTGATTTTAAAGTTTTTAAAAATATACTTTTCTTTATGGTACATTAATGACATATTACCAGGCATGCCATACTAATTGTCTCCAGAAGGCTGCATATTCCACAATAATTTTTTTGGATAATTTGGTCATTATAGAAAAAAACATTTGTTGGTGTGTGTATATATAGTCAAACCTCCAGATGCTATGAACTTTTTCAAAACTTATTTTAAGCTTTTCTTTCAGATTTTTATTTTTATTTTTCTAATAAAATAACTCAATGTATTTATCATCAATTGTTCTACATTTTTCCTTGAAAGTTTTTTTACATTAAAATTTAATTTAAAAAAATAAAAAACGAGAGTGGTGCACCAGGAATGGTTTTAATCCAATTTTAAGAATAAAAAAAACTAACTTTAATGGATTGGAAGTCAAAAAACTTTCTGTAACAAATTATACAAGGATTTGGAGGTATAGCTATTGATACATAACTATCTGTTGACATTGTATTCCATAGAAATACTATCATGGGGAGAGTATTGCCATCAATGTCCTAGTAGACAACAATACCAACAAGACTGTAAAGAAGATCAAAATTTCAGGTAACATTTTATTCGTTTCCGCCCCCATTTTTTTGTTAATATATTTTTCGGCACAACTCTTAATTTGTTCGCTCATTTAGTCCAATGAATTCGTCCTTATCACATTTGTTTTAAAATCGCAGAGGCTTTGTTGTTATTTGCTTTTTTTTTCTATTTCAAGTGCTAATTTGAGTTCATGTGTTGTCGCCACAGTTTATTTATAACCCTCATTTCTCATCTCATCATCACTTCTTGGCGGGGGGGGGGGGATGTGTTCTGTGAATTTAAATATTTGATGATGTGAGGAAATAATCACTTCTTACATTCCATCATGATCCTTGTTTGTTAGTATTGGATTTATTTTTACAAGTGGTTGTCTGAAACATACTTTAAAGCCACACGAGGCTCTAAGTTGAGTTTTGTTGTGGCTCCCTTTGAGTCGCTTATTAGTATTATTTATGTGCTTTTCATAAATCTTGATAAATCCGCAGTGGTGTATCTCTCTAAAGTATTTTTTACACTATGTGTGAAACTGGGAAAGCTGCTCTCTTCAAACTTATGCGATGCCACACTCGCTAGAGTATATACTAACTACTAAACATAATTTTATCCTTATATATTCAACATAGATATGATCTGGCGTACAAACATACATTATAAAACATGGGTTGCCATAAAAAATTTTGAGCCTGTATAAAATATGAAAAAAAATCTTCATTAAATTTTGGAAATTGATGAGAAACTTCCGTCATTAGCAGAACAAATTAGACATTTTGTCTCTTTTATTTATTTATTTTTTAAAAAAAGAAAGTTTAAACCTTTTTAGATGCTCTCATCATTTGTGACTAACCACATGTGTGTAAATTATGTCTAGTATTCAAATCAATGAAACCATCTACGTTGCACAGAAGAAATTCCTCATTCCTTTTGATCTGTCTTCATTTATTTTTTTTTAAATGCAGTCTTCCAGGATTGTGAGTTGTCTCTGTATGATAAGAGCATCGTCAATTTCATCCTGATGGATTTGGAATTTCTGTGAGTCCAGAACATTCACCACTGCATCTCTTGCGTGTTACTGTATGTGTTGGCTTCAGTAACTATTGTAGGGGATTTTCTGAATAGTTTCTGTACATATTTTTTTACAAAAAAAAATTTTTTGGTATCTCTCTTCATCTGTGTACGTTCAATATGTCAACGTGTTAAATATTTGAGGATATCTGATGTTTCATAAGTAGAGATTTTACTGCTGTAATGATAGAGATGAGCGTTCATTTCAGATATGGTCTTGGCAAGCATCCGGTTCACTTTTTCCTTCACTTGCGTCTGCCAGTAAATTTAATTTCTTTTTGAGAGAATTAACGTTTTTCACATTATTTTATATATATATATATATATATATATATATATAAATATATACATGTATATGTCTTGCATTGCTTGACAGTTTATTTTATATAGTTAACATTATGTTTAAATTGTGGTAACTACAGCAATTATCAAGTCCAATTTATTAACTAATCTTTTTAACTTTTTTGGTGGTTGTGCACTTGTTTTAGTTTGGTAGATTTAGCCTCATTAATTGGTTTCTGGCACTTTTTTAATACCACACTGTAAACAAACAATTAGTCCTCTTCAGTGCTTTCCCAACTGACTTCCAGTTTTTAGATCAATCAGTGTAAGCAGTTGATGTTTGTTATCTTTCTGTTTATTTGTATTTTCATTGAAACTATTCACATTTTTAAGAAATGTTTTCATTGTTCTTTGCTTTTATTAACAATCTGATCAAACAGAGAATTTCATTTTTTTTATTATTAATACTCAGAACGTTAATCTTTTATTTTCACTGTACATTGGCCTTTTTTGGACCCTGTTTAAAAAAAAAATAATTAAAGATGGCTTTTTATTGTTTAAAAGTTGTTGTTATTTTTCACATAATAGACTGGAAAAAATTTGGCGGAGATCTTTTCGGGTTTTTTAAAAATATAATCATCTTAATGAACTAAAATAAATTTGATTTTTAAAAAAAGGCAATTAAAGATTATTCCTAATATCATTTTATTTTGACAATGGTTATTAATTTTTTTTTTACTTCTAATTAATATTTCTGTAAGTATCAAAATAAATACACTATCAGATCAACTTCACTTTGTTGTTAAATCATTCACAAGAAAGTTTGTTTCACATTTCATTTTGTTTCTGCTGTGATCACTATGTTTGGTGATGGATGTATCTATTCTATTTTTTGTTTCTCCCTCCCCCACACACATACCCAGTCTCTTGACTTGATTGCTGACATTTGCTTACTTTCACCCAGCAGTATAAATGTACAGTTGCAGAATTGGAGAGCGAGTAAGTCCCAATATATTGTCACAATGAATATCACATTGGTGCTACATTTTATTTAGTTGGACAATTTCTGTTTACTTCATGTATGAAAATAGTCTACTGTGTTCTCATATAAAAAAGATTTTTGTTAAGTAAATTGGACGGTTGTCTGTATGTGTTTAGATTTATATACATGCATCTCTTATTACAGCAATTATATATTTATTCGTTTTAATATTAACTAATAATCCTCATTACATATTTACCAACACTACTAATGACTGAAGTTGAATCATTTTAGTTTTAACTATTTTTTTGTGCAGGCAGGTAGAAGTATATATATTTCTAAAGAAACATGTTAGACCCAGATTTACTTTAGATTTTTTTTTTTATACTTGTATTTGAATCTAATCTGAGTTGTTTTTATTTCGGTTTATTTTTATGTGATAGTATTAAGTTAATTACCTATTTTTATTTCGGTTTATTTTTATGTGATAGTATTAAGTTAATTACCTATTATTCCCATTTCTTTCAAGTTTTAGTGGTTTGTAATTGATTTTCTTTGATGTTTCCTACATCAGGGAAGGATTTCCTATTCAGCCCAGCCAGACTGGCTTCTGTAAAGTCTACCATTTAACTCCCCTGCTCTCAAACAACCGTGATAAACGAGGCCTGGCCCTGGACGGGAAACTAAAACATGAGGACACCAATCTGGCCTCATCCACTATGTGAGTCTTTGACATGTAATACAGATGTCTAGTGATACATGTGCTATTACATACGGGATCGTCACTTAAATATCACTTCTTCTTCTTTGTCATGAACTAATATAAAAAAATAGTACTTATTTGTAGTAGCAATGTTACTTCAGACAATAATGTTTCAAACACGTACAGTTTTCATAGCCAGTCTTAAAAAATAAACAACATGAAGAAAAGTTTCATATTAGCTTAAGAAAAGAAATTCTATAGATGGTCATAGCATTAGGGAACACTACCAAATCAAACAAATAAATAAGAAGCTGGCAATACACATTTCAAAAGCAGTTTATGGAGTTTTAGATCTGTTAGGATTTGGAGGTGTCACTGTCCAGTTGAGAATTAGTTCTGTAAAAGAGTAAGGCTACATGATGTATGATTCGGTTGCAGTTGAATTTATGTACTCATCTTTGTTACACTTTCTCCTCCATAGCATGACAGAAAAAAGTCAGAAAGAGAGCTTGGGTATTGTTGTGTCCTACAGGGTGAAAGTGAAACTCATCATGGGCTTCGGTTCAGGGTAAGGACGAACGTTGTGTAGTAATGTGCTCCTCAGTCAAACCATACTTCAGAGTGCTGTTCCTATGTGTGTATTGTGTCTCAAAAAAATATATACACATTCACATATATACTTTTGTAAAGTCTGTATATAATATAAAAACGTAGTAAGTTGTATTCATCTCTATAACTTTATATTATATTTATTATGATAGGAAGGGGATACCAAGATGGCAGTCTTTCTCTGCCTGTTTTTGACCTCTCCAGTAAGATAAAGAGCACAGTGGGTCTAATGAAGAGATATGACAGTCACTATGTATAGTAAATTAAAGGACATACCACAACAGAAATGATAAGCTTCTGTAATCATCACTACACAATATAAAAAAATCACATTTATTTTTTTTTTTTTTTTGGACTGATCTTTATAATTATATTTTTAAGGCATTTTTTAATGAGATTATTTCTCTGGTAGTTATAGTATGCTGTAAAAGTTTTGCTACTTTGCAGTGACTTACTATCTCTACACCCAGAGAGAAAACACCTGTCCGATCTGGAAACACTGAAGCGTTGGGGAGTTTTTAAAAATACTTGAATAAATGTTTTTACTTCAGAGGGAATTAATCTTCACGGATCAAATTATATTTATTCTTTAAAATTGGAGAATGTGTATTTTATTTTGAGACACACTAGTTCTTAAAGACGCTCTGAATCACATGGCTTCTTCCACTTTTAAATTCTGCATTGTATTGCAAACAGTATGTAGAAAATCTTTTATAGTGTTGCTTGCTTATGTGTCTATTCTTCATACTAGTTGGAACCTTAAAGCCGCTCAAAAGTAAATTATTTTTTTTTTAAATACATAAAGAGCTGTATCTCTCACCATGAAAGTTTTTATCGTATGAAATGGTGCATTTTGTTAGTGGCAATAGATATAAGAGGTCATAAATAATCTGTTAACACATCAGTAGCTATGAGAGTGAGTCTGCTATCATTAGATTATTACTCACTCAGAATAGAATAGAATGTTATCTTCTCCCTGCACTTTGGCATGTGTACAGAAATAAATTTCTCTTTTTTTTTTTTCCTCCCTAACCCTCACAGTCATATATGGAACTGTTGTTGTGTTGCATTATAATGTTATGAATGTTAGGTGGTACCCCACTTAAAGCAACTGCTTCTAGTCTTTTATATGTTTTTCATTTTTTGTTTTTTGTAAATCTTATGTACAAAAAATTGGCAACCTTTTTATGTTGCTGTTTTTTTTTTTTTTTTTTTTATATATATATATATATATATATATATACATACATACATACATACATGCTTTAACTTTCAAAAAAAAAAAAAATTTAACTCACTTAATAACATTGTTGAGATCTTGATTCTTAATGTCTTCATTCCATTTATTTTCTATCAGGATGTTACCATGACTTTTTTCAGAATGTGGTTTCAAAAGTTAATTCCTCGAAGACGCCCCCCAAATGATCGAAGCACAAAGCAAGTTGGTTGGGTGGGAGGGAGGGGGTTTTATTTTTAAAATCAATAGAGCTGCTTCCATTTTTTTTATTTTACTTTATTGTCACACCCTTTATTGCACTGTATAATATTTTGGTAAATCAATTAAGAATTATTGGATAATAAACTGAAACAATAAACTCACAATTTGATTACAGTATTTTATTTTATTTTTTTTAAACAAAGGGTTTGTCAGTAAATTGCTTAGCTTGCATCTGTGCTGATGGAGAAAACACTTTTCATGTCGATGTTCTTTTCTATAAATATCTGTTAGAGGCTAATGGTCCTAATTTAAAATCTTCTACATTTTTTTTTTTAACTCAAATATCACCTATTACCATTTGTGATGAGACAAATAATTTGTGTTTGTCAACTTAACAATTGGCATAGATTTCAGCTAAGCATTTAGATTACACTTTCTTGTCCTTTGTTTTGAACTTTCAACTTTAACTCAGTCATAGTTTGCATATAACCCACTCCCATTTAAGATTCAAGATGTAAACCTTTTATATTTTGGTTAACTGAAGGTTACATTGTGGTTCTTTTATTAATTACTCTGAGACTATTTATCCTGTAAACTGTGAAACCCAAGGTAATAGATTTCAAATTAAAGCATTTTAAAAACTTTTTTACACAGTGATTTACTTTTCAATAAAAGTACCAGTGTGACGTTGAAAATAAGAATGACCTATTTCAAAAAATCTGGCAATGTTTTTATCCTGCTTCGATCATACTCCACCCTGTGAGCAGCATTATTTTTTTTATGCAATGGCATAGCAAAGTTCTAAACTTTTAATGCCAGTCGAGTATAATGGAAATATTAGTTTTAAGATAAATTCCTTTGACTGTTTCAACAGATGTCGCCCACCATACAGTCGATCCTCCATTCAGCAGTTTGTATGTCTTTAGTTGTAATCATAGGAGCTAAAGAAAAATACATCTGGTTGGTTTATTATTATGTCTGGGTTTACATCTTGATGTTCTCTTACATAACTTTTTTTGTGAAAATAATATTTTTTTTTTGGTCTAACACGAGTTTTTGCATGTCTTTTAGCATCTCAACAGATTTTGTTTTTCATTTAAATACATCTTTTTTTCTATGCAATTTTTTAATTTTTTTTTTCCTTTTTCTTTTTATTAAACCTAAAAATTAATTATTTCATTTTTACAAATAATTCAGTTACCCTCTTAAATAATAACCATGCTTTATTCAAATTTTCCCCACTTAATCCATAAAATACTATAATGAGGTTCTTTATTTATGATCATTTTATTGGATTCATAGTGGAATAATGTAAAACCAAACAAAAAATATTAATAAATTAAAATAAAATAAATAAAAATATACAAAAAGAAATTAAAACAAATAATAAAATGGGGTAAAAATAACATTTGAAAAAGACTTTGTAGTATGTACAGAAATAAAAATGCTGACATCAAACAATTACATGGCCACATGTTTCTATGTGACGTATTATATCACCATCAGCAAAGATCAATCCCATGATATCTCAACAAAATGTTATCGAATTCGTCAGCAAGACAATGATATATTTAAAGAAAATGTTTCTTGTATCAGATACACTTTTGTGCAGATGGGTCACATTCATACATGAAGAACCTCTTCAACCTAAAACCATAACAGACTAAAAAAAACATGCTAACTTTACCTTTTTGACTTGTCCAATTTAACTAGCCAACAGCTCATAAAATACTCTTCAGTTTTTATATGCTTGGTTTATATTTTGTAAAAAAATTTCCAGAATCATGACGTTGTTGTGATGTATTCTAGAGTCAAGTTCTGTTTGGTTAGGGAAACAATAAATAACAAATTTTGTTTAAAATTATTAGCTCCTAAAAAAAAAGGCTCATTGGTTTTAATCCAACATTGTTACAATCTGTTAAAATAATAACAAAAAATAAATAAATAAAACTCTGAAGATGAAATGAGTTTAATATCGTAAATTTGGTTCAGTCAGCTATTTAAAACTAATAAATTTCAAAACTTTAGAAAAAGTTACGCACTTGTGCACTGAGTGAAATATTTTAAATGATTTATGCACCTGTTATTGAGTAACTTTTTTCGACATCTAAAAATAAATAGATTTAATTATTGAGCTTCTTCTATTCCAGAGAGCTGGCAGTGGAACTTCCTTTCACCCTGACCCACCCTAAACCACCAGATTCACCTGCGCCCTCCAGGTCAGCCAGCATTGCCCCACCGGATGGAGGTGATGCTCCGATAGATACTAATCTTATACAACTAGATACAAAGTAAGTCCTCTGTAAATACTGTCTCTTTGGTTGGTCTTACTTAAATACTGTCTCTTTGGTTGGTCTTACTTAAATACTGTCTCATTGGTTGGTCTAACTTAATACTGTCTCTTTGGTTGGTCTTACTTAAATACTGTCTCATTGGTTGCTCTTACTTAAATACTGTCTCATTGGTTGGTCTTACTTGTACTTCTGAGAACTTAATTTTTTTTTTTTTCAATTTTAGCATTCATTACAAAATAGATACTAGCAGTTTATTTTTTTTTTATCAATAACCTTGTCTTTTACATAACGTTATCAGTTTTAAACAACAGGATAATAAAGAAGTTATACTCTTTAAATCTTTTCAATCTGTTTTTTTATTATTTTATTGTTTATTTGGTTGTATATTGTTGATTTGGGGGGGGGGGGCGTAATACTTATTTGTTTTTTTAAATTACCTTCATTTTACACTAGTACCACTCTCATTTGCGATTTTAAAAAAATATTATATGGACAAATTATGATATTGTAACTTTTACTTCAGTAATTATCTTACCCAGTTTTACTGTGTCACCTTTTGAAAAAAAATCTTTTGTCTCAAATACCGGGTATCCATAACATTTATTCTTAATATCTGGCTCACTTAGAAAATGTTCAGAGTAAAAAAAGTAAGTAAAACGTTTGTATTGAATGTTATGATCAACGTGTATCATGGTATTTATATAACGATGTGTAATGAAATGATGTTCAGGACATTTTGCCGGCATCACTCCGACTGCATCATGGTTCACTTTCAAAACACAAAGCTGAAACTTTATTTATTTTTATATGTCAGTGGTGGCCAGTTGCAACTGTTTATTGAGTTTTGTGGGGGTGCTGATGAAGAAGTTTTTTCTATCATTTCATTCATTGTTCTGTTTAAATGCGGATAAAATGACTTTGGTACATTTCATTTCACAGGGTTATATGTTTTGGATCTAGAACTAAGCTGAAGTAAATCTTGTTCAATCACAAATTGTTTTATGTAAGGTCTGAAATAAAAAAAAAATGTTCAATCTCAACTTGTAATTCAGCCAAGTATTTTCATTTGTAATTGATTTTTTCTTTTTTATCAGTTCTGTTAAAAATTTTTTATTGTCAAATATTTTATACACTTGTAGACTATATGATTATTCATCATGTTCAGACAAATTAAAAATAATTTTTGTAAAGTACCTTAACAGGCAAACACATGGTAAATAGATATGGCCATATTATATTTTTTTTTACCAAATGTGATCATTAATTGGATGACCATTTGAAATGTGCAACTCTAATTGATTTAAGGCAACTGTTTATAATTTTGGTTATATATAAATTTATGTGTATGACTTCTATTCATTCAATACTGTCTTGCTACCTTACAGCAAGGACTCCCAATTCTTCTGTTTATATTCTTACAATGTTGCACTTTGAAGTAGGTATACTCCATTTTGATCAGATATCAAAAATGTGAAAACTCCTGGTACAACTTCAAAGTGTCCTTTACTACATCGCTACTGTTGCTTACTATTTATTACTGAGCAGTGTACATGTCAGCCCTATGAAGACCCCCCCCCCCCCCGATTCTCATAAAAGATGACTACAGGTTGCATGTGTGTAATTTTAACCCTTGACCTGTTCCATGTTACATATTCACCGCCACTGTCCAAAATATTAATCATTCATGTCTAGTCACATACACACTCACTGGGAAATCATATTTGTTCACCTGTGTATGGAGACATCGACAGAGCAACCAGCTGTAGTTTTTAGGGATGTGACGGAGCTAATGAAAATCCGCATCGGTCGGATTTGGCAAACATAAATCCGTCAGATTCGAATGCGGATTTGGTCAACACTTGGCTAAAAGGGGGTAAAATACATTCATGACCAAATACGATGTCTAATCTATGGACAGCTGAGTAAGGGTCCAGGAGTTAAGTTTTATCTGTTTTCTTTATTTCGGGTTTTCGAAAGTCTCTAGGTTTTTTAATTTTAGTTAGTATTTCTACGGCCGTGTTTGATCTTAAAACGGTAATTTTTCAAATTCGAATCCGATGGAATTCTTTTTTTTAAATCCGTCGGATTCGAATTTGCTCAAAAAATGTCAAAGTTCAAATGTCATCGACCTTCGTCACATCCCTAGTAGTTTTAATCACGATTTTAACTAGTTACCTTTTTTTTTTATTCTATCAGCATTTAATCTGCTCATTTTGTTTGGAATGATGAATTTACTTTTATGTTTTACATCTGTTTTGATTATTTCTTTACAATTTAATTTTTTTCTTTGCAACTGACCAATCTGAGGTGTCTAATTTTCTAATAATTTTTTTTTCTTTTAAATCAGCGGAGAAGCCTTCTATGGGGATAAAGATGATGACTTTATATTTGAAGATTTTGCAAGACTTCGTCTGAAAGGCCACGAAGGAGATGATACAGAAGCTTAGTTAAGTCCCCCAAGTATCTGATTGGACCAGGATCTTATATATTTTTTAATGGGCTTTTGTAGAATTTTTTTTTTACTGCCAGCAGAGTAAAACAAAGGAATTGAGAAACAAACAAAATGACAGTAAGGAGCTAAATGTCAATTGGAAGCTCATAGTTTCACTGGTTTCATGTTAATATGTATTAATTGTTTAGCGTGTTGCGCTCTAACAAAGAATATTAACCTTAAAATCTTCATTATGGAATATGACTCAAACCGTTTATTAAGTAAGTTCGGAATATTCTTTTTGAGATCTAGGGGACAGATTGTTGAGTTAATGTTTTTTATTCAATATTAGCCTCATATTTTAAACTGATTTTTTTCCACACTGTGAACTTACAGCATACACTTAAGGTTGAACTTGCAACATACACTTTAGGTTGAACTTGCAACATACACTTTAGGGTGGACTTGCAACATACACTTTAAGGTGAACTTGCAACATAATTTTTAGGGTGGACTTGCAACATACACTTTAGGGTGAACTTGTAACTCACATTTCAGGTTAAAGCTCACATTATGATTTGTCTGTCCTGAGATCAAACTAACTTGAAAGTAACTTTCTGACACCTTTTAAATATTGTTCATGACACAAGCTGTGATTTCTTTTTTCGCATAAATTGAAGCTAATTAAATTTCTTAACCCATATTTTGTTTTATTTTATTGCTCAGAACAATAACTAATTTAGAACTTAGTTTAATGAATGATATTTTTCATTTGGCTTTTTTTTTTAAAAGTCATATAATAGATTCCCCAAATGTAAGTACTAAAATAGCAACAAAAAAAAAAAAAAGTTAATGTTGTTCATTGTTCAAATACTGTCTGTATCTTTTATTGAAAAGTGAATTATCTTAACATCTCCCCTCCTATACTGTCTGTGTCTATATTCACACATACCCCCCTTCTCCTTACCCGTCTGCATCATTTTGACATTTGGTTGTGTGATCTGATGTACAAACCAAGTCCATTAACCCATTTTTTTTCACCCTTTTTTTTTAAGTACATTCATGTCTCTGTTGTATTCTGTTAAAAAATTTGTATGATAAATGTTTAATTTGATAAACTTTACAAATTAATTGTTTTATAAGTGATTGATCTTTGATATGATATTTCCTTCAGCTGGTAGATTTTATAACAGATGCTATATTTTTTTTTTTTATAAATTTTATTATCATTGATTGCAGATAACATAAATAAACGTAATTTTTTTGGCTTTCTAAATTGGCTTTTTTTTTCCTAACTCTGATGCACAACTACTGGGTTATTTCAATTGTAATTCATTGTTTCCCTTTATTTTTTTTTTGACATTATTATGTCCCTTTATTTTCTAAAAGATTTCTCTTTTTTTTTTTCAATGCTGGATCAGCTGCAGGAAGAAAATGTGGGAATCAATGTTATTTATATTTTTATTCAAATATTTTTTTTATCCATTTATTTTGTATATTTTGTAAGTAAAAAAAAAAAAAATGAATGCAACTACTTTTTGCATCAGTAACTTGACAACATTGTACTAAGTCATCATCTGTTGTTGTTGTTGTGTTATTTATTTTACTTTGATGTTTTAAAAAAAAAAACAACAAATGTTCATTAAATTTCAAGCCCGCTATTTTCAAATAATGGCTTAAACCGTATGATGTGTTGTTTTTTTTAGGTGAAGATATATTGGGGGAAGTTTACTATTCTTGATTAATTTTAAACCAGTTGTTTCCTAACATTTTTTTCTTGAGTCATGACCCCATTTTACAAAAAAGCAAAATTACCTGCAACATGGATAAATTACATTAAAGACTTTTGTGGTAAATAGTTGATACCTAGAAATATATCAAATTTTTAGGCATGATAATTAACATGTGGTCAAGACCCATAAGCTGGCAACCACTATCTTAGAACCAGAGATTAGAAATGGTCGTATCCCCTTTACCTCTCGGTAATAATTGTGCATCATTTTGTCTTTGGAGTTAAGCTGTATATAAGTATGTGTTTTTTTTTTAAATATTCTAAGTCTTAACACCTTGACCCATTCATTCAATAATCATCAGATTTTTTTTTTTTTTTAATAATGATTAAAGCTAGATGATTTTGTTCATGATCAATGCATAATTTAAGCGTGCAGGAATTAATTGATGGAATTCACATGAATAAACAATGGCCACTTTATCTCCAATGAATCATGCACTCAATTCATTGTCTGTTTATGAAATACATCCCATCTGAGTGAGATCAGACAGTGAAAAGTGAATATTCCATTTTAGAAAACCTACTTAAGTATGACTCACACGACTTGTTTATTTAACATTTCAGCTTCTTTTAGCAATATCACTTCAGCTTAACATTAGAATTACTTCAATGTGCATAATTTGGTTTATTTTATATTTAGTGTTATTCAAACTTTGTTGTAAATTTTTCAGATTTAAATTTAAAAAAATAACACCTAACTTGATGTTGTTTTGTGTACCAGTTGTCATGACAACAGTACATTGCCTGACAATGGTATCATTTTATATCCTCAATCATTATCCAACTTCTTCATGGTTTAAGTTATTCTTTGAAAGATCTATTTTCTGGGGGCTGTATTATTGATTGTTTTTGTATATCATTATTTAAATATATATTTATATATACATGTATATCATTGCTTTTTGACAACAAAACAAAGTTCTTACAATGAACAAGAGAAAAGCTTGTTTGTGCAATACATCACTGACCTGTATTAACTGTGTCATTATACACATTATGTATGTATTCAATTTGTTTGTCTTTTTTTTAGTATTCTGTTGTGTTACTGTCAAAATAGGTTTAGCAGAAATGTGAGGTGGGTTTTTTTTAATTATAAATCTTTACAAAGGCGTTGCTTGATAAATTCAAATTTTACTAATTGAAAGAATTTAAATTCTAAACATACTGAATAAGATAAACTTAATTTTTTAAAATTGTAGCTGTTGGAATTAGTTAATTATTTCTCAATCATGTGTTATTTGTGATGTTAAGGTTTTTCAATATTTATATTAAGAGTTAATATACATCTTGCTGCTCCTATATCTACTAATAAACTTTTTTTTTAATTCACGCCTTTTAGTTTGTTAATGTTGTATATAATTGTGTTCAGAAATATGATCTTTAGAAAATTAAAAATAAATTTTCACAGCCAGCTTGCATTAGTTCTATATCAGATATTAAATTCTTTATCAATTTTATTCTAGAGTGCAAGAAGTTATGTTTTTATATTAATAAAAAAAAATCTCTCCATATTGACAATGTATTTTAATGTGATTGGTCATTATTGCTTTTATTTCACCAACTACCTATATTAAATTAAACATGCCCAACACTAATTGTTGTATGGTCCTATCTCACTGTGAATTTAGTCTTCAGCTAGTGCTCTAACAATAAAAACTTTTGGTTTCAAAATGTTGGTTGTTTTGTTTTCTCTTCCTGTGTGTTAGTAATACACTGTATTATTATTTTAATGAAGTTAATCTAATTAAAATGTAGGTAGACTGCCTTTTTTTAAACAAAAAAAATAAATAATAATAATTATCAACTATCTATTCTTGAATAAAGAAGTTCTGTGTTTGTTTTTATACAAGGAACATAATAGACTTACCTTTTAAGCTAAAAAAAATGACACAGTCATTTTTTTCAAAAATTTTCCCAAATTAACATGCAGGGTTGAGATGAAAGTAAATCAAGTACATGTGTTTGGCAAATTAACATGCAGGGTTGAGATGAAAGTAAATCAAGTACATGTGTTTGGCAAATTAACATGCAGGGTTGAGATGAAAGTAAATCAAGTACATGTATTTTCCCAAATTAACATGCAGGGTTGAGATGAAAGTAAATCAAGTACATGTGTTTGGCAAATTAACATGCAGGGTTGAGATGAAAGTAAATCATGTACATGTGTTTGGCAAATGCTTAGGTTAGTTTTTTTCTGCATCATTTTTCTGGAAATCCATCCCAATGACAAAAATTTGTGGGGGAAAAAAAACCAGTATGGTGATGGCATGTTCGGTCAATTTTAAATAAATAAACAAAATATTTATTGGCCTACGGGAGCGCTAGTTAATTTTTTAGAATTGGGAAGAACAAAATTTCAACTTACAATATGCACAAATCAAGCATGGCATAATATTAAGTAGTTTTAATGTTTGTATAAATATATACACATATATATATACAAATTTAATTTTAAAATAAATACATTCTACTTAAATGTTCTGTAATTTACAGTCAATGAAAATAAACAATGAAAAAAATATATAAAAACTGTAATAATTTATTTCATTCATCATCAACAATAATATATATATTTATACCGTACATTATGTTATGTATGTATATATTCACATATTATCACCTCTGCAACCTTCCCAAGCAGATTTGTTACAAGGGAAAATATTAAGGTGACATAAACCAATCTATACAATATATGAAGTATGGGCCCCAAAAGAATCAGAAAGTATGAAAATATTGTTTTTTGAGAACTGGCATGAACAATTTGTTTTTTTTTTTTTTAAAAGAATAAACTACTTCCCATACCTTTAGAAATATAACATTAAAAAAAAAAAAGAATGAAAAAAAAATTGTGCATCAAAAGGTATTAAGAGTGTAACACCTAAAAAAAATTTAGATGAAAAATATGTGTTTCTACATTTTGCATAATCCATGAAAAAAAAAAACAGTATGAGATTAGATAACAGAAATGAGATAATTTAAATAGAATTAGAGCAATAGTTCATAGAGAGGATTACAAATATCAGTTATAAAACTTGTTGAAAAATGGCACTGTCAATCAACATTGGCTATGATCAATTGAAGAGAATTCTTTCATGACTATTAAATTCTACAATTATATTAAATAAAATGAATGACCTAAATATTCATGTACAGATTTGCTCACGATCAATAACTCTCATCAAACTTTTAATTATTTTAAAGTAAGACTTCCTTTTTTTCCATAACTTAATTAAGCATTGGATTAATAAATTATGAATTTGATCTTATCTAAACTAATTTTTTTTTTAATACAATTTCTTTCAAGTGCCAGTATTTAGATACCTATGAGATTAAAGCTTTCATATTTATGCCATTTAAAACTAATTACTGCTGAAATCTTTGTTGACTTGAAATCTAATTTTCAACTTAAATAAGAGACAAACCAAATACACATTAATTACAACACTACACATTAAGTCTGCTGTACAATAGTTGGGAATAAAAAAAGGACAACCATGAAATAAGTGCAGTAGTTTGATTTTTACATAACAATGCAATACTGCATCTTCATTAAATGTGTTACAGCCATGATGCATGAAGATTTGAAGCTATACATATCAAATGGGTAAAACATTCAAATGTTCTGCACAAGAATTGTCCAAAGATGAACAAAACAAATATTTGTATATATTAACAAAATAATTTATGTTTGACTAAATTTAAACAAGTTAAGAAGAATACTGCCTCTGTATATCTTTAAATAAAGTAGTTTAATCTAAATTTCCATCGATCAAAAAAAAAAACAATTCAGCTTTTTAGAAGTTACTTCAAATCTACAATTAATTCCAATTTATTTACAAGGATAAAGTTCATGAAATATCTCCAGACATCACATAAAGACCTGTTTTAACAATAGGCTGCATTAATACGATGACATGTCGTTAAGTTAATATTTGCCTATTGTGTGACCTTTTACTACGTATGGCCAGCCTTAATTTCTTCTTTCAAAATTTTGCTTCACAAAGAAAAAAAAAAACATTTAAGAATCCTGTCATGAAAAAATTTATTGAAATGAATTTAATGCTTTACAGAATTAAGCAACTGGACGAGATGGTTATTCCTCTACCATCTCTAACAGGGAAAAATAATTATTGCACTATGTACACAAGAATTTAGGATGATGAAAAAAGATTTCAAGTGAACTCCCTTTAAATGCACATACAAGTATTTATATCTTCTTAAGTTACGTCACAGCAGAAAGCATTTCTTTGGACATGAAATACTGTCAATTACAACTGTAATGACTGGTTTTCAAAAAAAATTATTATCCGCTTTAGCATGGACCAGTAAGGTCTCTGTACACATTTACACCTTTATAGTCATTTGTTTTACAGCATGTTTCATATAATAAATTTCATATAATTTAAAAAAAAAGCATATATTATTGTTTAAAATTTAACATCAAAAATATAGTTAAAATTAAGAGCAATATATCATTAAAAGACTACACTTAATTTCTAACAATCTGCAATAGATCTGGAAAACATTTAGTTCAATGTTGCTCTATCTGAATAATAATAAAACATTCTCAATCAACGTTCACGCATTCTATCACATCTTTCAACAACAAAATCAAAGAGTTAAAATAACTGTACCTACGCTACGTCCTTTCCTTCTTTTTAATTGGACGCTTACTTATGTGTTTATTAACAATCTCTTGTATTCGCGGCTTATGTTCTAAAGTCCTTATCATTGATGCCCTGGCATCTGTCAGCTGGTTCTGTATCAACTGGCACCTCTGAATATTTGCCTTTAAAAAAAAAAAATAAGCACATGAGCAACATGAAATTCTTTAAAAATAACTAGAGCCCAAAAAACAATTTAAAGGAATTTTGGTATCTAAAATATATTTTTTTAAATGTATTATTCAAGATTACCTGAGACATTTCATGAATTTTAAGGGATTCTTCACTGGTCATTTTATGAGATGGAATCTGAGCCAAAGCTGCCTGGACTTCAGAAAATTGAACTTGTATGTCTTTCTCCACATCCATCTGGTCAATTTAGAAAGAAAATTATTTTTTCTGCTTGTAAAATTACACAATTTTCGGTCTGCTTTTTACATTAAGAGATTCGTAGAACATGGTTAAAAAAATATATACATTAATTTAATTCCTACTTTCAAAGCAAACCTGAAAATATTTCCAACAAGGAATTTAGTCCATTGATCAAAAAATGAAGGGAAACTGAAATAATGATACATTTTAAAAGACCCCCTTACAGGAAGAAATATTTAGTCTTAACGCAAGAAATACATCAGCTGTAAACAGGTACTGTGCATTAGATAAATAAAGACAACTAGCTGATGCAATTGCTATATGGAAATGACTTACTTAAGAAGAACTGAATTAATTGGTTTAAACATATTTGTTTTACAAATTGTTTCACTTCATAACTACAAACTGGAACTCATGGGGGGATGGGGGAGAGAGATACCCACACATACAAAAAAAAAAAAAGAAAGGGGTTTCATGAAAAAAAAAAAAATCTTCATGAAAGTTTTTCTTCATTCAATTGTGATTTTTTTAAATGGCACGTTACATCTTCCCCGTTTTATTCTAGGCACAAAACTCATGTTTAAATAACTTTAAAATTAAAAAAGGCTGAAGATTTTTTTTTAAAGTTGTTAAGTAATAACTTTGATTTCCAAAAGGGTGTCCAAACCCTATGTATTAAGTCATTTTACAAATTGAATATACATGTATATATATTTATATACATGTATAGTCTGAGTTTTCTCTTTATAAAATATTTCTGCAAAAAGTTGAAAGCTGTTTAGATATGTAAATGTCTTGCTTACCAGTTCTTCTAATTGTGAAGCAGTAAAATAAAGTTTCCATCCATTCACTTTCTGGGTGATTCCCCTTTGGTTGGACAATTCATGAACAGTTGGACGTCTTTCTTCTATAAATAGAAATAAATATCATTTGTAGTTGAGGGGTTTTTTTT
Organism: Bulinus truncatus; assembly: GCA_021962125.1. NCBI lineage: Eukaryota > Metazoa > Mollusca > Gastropoda > Planorbidae > Bulinus > Bulinus truncatus. The sequence goes on from JAGDYQ010000042.1 coordinate 4,435,891, forward strand.
TAGTTTGCAAAGAAGGTAAAATATTTACTAAATAAAATTGGCCCATCACACTGCTTCAATAGCAAGTGCTTGTTAGGTTTTTTTTACAAATTTACCTTTTGATTTGACATCTGAATATCTCATAAAGTGATTATTTCTGGTCTTGTTGTTAACAAAGTCTGGCTGAAGCAAGACAAATGTCGGCTTTGGCTTATTCAGGACCCATCTAACACCTTCATCATCAGTATATTCTAGAAAGATTTCAATCAAACAAAAAAAAAAAAATACAATTTCTACTATAAATTCTAGAAATAGGTTGTAACCAACTTAAAAATACATTTTGAAAAGTATTAACTTAAATGTTAGGCTTTTAAAATTCCATGAACTCAAAAAAAAATGTGAGTATGATACTTAACATAATGAGAAATTTCCCCCTAACAGCTAGCTGAAATATCAATTAATACGTACCACCTCTAATTTCTTTTTCCTTTTCTTTCTGTTCTCTAGCAGATTCTTCTCTCTGCCTGTGAGAATTATTTTCAATTTCTTCATCAGATGAGGAGTTATTATCCTTCAACTCTTCATTAGCATGCCTGGACAATGTAAATCTAATTGTTGGCATTTTTTGTAAAAATGTATAAGCATTTGAAGAGGAAAATAATAGTAAAGTCATTAAGCTAAATTTATGAGAACAATAAAAACATGTAATTATTACATGTGTATTTTTCTTCATGATAAAAATAAACTAAAAATAATTATTTGATATTAATGATGAAAATCTTCATAAATCAAAGGCCTAAACAGCATTTTTGTTTTATTCTATGTAACTTAATGAAATAAAACAAAATCTAATTTTAGAGCCAAAAATTAATTTAAAATGAAAACAATTAACATATTTTAGTTACTAAATAAATATTTAAATGAGTAGGCCTAAATTGAAATAAAATTATTGTATAACAAAAAAAAAATAAAACTTTAAAAAATGAACAGCTCCATGCAAAAATGTGAACAGAAACATTTTGTTACAAACATGTAAACATTAGAAACAGTTAATGAAGAATATTTTTTATCACAGAAATAAAGTTTCCTGAACAAAAATTACAATCTCACCTGACTACTGAATTTTTAACTCCATTTTCTCTGTGATAACAAGGGGAACTTTAAAACTAAAAAGGTCTAATACACAAAACTGATGACTTTAAAACAAATAAGGTCTAATACACAAAACTGATGACTTTAAAACAAAAATGCTAATACACAAAACTGATGACTTTTTAACAAAAAGATTCAATAAAGAAACACAAAATGTACAAAGAATTTTTTTCCAGTAATTTACTCACAGAAGTTGTTTCCTGGCTCGTTTTCTTGGTGATGCCTCTGAGAGACTCCCAGTGTGACTGACAGCAGGAGATGCTGGGATATTGTTCAACATCGAGGTCAATGGAGGAGGCCCTGAATAATAAGATGATAAATCAGATGCATGCATTCGAATATTTTATTTAAAAATGTTTTTTTTTTATTTTCCAACTTTTTAATAACAAACAGATAAGATTATCTTACAAGTTCCATCTACAGGCAGTCCTCGACTTTCGCACATCATTGGTTCCTTAAAGCAAGGCCGTAGCCAGGGGGGCTGCAGCCCCCCCCCCCCAATTAATTCTAAAAATCAAATTTTATTATAAAATATACTTCTTTATCATTGTGTTCCAATTTTTTCTTATATAAAACTCTCTGCACAGCCCCCCTCCCACAAACAAAATCCTGGCTACGGCCTTGCCTTAAAGTGTGTGCGAATTTTGAATGTTCGAAAGTAGAGGGAAATAAAAAAGTTTAAAAAATGCCATATTTTTATTATTGTTTTTCAATACTGAACATATCGTAGTCCTGTTTATACCGTACGAACGGCCAATAGAAGCAAAAGATTCACCACTTTCAGAATGTCTAATAATTTCCCTCTTTGTCTCAACGGTTTAAAGTTTATGAGTCCTTAATTTCTTTTTGTTTTCTTCAACAATGTACATGTAGTTTTTCCGTTTCTCACTCATGTTTATAAATTTGATGAATAAATTTTAAAGAAATATTAAGATAAAAAATTAGCGAGTTTAATATAATATAATAGTCAAGTTTTTTCTACCTTACACTTTTCACTAAAACCACCGACATTTACAAACATAGAATGTATTTACAAAAATATTAATAACATGAAAAGTACATAACCAACTAAATCACTTTCAAAATGGCGGTCATCACATTACAAAATCGATTGCTTCCGGAACAACAAGGGCGGAGAAAGACCGGGTATAGATAGGAAATTCCGTAGACCGGGTATACGGAAACAGTCGGAAATTACTTCACTACCGCTTTTATAGACGATTCTAAAAAGCATATTTTTTTTTTTTTTTTTTTTTTTTTTTTTTTTTTTTTTTTTTTTTTTTTTTTTTTTTTTTTTTTTTCCCCCCCCCCCCCCCCCCCCCCCCCCCCCCCCCCCCCCCCCCCCCTTTTCAGTTTTGTATTAAATGCTATAGTAACAAAAACTAATCATTCAAGCTTCAAGCTTTAATAAGAGCTCAGTAAAATGTCTTTTAAGACCATCTGTGTATTATCTCCCTTTAGTTATAATGATTTGAAATGATTAGATACACTTACTGAAATCTGATTATTTTTTTTTCCCCCCAGGTAATTTTAATTTATTTTTACGAACAGAGAAAATCTAGAAAAAAAAGACAAGATAACTAATAGCATGCAGTCATAGAAAACTGAAATAAATAAATAAACAACTCACCATTTTCATTACAGTCATCTCCGTCCCCCTTTCCTTTGTCATTGTGGTTGTGTGTTGGAGTAGTGGCATCGTTAGATGAGAGGGCTGTGTCTGTTGATGACTGACTGTTTTCACTCAATGGGGAAAAATTTCTAAGGGGAAAAAAAAAGTGAGTTGCTCATTCATAAATGAACTTTATATGTATAAAAATCAATAAGATTAAATCCTGAGATGTAGAATTGACAAAGTGAAATATATTGAAGCTTACTTTGTGGACATTTTAGGTGAACTTAAGCCAGAACTGTTTGTTTCAACCCTTGGAGGACTATGACATCTGCTGTCTTGGTTTAAATTGAAATTAGGTTTCCGTACAACAACACTGCAATAAAAATATAAAAAAACATAATATTTATGAAAAATCATGCAACCAATTCACCAAGTATTTTTGTATAATACTACATTCAACAACTCATGTTTTTCTTATGCATCTTATTAAAATATATTAAGACGTTCATTGGATATGCTGAAAAAATAACAACTTACGCTTCATTGGTAGTTCGCTTTCTGAGAATACTGGGACGGGGAGACGAACTTGGATTAGAGACGGGGACGGCACTGAGACCACCAGACACAGACCCACCGCTAACACCACCGCCTCCAGCCCCCTGAATCTGGGACTGAACACCCACTGAGTTGGTGTAAATACTGCCAGCTAATGTCACTCTTGATGAAGTGGCTACAAGTTAAAATAAATTTTTAAAATATTATTATCATCAAAAGAAAACAATAATGAAAATAAACTAAATATTGTAAATTATGTTTAATAAAAATAAATCCCTTTAAAAATAAATTATCAATTTGATTATTATTTATTTTTTTCTGACCCCATTATTTCAAATGCACAAGTAGAATAAAAAATTAGAAATGCAGATACGTAAAAAAAATGAAGAAAAACATTAAAACGGGGAGTTAATCAAATTTAAAAAATTAAAATTGAGACTCACAAATGTGTTCATATTTCTAATATAAAATTACTATTTAAATGAATAAAAATAAGTATTAATTTTACTAATATATTTATTCCAAAATATCGCAGCAAAAAAGTAGATCAGAATTTCGATGATTTTAGATTTGTACTAACACATAAAATACCATGAAAAAGTTATGAAAGTAATTTTAAAAATGACTCACTGTTTTTTTCATTTCCAGCATTAGCAGTATTTGTTCCTGCAGTGAATGTTGAGTGCAACGGGTGTTGCTGATATCTCACTTGATCCACCATCATCATAGTCCCAGTATTAAACCGCACGTTTGTAGACATGGCAGCAAGCTGGCTGGCTGCAAGAGTTGGTGTCTGTGTTTGTACTAGTAAAGAAGCATATTTGACACTGTTAATTGTATAAACCCAACAGAAATTACAGCTACATGTATTTCCCATACATATATATTTATACTAGCTGTACCCTGCAAAACTTTTGATTGTTGTATAATCCAATAAGGGTGAGCGGGTTGGGTTGGTTTTTTTTTGTGGTGGGGCCGCGATTTTTTTTGGTTGTTGTTTTTTAAATTGGAATCTTGTGTTTTTTCTTTTTTCTTTCGATTATACTCACTTTATAATATTATATTTTTATAATTATGAACAGAGAAAACCTACTTTTGGCTTGGTTTGGCATATAAAGACTGGTCGTCGTTCTTAAGGGTGAATACAAAAATTGCTGATTACAGAAATAGTCCATTGGTGCTCTGTTTATTTGCTGTTGCAAACTGTGACTACTTGTTCTGAAATATTTTTGTTTAAATACTGGTGTTAAATAAATACAATCATTTGAGTCATTTCTTTTCTAGATCAGAATAGTAGTAAATTAATGAGGTAAAACAAATTAGTGAGTAGAAATGTAAAAAGACTATAATCAAGCTAGTTTATTACTTAAGTCAGCCTAGTAAGAATCAAAAACGTACCTGTTTTCAGCCTGTGATACAACAGTTGGTGTAGTTGCAGTCCCAATGGTGGAAGGTAGAGTAATGATGGAACCAGGAGTTCTTGCCTATTGAATAATATAAATCACCATTTAAAAATGACATGATCAAAATATAATATAATAACACAAAAGAATAATTATCAAAAATAAAATTGCTACTCAGAAGATAATTTTTTCACGTAACCTGGTGATGAGCTACTTAAGAATTACTTTTAAAAAGTCTTTTAATTATTGCGATTAATTTTTTTTTATTAAAAAAAAAAAAGAGTAAATTAAGCACATGTATCACAATTAAAATAAAAAGTTGCCTTTCCATAATTAATTGTAAGTACCAATTGAAAGATCACTAGACTCTGGACCCTGAGATACATCCCAGCACTCATTAGGAATGAAGCTCCAGGCCTTGAGATTGGCACATGTAGCAGAGGTCTCTCAAGTGAGTGGCCCACCCAGTCCCCGATAATAAATGCCAGGTTGTCACTATAAAAATTGTTTACTATGTTAAGTCACAAACTGAAACACCCTTTTTCACTTTTTATTTTTCTCTAAAAAAAGAGGATGATTGTATGAAAACATTTGACAGCCATCACTGCCACCTACCTGGTAATCTGGAGTGACGATAATGGCACCAGTGTTGGAATGACCAGGCTGGTCATGGTGTGCAGCCTCCAATTCACCAGCATGCACAGAAGACATGGGTAACGCTGATGAGGGCAGCGTGACAGTGTTTGTATGAGAGGCTGTTATGGAAGATAAAACTGATGCAGTGGACGAGGCATGTGCAGGTAACTGTGTGGATAGGATGCTGCCAACAGGGTGCGCTCTCTGGGGAGTCACCTTGGCTGAAAATATAAAGAACAGCAATTAAGTATTAGAAAAAGTAATTAGTTTTAGACTAGTAAAAGACTGGTAACTGTGTACTTAAATAGAATATTAGAAATTAATGGTGCATTCTATTAAAAAAAAATGGCTTCATGAAAACAATGCTTAGCCATTTTTTTCAATATCAATATTAAAAATGGGTAGGATGCGAAATTGTATATATTCAAATCTTTAGCTATTTAAAGATGAAATGGTTGTATCAAAAAAAGGAGCTCTGACACAAAATTTTATAAATTCATGAATAAATATGGCAATGGCAAATATCATTGAATGGCAGTTCAAGTTAAAAGAAAAGTAGCAATAACAGTGTTTATATAGAGAAAAAAAAACTGTCATGTCCAGTCTTACAAACAAATGTGCACTTAATTTTGCTATATTTAAAAACCATTATTTTGTGTACAATACCTATTGGTATGGAAGCTGAGGTAGAAGCAATAGTTGTAGTTGTATTTGTTTGTGAAGAAATCAGAGAATTTATCATCACAGGATTGACAGAGGATACTGCAAGATTAACTGCAACAAAAAAAAAAAAAAAAAACTTTTTGATGATTTTTGAAAACAATTACCAGACTTTTCTCATTTATATATTTCTTCTGAAAAATAGTGATCTATAATAATAAAAAATTTTACTATGAACCATGTATCGAAAAATATGTTTCAACTTTCTTCAAAGTCTAGAGCAAGCACTTTTCACTCTTGCTACTTATCATTATTTCTGATGCAATGTGTACCTTTCAATACTTGGATGTATGCCAATTTTTCAAAAATAACACTTTACCACATTCACTTTGAAAATAAAAAGCCCCACATAAAAAAAACTTAAGTGGCAGTAACTAAGATGAACATTTTCATCAAAGAGACTGGGTGGTACTTATGCTAAGAGCTGTGTCTGAATGCTGTAGGTTGTGGGTTCAAATACCTGTGTACCCATTGCCACCGCACAATGTGCTATGGTGATTTAAAAAAGGGGGAGTACTACAGGACCATATTTTAAATGGTTTATTGGATACAAAGATAAATGTCTCATTCTTGCAGGTACTTTGGTAATCATCAAAGTGATTAATCGATTAAAATACCTGATTTTATTGATGTACCCTGCTGCACTTGATTCTGTGATGAGATGATTTTTGCTTGAGGCCCTAAAGAGTTATTGTTCTTTGCTTGAGATTCAAAAGATACCGATCTTGGGAGATCAGGATTGATGCGCTGATGCATATTAGAGTCAGATAGCGAAACATTAATGCGCTGCTGGAGATTTCCAGGTGAGTCGTTCTGCATCTGGGAGGATATCATACGGGACTGATTAAGGGCATCAGAGTTTAACGGAGCTGTCATGCGATTCAGGGAGATGTGCACGGGGTGAGACCCAGGTGTCACTGATGTAATGGAGCCATGGATAGGTAGACTTGACCTAAAGACAGAGTTAAATCCATACAGATCATGTAGAAATCAAAAAGATAGTTTAAGTCCTATCAAAATTTACATAAATGCATTATTCCCTTTCATAAATAAATTTTACATTCCTTACACATTTTTTTTTAGAATTCAACTAAGTAAAATACTTTAAATGCAGAAATTTTAACATTTTTAATTAAATGCTTACTGTGAAAAAAAGTTATAGCTTCAAAACTTTATGACTTCTAAACCTTACATATTTTTTTTTTAAAAGGAAGAATGGGGAATAATAAAATTAGTGAAAATAAATCTATAATTACAAAACAATGTTACCAAATACATGTACTACACATTCATTTTTTATTAACTGACATTGTTGAATGTAGTTTAATGATTTTTTTTTTACAATTAAAAAAAAAAAGAATGGAAATAGGCTTCAATAACCAGAAGATATCAAAGTCATTCAGAAAAACTCAATCTATAAACCAAAAGAGCTCCAAAAAATGAAGTCAACCATGTATCGCTGTTCCAAAGAGAATTGGGAGTGTTTTTAATTTGATTTGACTTTCAAAACTGATAATGATGTGTTCTTTTATTTTCATAAGACAAATTCCAACATTCGAATAATCCACATTGCATTAATTCCTATCTGTCAGGCTGATATCTTAAATCTATATATATATATATATATATATATATATAATTCTCATCGCAGGACTATTTATAGATTGTGGAATTCCTGAATACATCGACAACTCGCAACAGCAGGAAAAAAAAACACCATAGTGTGCTGGGAGAAGGGAGGGCTATATGTGCTGGGAGAAGGGAGGGCTGGATCACAGCAAGTGTGTTGTTTAAAGTGGGTCAAGATGGATCACAGCAAGCGTGTTGTGTAGGTACTGTAGGATAGGTCAAAGTTCAACTTTCCATACCATGTATTTTCTCCGAAGATGTCAGCCTGTTATTTTGTTTGATGGCTTATTTAAAAATATAATTACAGTAATTATATTAATTGATAAGGCGGCGTATGTTACACCGCGGGATGACTAAAAGTACTATATTACTGACTATAACTGCTGTTTCATTAGTTCAGTTTACTTCAGTTAGGTGTGTATAAGACCTACCGAGACAAGTCTTGGGGTTGAGCTTGAAGAACTGGTTGCCCTCCAACTGCAGGGGACTGAGATCTTGTGGCTGGAACAGTTGTTGTTTTAATTGACTGGTGAATGGGAGTCCTTGCCAGTGGTAATGATAACTGTGCAGATGGTATCTGAATAGCAGGTGCAGTAGCTTGCCTCAACAAAGCTGAGGACTTGGATACTGAAAGTGTCGCAGAGCCTATTAAATTGCAAAAGATATGGTGATCTAACAATGATTTGGAGAAGGAGATAATTCCATTTATCTATAAGCAAATATATTTTCTTAAGGGAAAAAATCAGAGAAATGCAATCTTTATTTAATATATTTCAAAAAAAAAAATATTATATTCAAGGAATGAAGAAGATTATTTGCTGTTAGTTAATCTATAATTCTATTTAAATCTCCACTTTGCCTTAAAAAAAGGTGGTCAGCTGAAAGTCCATGGAGAGTTGGTCGGACAAGTTGACAAACACAAAACCCATAATTTTAACCCAGATACTGTCCCATATAGTAAAAAAATTAAGTATTTTTATAATTAATCACCTTGGTAGATCTCATAGACAATTTAAAGTAATGTTTGCAATGATTAAATTTGAAAAAAAAAAGCATGTTTAGAAATAAACTTGTTACATACCCAAAAAAATAAAATTTGATAATATTATGAACCACATTATGGTGGTACACCTGAAAACTATAGGTTTCTTTTTTTTTCAGAATCAATATATTTAATTATACATTAAAATATGATTAAAATTGTGAAGACAGCATTTCTGAGATCTACATTGTAATAAACATTCTCCTCTTAATTACAAAATGGATCGCTGGACTTACCTCTCGGTAAATTGGAAAAGTTAGGTGAAAATCCTTGAATATGAGTCTGTGGCTGCTGATTTGTTCTTGAAGCTCCCAACATACTGATGGGAATGGTAGTGCCAGTTAATCCTTGTTGTACAACAGTAGAGTTTACAGTTAGTGAATTTGATCCTAACTGAAGGACACTAGCCTGTGACAAAGTGACAGGAACAGTAATGGTATTATGGCTAACATTTCCTATCCCACTGGAGGCTGTAGTAGTAATGAGATTTAAAATACCCTCATTGGTTGTGTTAGGCTGACATAAAGCTGGGGATAAGAGCATAATCTGATGAGTGATTTAGTTGCAAATACATTTTTTTATATTTTGACTTTATAAAAGAGCTACTTACAAGGAGAAATTATACTAGGTATATTAACTTGATGGGGCTGGACAGTTCGAGCTGAAATATTCTGAATAGTCTGAGAAGGAGGCGCAGGGGCAATAGGTCGAGCAGATTTCTGGGGAAAAAAATGTGTTTATGTCAGCACTAATGATTTAAAGAACAAAATAATATGTGTGAGTTTATGTGACTATATATATATATATTAAGTAGTTGAAACAGGCTAAAAATGTCTCACTCCAAAGTTCTTCATTTCATGATGTGGCTGTACAATATATGTCTGTCCCTGAGCAGGCTGCAAAGGGAACGAAGGACGAGCAAGTAATCCTGAAGGGGCTGCAGAAGAATTAATCATACGTGATGCTTCTCCTTCACTCACACCTTCCCCTTTTCTATCTCCAACACCACTTGTCTTTATTTTGTTCATGAGTAAACCTGATAGATATTGAAAATGACATCTTATAGGCAAGTTTGTGATGCTACTACTATGGATAAGTGATTACAGTTTTCAATGAATACTTATTAAACAAATGTTCAAAATTAGCTTTAAATTAAAAAGATGTACAAAACATTAAAACTGTCACTAGCTAATGACTTACAAAGCAATGGTCTTAGGGTTTTATTTGAAATTTATATTCTCTACTATAATGACCTCAGTCTTGAAGCCACCCAAATATTGATGTTTTTAGTTCTAATTCTATAATTAATTTACTTATTTAAGTACATACGTAATAGTCCTTTTAATACTTTTAGTTACTTTCAATAAATTTTGTATTGATAAAATGTAATAATTCATGGATGTCTTTGACAATTGTGACAATGTATGCTTTTTATTGTTAATAAAGTGTAAATCATAAACTTACTTGATCTATTACAAGTGAAGTAAATTATTTGAGCTGATCGTAGTCTGTGGTTGCAGATATCTCAGAAAATGTAATTCTCTTAAAATGTTTATAACTTAATGTCGCGAAGAATATCACTGCTATGGGGGCTATGTACCCAAGTCAATTACCAAACGACATTGATGTCTTGTTCAAAACTTCCACAAAAAGAATGTCAGCTTCTGCTGTTCAGATTCTACATTTTCGATTTGGCTAGTCATTTGATCTTTCTATTAATTGTTTTGTTATTGTAAGCATAAATAATTGATTTAAAATAGAATAAATTGTAATTAATAGAAGAAACACTGAAAATTAAGGTAAATCCATATTGTTGAGAATGAAATTCAAGTAAACATACACAAGTCTATTCGTCAAATCATAGACTACACACCTAACAAGCCAATGCGACAAAAACTGATGAATGGGGGATGTGTAGTGGTAGAATCTATTTTTTAAAAATGGGGGTGTCAGAATTTAATCAGAGTGGCAAATAAGAAAAAACCATCTTGTCTCTTTAAGAAAAATTGTATACAAAACACTAAAATGGCTATAAAAAAAGAATTTTCAGAAAAAGTTATATATCTGATAAAATCAGCAAGTTTTAAAGCTTCACAAGCACTGTCAACAGCGGCAGTATACAACACAAACCAGACTAGATTACAATAGCAAACGTTCGTTGCTGATACGTACGCTTATCAGTTATATATTATAACACTCACCGTTCACACAAATTATCAGTTAGAACGCTAATAATAAATTTATTTTCGTAACGTAGGTATCATCTGTATTACAAATATGAATTCGATAGAACATCGTAATGTGCAACAACACAAGCATGAGAATAGACCGCTTCTGCTTCCGTAAAAACAGTCGCTGGTTGGTTCTGTTAGCCACGTGACGCTTTATTTTTTTCTACTTCTTTTATTTCCGGGTCGTGTTTATGTATGCTACTAAGGGGACGTACATTGCTTTGCAAAGTAATTAAGCTACACTTAATGCATAATATACTTAATAAAACTTGCAGATAACTACAGTCTATAACTGAGTTTAAACTAGATGGGTCTTTGCTGTTAAAATATGTAATTTGCTTTAGCCGCCAAACACAATATTGATCCCCAATTCTATTCTTCAGAGCGCATTACTTTTCTGACCATGACTGTAGTGTGGTCACCGTTTTGTGGTATGCAATTTTGGTCTGTTATTCTTCTCTATTCCATTGCAGTATGTTTGGTTTAAACCATATGGTTACTTTTTAATACACTTCTATTACTTGTTGGAAATAATGCTTTCTTAGATGTAAACAAAAAATTGTGGGTGATTTTAATTTTCAAAATTGAGCGCTATAAAGAAAACGTAGACAAATTGTGTGTGTGTAGTTACATCGCGGATTAATTTCATCATTTTACAACACATCGTTTTAATGCTGTGTTAGTGTGATTTTTTATAGATTAAATTAGAAATATGTATCCAGAATTTACTGCAAAATCTTTGTCGTAAATGAAGTTAACGGCCTTTTGCAAATGTCACTTGAAATTTCCTTTAAATTTAAATTTACCTTTTGTCAATAAACCTTTCACCCCTGAAGCTAATGGTTTAGTCAAGAAACGTTCGAACTTTAACCTTTGCGTGATTAAACTATACATATATATAAATTTGTGGATTTTTTTTTTTCCGCTTGTGTGCTGTGTTAGCGCTCAGTAATGTATGTCTTTCTGCTGTGCTTTGCGTTAGTGGTGAATAATCTTACCCTGCCAAAAATTAGGTTCCCCTAATTTAAGTAATATTTCATGATAAAATTATGAAGTTTAAAAAGTGCCAGCAAAAAAAAAAAACGAAGAATTCGCTCCGTAGATTTAGTTTTAAAAAAATGGAAATGTCCATTACTACTAAAGTACGATAATTACAAAAAAATGCTGTCCAGTTATAAATGATTGTTGTTTGAAATACCTGCCTCATTTACTCATTCCTCTCATTGTCTGTTTTGGCATCCCCTGCTTTTCTCTTTTCCTGTTGGTTCCATTCTAGTGCTTATCTTATAACACTGTCAACTGCTTTTCGGAGAGTGCGAACTATCCATCGCCATTTTCTTTTCTTGGCTGAAGGGCAATTGTTTAGTTTTTTGCCGAGGCATCTAGTAATAAATGCCTGTATTTCCATATTTCAGACCAATACATGAGGACAGATTTGACATTGTAATGAAAAGGTTCTAATGAACTAATGCATTGAAGGCTGCTCATGCGTTATAGTTCGATGCTTTGTGCCCCTCACTCTTCACTGAAAAAGCTTCCATTTTTTTTTTATAAAGGTCCACTGGATGCCCGTGATTCTGTCGTCTGTTGCAACCTTGCCTAATTCCTTTCTCTATTTCGAATTAGTTTGTCTGCTTGTCATTGTGTACAACTTAACAGGTGGAGCAACTCCATAATACAGCATCCAGCGTACACATCTAGACAAATAATATAGACTCACTGACACATATTTTTTTTTTTTTGCAGGATATTAAGGCACTCACTGAAACATACACACATCTATTGACAGCAAACTACTGACGGTAAATACAGAAAGTCTCACTGAAACAGACATCTGTTGAAAGGAGATAAAGGCTCATTGACACACACACACACACACACACTCATAATGACGGGAAATACAGACCGGCTCACTGACATAAAAATGTATTGACAAGAGACATACACACTCTCACTGACAATAACATATATACACATCTATTGACAGGAGATATAGTTAAAGAATATGTGTATACTGACCTGTATACACATGTGACATCGCACATTTCACCAATACGATGACGACTGACGTCATACAGATACCACCTTGTAGACTAATGACGTAAAGTGTCAGAATAACACATGTGTAAAATGTACAGGCACTTTACCGCAGAGATGGGGCACTTGGTTCTTGTTTTATGAAGTACTTGTACTCGAGTACATTTCGGGAGTATTTGTACTGATACTTCAATTTTTTGCACCTTGGTTACATGCACTTGCATGGTCAATACTGAGAACATCTCTACTTTACATGCACACACGTGAAGCGATCTTGTACTGCCTTGCATCGATGTCATTTCATGTTGTAATATAAATGAATTGATGCCATAATAAATTAGAGGATGTAATGATGTGACCTCACACATTTCACCAATACGATAACAGATGAGTTTTCGTCTTTCTGTTGCTACCGTGTATACAAATAATGTCACGTGACAAAATAACACATGCTATTTATGCACACGAATATTTAGGCCTAATGCTGATCATCAGACACCGTGAGGATGTGATTAGCTCAAAGCAAGGCACATCTCTAGTATTATTGTCAAGTGACGAATCGATCTTGTACTGTTTGGTTTAATGTTGTTCGCTGGTGTCATTCCATGTTGTAATATGCATGTCCGTAAATGTATTGATGTCATACTAAACGAAAGGATGAAATTGTGCACACATCTACCAATCCGACAAAGATGCCATTATACGTGTACAGCTGCGAATAATCCTACAAATCCATTCTAGTGCTTATCTTATAACACTGTCAACTGCTTTTCGGAGAGTGCGAACTATCCATCGCCATTTTCTTTTCTTGGCTGAAGGGCAATTGTTTAGTTTTTTGCCGAGGCATCTAGTAATAAATGCCTGTATTTCCATATTTCAGACCAATACATGAGGACAGATTTGACATTGTAATGAAAAGGTTCTAATGAACTAATGCATTGAAGTAGTATGATTTGTCACATCCAAAAAAAAAAACAACCATTAGTCACATCATTCACCCCAGTAAAGTTATGCTCAAAGTTATCCTGATTCGCCCGCAGGGGGTCTATGAAAAAGAATTCCTTTCGGAAGTACAGGCTGGAGTACACACAATGGAGCAAATCTTCAACTGTCTTATTATAAAATATATACACTGAGCATCAACGAGATCTCTGTCATAATGTCATTGACCCTTAATAACACTATTGACAGAGTTTGGTTACATTTAAAAAAAGTGGATCCGAGCGAATTTTTTTTTTTGGGGAAGGAGGGGTCAGCCCATTTTATTTAGACAAGAGACGAAATGTTCAATCTATGGTCAAATACTAGTTCCCATTTAAATAATAATTGATACAATCGGGGGCCTGAACATTTTTTGCATAGCGGCACCCCTTCAAAGACGCCACTGCATTTAAATATTATTACAATATACAATGTTATACTTATAAATGTTTCTTCTGTGTATCATTCATATACCAGTGTGTATGCTATGTTATTGTAGCCATAGGCAAAAGTAATTTGGAGACAAGTGCTGAATTAACATTTAAGCCTTAGCCAAATAAACACGGGTTTGGGGGGGGGCATCACACACAAATATAAACAAAGCCACTAACATTTTTTTCCGATTTCATAGTACTTGTATAATGAAAAATAAATATCTTATTAATTAAGCACATTGTGTTTTCCGATCGGAATCTATGCCTACCCAGGCCCGTAGCCAGGTCAAAGTAAGCAGGGAGGCCCCGATACCCAGCAAGGGGGCACCTTTACTTTTTCTTTATTTTTTCCTCTTTTTCTTCTTTTTTTAAGCGGGGGGGGGGGGGGAAGGCACGGGGCTGTGGCTACCACGTTATGAATAAATCAACTAACAGTCTATGTGTGTCTGACAAAGTACAAGCGATGAATACTAGCACATAAATAAAAGACTATTTAAACAAAAAAAAAAACAACTCCAGATCGAGACCATATGACAAAGTAAGGACACTTTTATTACTGTACGATTACTACTTGTTCTTATTTACAAATATCATTAGTAGAGCCGTCTACTTAGTAACTTACAGATGATGGAAGGAAGAAAAAAGAAGAAGCTTAAAACGTATTTAGTTCAGTCTGCGGAAGGGGGAGGGGGAGGTGGCACCAATTAGTTTGCAGTTAGGGAATCAAGGGGACCCAGTAAGGTACTTTTGGGGACTCGGGGAGGGGGTGGTATCTTTGAAGTCTATCCCCCCCTTCCAACGTTCTAACTGTTAAGTCATTTTAGCACTGAAAAAATAGTGCACACAAGTATTATATATATAATTTATTTTAAGTCACTTAACGACGCAACCCTTTCATTTTGACTGGATAATTTCCCTCTGGACAAAACGAGTTTCTCCTGCGTCACCCAATCAGTTAAAATATAGTAAAGAGTGAAATCAGTTAACAAACTAGATAGAATGGAAAACAAAATCTGATTCAGAAGAGTCGTATAGGGCCTTATGAGATGGTTTTATCACCGTTGCGTTAAGCACGCCTGGAACCCAGTAATAAAGGTTTTTAAAGGTGCGTTCCATTGCTGTCGTGCAGTCGCGTGAATAAGGAGGGGTGAAGCCAGGAAGAGAGGCAGTTTTGATAATAATGTGACATTTTGTATCTGAATATTAGAGCTCAGTAATTAAAATAATCTTATAAATTGTAATTTCTTGGGGGAAAAAAAGGGAATGCAAAAAAAGTTTTTTTTCGTTCATTTAGAAGCTCCAATTTTTTAATTGCATTTGATCGCCATTTTGACTTCGTGTTAGTAAAGATAAACAAATAAGTTCTATTAACTCAGCAGGATACCGTCAGTGTTAGTTATTATGTCTCTCCAACCTCAAGACAAAGTTAACATGAGTCTTGGTAAGGCACAGTATATTTTATTGTTTCATAATTTACAATTATCACTCATTAAAAATAGTCGATCTTAACAGTTGACGACGAGACAAAATTAAACATCGACGTCGTTGTGTAAGGCGTGTTATTAACTAATAACTTGTAATATAGACAAAAATTGATTTTTTTAAAGGACATGTCACGATCTTGACAAACTTACATTTGTGCATTTCAATTTTTTTTATTTAAAAAATATTTTTAAAATATCAATTGAGTGATAATTTCTTAAAAAGAATAAAATTAAATATTAAATTTATCATTCTTATTAGGAAATGGCTAGAGTTCCGTCCAGACGTACTCCATATTATTTTTTTTCAGGGTCCGTCTATAGATGTGCGCATGCGCGTACTAGACGGACTCCATATTATTTTTTATAGCAAATTTGTTTTTTTCTGGGATTAGGGGTAGGATTAGGGTTTGGAATAGGGTAGGATTAGGGTTAGGCACAATATCTATAGACGGACCCCAAAAAAAATATGGAGTCTGTCTAGTCGCGCATGCACAATATCTATAGATGGACCCCGGAAAAAATAATACGGAGTCTGTCTGGACGGAACTCTAGCCACTGCATTCTTATTATTATTAATATTAATAATATATTTTTTTAAAAGTATCTTTTTAAAGTATGAACCATTAGAAATATTAGAATCAATAATATTTCAGTACCATTATCATAACATAAAATATTTTGACACAGTTTTTCTTCGTCAACAGTAACATAATTGATAACATTAAATTGAGTGACTAAAACTTTCAAGATTTTTGTTGTGCTCTTTCTAATATACATTCAAATTACATTTATTTGAAATTTTCATGTCTTATATCTACGACAGCAGATTTCTGACAACTGCTGAGCAGTTAATAGACTATACTAAAATCTAAGTCTAAATGGCCTACTACAGGAGTAATAATTTCCATACAAAATCTTGTTAGATAGTTCTTCTTCTTCTTCCTTTGGCTCATTACAGCACATTTAGGGCCCTGGCCTGCCATACTACACTTTACCCGATCCATGGTCTTCTTCCTCCACTCTCTCTCTCCTATGGTTTTAAGGTCTTTCTCCACTTCCCTCAACCATTTGCTTCTTGGCCTAATTAAAATGAAAAGATTAAGGTGGGTAGGGCACATAGAAAGAATGGAAAACAACAGAGGTCTAAAAGCAATATATAAGGCAACACCTAATGAGTTTCTATATAGCGGTTGAAAAAAAAATATGAAGGGATATGGCAGTAGGATTTTTAAAATTTTGAATGTTTTGAGTCCACTGAAAGTTTTATGAATTTCATAGACTTGTGAATAACTTTATAATAACACTGCTCCTTTTTAAAAATTTGCTTTTTTTTTAATTGATGGGAAATAATTCTATTATAGATGAAATCATCAAGATCTCAAAGTCTGAAAAGATAAAGCAAGCCAAACAGATTAAAAAAGGAAGAGTTTTCTTTAGAGGTCAAGGATATCAAAGAGGACGTGGAAGAGGGAGGGGCATTGAAAAGAATGTCAATTCACAAGGACATATAAAAACTAATTCTGAAAGTTTAGGTCGTGGACGTGGAAGAGGTCGTGGAGCTTTTCAGCAGCACAATGTCAATCCTTTGGAGAGGAAAGGCACACGTCAGGTATCATTCTTCATTGCATTCTAAAATTTACATTTAGGATTTGATGATTTAGTTTAGAGCTTAAGAAAAAAAAGAATTTAAAGAAAGGGAAACATTAATTTTAAAAATTAGGTGTGTATGCATATTAGAAAATGTTTATCCCCTAACTCTCTAACTGGGGATTGCTAGTCGAGCAGTGGAAATCACACAGTTTCGGACCTTAGGGTCCTAGGTTTGCTCACCAAGGAATTTTTGAGGTCATGGTATCAGCTATGGTAAGGTTGAAAGAATGGCTATACAGATCTGACTCATTTTTGGTTTATAGGATCTATGAGATAAAAATCTCACCCTTAAAGGGACTTTAAAAAAAAGATTCTCTAACCCTATTTGAACTATCTACATTCATACAGTTGTAAAAAAAAAACAACGTATTTCTGAACTTGACTTCTCGTTTTTTATATATTAAAGAGTGCCAGAGAGAAATAGAGCTGAGAAAAAGAAATTAAGATGCATGTTACAGAAATAAAATAAACAAAAACAATTAATAAAATTAAGCAATTTAAGTCTTTTTCCGTTTCGGACAAAGGACATTTTAGAGCATTTTTTTCCGTGTTTTGATAAATAGAGAGGAAAGTAATCATGTTGAATAACTGTTACAAAAATAAATAATGATTACGCCCCTTTGATTAGCTTTTATTATTTATATTTAAAATATAAGCAAAAATGGTACCTAGGAAAGTCTTTTTTTTCGGCCCTGAGATGTCAGATCGCGAAATGGACTTTTGATGTACACTTGGCAGGCCAAGACCTAAAATGATATATACATCATGGGTCTAGGACTTATGGTTGCTGAGATCTAAGGTGCTCCTATGTTAATATAGCTTATATAGTAAAAAAAACAGTACTTTACAAGCCCCCTTTTACGGCCCTCAGAGGTCAGATCGCGAAACGGACAAAAGTAATTTCTTGGCAGGCCAAGACCTACAAAATGATATATACATCATGGGTCTAGGACTTATGGTTGTTGAGATCTAGGGTGATGATGGACAGACAGACAGACAAAACGGGGACAATAGAGCATTTTTTTTCAAAAATGCTCTCAAAATTGAACGTATGAAAACAAAAAGGCCTTTTAAAGGCCAAAAAAAAAACCTGGTTAAAGGCTACTTTTTAATCATATTTAATTACCATTTTTGCTGGTGAATTAGATTTCACCTGTCATAAAAGACACATACTAAGAAAAAGTTTGGCTGGCACAATGGCCATCTTCCTTTTAGTGTTGTTTTAGTCCCAGGTCCTATTTTAGTTTCAGTTTTTATTTCGTTTTTTCTGTAATAATTTTAGTTTTAGTCTAGTTTTAGTTTTAGGCCCAATTTTAGTTTTCGTTTTAGTTTTCGTCGACTAAAACACCAGAGTTTTAGTTTTCGTCTTATTCATTTTAGTTTTACTTTTAGTTTTAGTCTTGTAAACACCAATTACAAATAACATCATTGTTCATGACTAATTGTTGAAACAGATTGAAGCATAATAATAGTAGTCACAGAGATGACAGCTCAGTGTACTGAAACTGAGTCATTTCACTTCATTGTCACATTATAAGTCACACTATCACATTGTGTTATGTGCCAATACCAGGACTAAATTTTTGACTATGTTGTAGACTAGCAGACTTGCAGTGCATGTACAAAAAAACAACTAAAAACGTAATAACAATAAGAAACCGAAAACGTAAGTCAAAATTAAAACAAACGTGTTTATTCTAAGACCTAGAACTCTGAAATAACTAAACTAAGTAACAACAGTTTACTTGAAGAGTGAAGTAATTCTATTATTTTGATGACTTATATTCAGGGTTGTTAGTATCGAAGTATCGGCATCGGCCAATACAGTATCGGCGATACTTTTTTTATTATTGGTTGCTGTATTGCCGATCCTTTTTGTATCAAGTATTGATTTGTGTATCGCCGATACAATTTAAACAAAAAAAATTTCGATACTCTATACCGATACTTTACTAGTGCCACTATTTGCAAAAAAACAATAGCGATTTTAATACATTGTCATCTACATAAATTCAATCCCTACTAGCAGCCATCAACTCTACCAATATTAACGACAGCCACCTCCCCATCAATACACCACGGTCGGCGAGTTGAAGGAAAAATTTAGCTTTAATCTTCTTTTGAAGACTCTTTGCGCGCCGAGGTCTATAAATGTTATTCTTAGATTCTTTCATTCATTTACTTTCTTTCTGTCAACTATTTGTTCAATGTTTTAATGAACGACAGAAAAGAAAACTTAATTTTTTTATCCATCTGTCAGTTATACACACACACAACACACCCACACACACACACATATATATATATTTATATATATATATATATATATATATATATATATATATATATATATATATATATATATATAAAAATGTATATACTGTAAGTGTTTATAGGTTATATAGTGATAAATTATATACCTTGCTGTATTCTTGTGTGTATGTTTGTTAATTGAGTTGTTAATTCATTTGAGCTTATTTATATTTATAAATTGTTTTTATTTATTAATTCATTTTTTTAGTATTTACTACATTTCATTAAAAATAATTAATTGAATGGTATTACATTCTAAAACTGTATGTTCTAATTAAAATTGAAAACTTTGTAATAAAACAATATCATATAATTAACACATATTATATTATTACATAATATGCCGAGTTCAACAAACAATACAATTTGGGTGGTTAAAAACAATTAATTGAATAGAAATACATGAACATCAACAAATTTTTAAAAAATACAGTGGATTCCGCTTTATTGGGACACCGCTTATGTGGGACATATCTCAAAGAAACCAAACCAAGAAGCCAATAGTAAATTTGTATGTTTAACTGGGACAGCCGCTTAATTGGGACAAAAAACCTCGGTCCCGATGTGTCCCAATTAAGCAGAATCGACTGTATCTTGTAAAACGACACTCTTTGATCTAACCGCATGGCAATTTCAAACTTTCAAAGCAAAATTTATATCGTCGGCTGTCATTTTTCTTTTTTTTTTTATCTTTTGTTGTTCTTTCTTTCATGTGTCAACATTATACCGGAAAAGACGATAAATGGGGATTTTAGTTTTTATTTCGTTGGGGAGTTTTAGTTTCAGTTTTTATTCAGTCTTTTGTCTACGAGATTTAGTTTTCGTCTAGTTTTAGTCTTGCTGATAATTTTAGTTTTAGTTATCGTTGACGAAAAGTCAACATTTTCGTTAACGAAGGTTTTAGTTTTAGTTTTCGTCGACGAAAACAACACTACTTCCTTTACTTTCCAGAACTGACAGGTATTTGTTAAAAGGGGGATGGACTTAAAATACTCCCTTCATGACCAGATAACCAGAACTTTCAGGTTAGCTAATGTTCTCATGACTTTGTGCTACCGTTACCATTCTGGCCCTTAATTACCTAATGCTTAGTTGTCTGACCCTTATTACGCTTGCAAAGAATGAATCCTCACTCTTGGGTTAAGAGGTTCTTCTATATTTGTTAATTCTTTGTCCAAGACCTGAAATTTCTTTAAGTTTATGTTTCCTGTGCATATTTTTTGTTGAAAAGATTGATATTGATTGTCATCAATAAAATAATTAAAAAAAATAATGTACTTTGTAAAAATTGTAAACTTTGTTACAGAATATATCTGTAGCCAAGCTATTTGTATTGATTTGAAAAAAAAAAGAGCCCAACTTTGTCATGTTATTTTTTTCATTCAAGCTTAGATCACTCCATTTTTTTTTTTAAATTTTTAATTAACAGTTTCGTGGAAGAGGTAGAGGTACAAATCTAAATGTACAGCATCAGCAGAAGATATTTACAAACAACCAGAAGGCTAGTAGTAATTTTGTAGGTCAGCAGTCACTTCACAAAAAAAATGATGCAAAGAAACAGGCAGCTTTGTTGAGAGAAAAACAGCTAGCATTGAAAAATCTACAGCTGGCAAAGCAGAATGTACAGAATGTTAATTTAGCTTTGCAGAAAAGCTCAAGAGATTTGATTATCAATCAGAAAAGAGGCTTAAATAACATAACAACAGTAGGCATTTATTATATTATTCTTTATATTTTATTTACAGTCTTCTTTTAACTGTTAGCCTCCTTTCAGTGCACAACAGCAGTGGCGCCGAGAGCCAACTCGGGCCCCAGGGCAGGAATCATTGCAGGCCCCTTAATAAACAAAAAGTCGTGAAAAAATTAACATGGTCAGGGCGGCCAGGCCCCCTTACAGATGCGGGCCCCCTGGCAATGACCCCCTGCCCCCCCTCTCGGCGTGCCTGCCCAACAGTAAGGGGAATAATATCCTAAACTAGTATTAAAACATAGGGAAAAACATTTTTCTACGTTTTTTAATTTTAATGAAAATAAGCTCATCTTATAATGAAATTGATTGTCTGATTTGAATGTATAATATTGGTAAAAAAAAAAATTGTCATAATGTTTATGAAACTAAGTTTCCAATTGAATAGCTGACATTTTTGTTTTCTTAATAGACCATAGATAATAATTCTTCTTACTAATATAATAACCTCATAATACATGTAGTGTATACCTACACATCATGGTCCAAATTAGTGTTCATTTACATTAACCTAATAATCAAGCGGAATAGGGCAGTCTGAAGAGAAAGCAAACAGTCGATTTCTTGGGCAGCCGGTAGCCAATGCATGTAGTAAAATGCACTAATATCTCATTATCATTCTTATTCCTGAAAAAAAATATTGCTACCCTTTGTCCTTCATTGGTTGTTTTATTTTTGTCTTACTTTTTTGTTTAAAGTCTAATCGAGGTGGTCGAGGTAGAAGTAAACTGAACACACAACCAATACGCCAGCTGGTTAACACTTCTGTCACTGTTATCAACCCATCAGTCTCGAATTCAAACAGTTCATTTAGAGGAAAAAATAGAAGGTAAATATAGAGTAAAGCAATCTCTAACCTTTATAATTCATCATTCACTTCATATATTACCTGATATGTGAATGAGGTAGCAAAAAAAAAAACAAGGCACAACAAAAAAAAAATATGACAACTGACTAAATAATTTGATGTCAAACAAGATAAAAATGTCTTTTTACAGAACTTAAAGATACTGATACTTTGACATAACATGATTTACAAACACTTTTAACCAAATCTATAACAAAATTTAAACTGACTTTTTTATTCAAAAAAAATCATGTATCCATTTTATTATAATAAAATAAACAAATGATTTTTAGAAAAGCTAATATTTTAATATTTTCTATAAAGAGTTCATTTTATCTCCAAAGAACATGTTATGACTTTAAATCTATCTGTTTAAATAATTTGATACATCCATGTATGGCCATGCTTAAAATATATCTGCAATTTATAAATGTTTCCTTTTTTAATCTGTATAGTTATATGTAATAAGACCATTGAACCCAAATCGCAATACTTGGATCTCTATGACTTTTAAAAGAGCAAATTATGCATGCATTTATTCCATCATAAAATACTGAAAAGTACAAAATATTCCCTATAAATACCACTTAAAATAAAAATAGATGCAATTTATCACTAAGCTATGTTCATTAAATTCTTGTAACTAGTTGGTTGAAATTTTGTTGACTGGCTAAAAAAAAAAGTCCAAATTCGCATTTTTTTGTCAAATAATGATTGTCTTATTGTGTTCAGATTAAGGGACAAATTGTTAAACTTCCATTCTAATTCTGCTTACCACACAATTTTAAACAATAAGATTATTTATAAAAATGAGAGCCCTTTTTAACTTGTGCTAAATAAAACTATGAAGAATAGAAAAGTACACTGCTATTTTTTTTTTCCTCAATAAATTAAACTTATCCTCAAGTAGTCATTTTATTAATGCCTGAGACCATCAATAAAAAAAAAAGTAATTCCACACTTTGTGAAAAAAAAAATGTATGGTTGTAGAATGGACTGAAAGCTGACATTTAGAACAGTTTATTTTCATTTGAGTGTGGTTGGAAAGAAACTTAGTTTTTTAAAAGTTTTTTTTTTTCTGTAACTTTTTTTTTTCCTTCTTTTTTTTTTCAAGGGGGAGAGGAAATTTAAATAAACAGAGATCTGAACATTTTACTATTCTAGTGTCAAATGAACAGTAAGCATTTCATATTTAGACTTGTTGATTTGTGTTTTTTTATGTATTACAAATTTTTAATTTACATCTTCTGTATTTATTTTAGTTTGAGTATTATGTGACATTTTTTTTTTGTTGTTGTTTATGTGACATTTTTTTTTGGTTGTTGTTTTTTCTATTTTTGAAGAAAAATTGATTATCGCATGTTTTCTGAAAAAAAAATATGTTTTACTGTCATTTCACTTTAAAATTTTTAGCTTGGTTCAGATACTATCTTAATACATTTTTGTGATGACTAGCTTAATTATTGCAATAGTTGAATAATATTTCTTATGTATGTACTGGTTGGTGCTTAGGTAATTAGCCGGACATACATTCTGTAGCCTGTAATACAAGCTGTGGGTTGCGGAAAAAATGTATGCTCTATATACATATTACATAGTATTTGTACAGACTTGCCAAAAGATTTTGCAGGAATACAAAAAAATGTCATTTATCATTTATTAATTTTGTATGAATGGTACATATTAATACTATTTTATTAATTTTTCAGATTGCAACCAAATAAGCAAGAATCAGTTTCCATTGTGGATCAGTTGAAGGTAGATTACTTTAAAATTTCTCAGTTACATTAGAACATTGTGCAGTTTTTAATTGATCATTGAATGTACAATTAAAATAGCTTTGTATCTAGTTTTTTTTTAAATATGAGTTTAGTTTTCTTAATCTTTATATGAACTTTAGTGCTATTGATGTTATTTTTATAGCTTTTAAAACCAGCTGTTCCAACTGCATATAAATTTCAGAAGAATATGTTTGCTGCCCCAGCGGTATGTACTTTCATTTTAAGGAAAAAATTCCTCTTTTTATTTTCATATTAGACTTTTAAACCAGCATTATTTCCTTAGCCATTACATATTTTTTGATGTCTGAAACTAAATGAAGTAAATGTATTAATGCCAGCTTGTCTTGAAAAATGTTAACAGCTTGAAATTGTACCCCAAATATTAACAGATCACACTTAATTGTAATGGTTTAAATTAACAAATGTTGTACTTGATGGATAGATAGGGACTTGTGTCAGTTGTACATTTGGTTATTATCTTCCAATTTAGAGATGTTTAAATTTGCAGTTCTGTGAAAATTAGATAATAATATTGAATTGTGATTTTTTATTTTAATTTAAATTCATTTTTATTTATCAAAAATGCCAATTTCAATACTTAAAACTGCAGCCATCAATTTGATTGAAGAAATTGAAGTTATCTTTGCATGAGTTTACCAGACTATATTGTAATTCCGTGTTTCTCAACCTTTTTCGCAATTACCCCGAATTTGAAGACATCTCTGCTTGATATGCAAAATACACAATTGTAGGCATCCGAGTTTGATTATTTATAAAGATTTTTATTTAACTGTGTTTTAGAAGCTGTATATTCTCTTTCATAGCCAACAAGGAGAGGGGGTCAGCAAGGTTTAAATAAAAAAGCACAGGTGTAAGCCTCTCCTTTTTGACAAGTTTGTAATGATGCCTTTTGACATGTATCTAACAGAAAAATTTGGCTTTGAAGTCTTATTTAAACCAAATTCCAGGAAATATGCAATTAATAATGAGAAATATATTTTTTTTGATAATGGCGCTTAAAAGTGCATTAAAAGGAACTAAATATTCCCTAAAATAGCATCATTAAAGGTATGAACACACCAACACGAAATTCCGGTATCTAAGGGCATTGCGAATTCCGTCTCTGTTTCGCTGCAATGATATTCTAATGAGAACATGTACACCGGTCAGGAATTCCGTTGTGGAACAGCGAAAGTTTTCAGTTTCGCTGCTTGCAGAGTTTTTTCCGGAGAGCTACATTTTCCGTCATGATAAACAAACAAAATGGCTGCTTAGAAACGTCGATTCGACTAGAAAAAATGATTCACATTAGTGTATTCATTAAAAACAACAACAACAAAGTGAATTTTGACAGAAAAACATGATTACTAGTTTTGGCCGGCAACAGTCTTTGTATATGAATTTCTGAAAGGAAAATATACTTCGTCTATCTACATATTCTATAAATGAAATGAAATTTCTTTCGATCGAAGCGCGGTCTGAAAACATAAATTATAAATTATAAATGCTATTAAAAATGTTTGGCTGATCATGACAACGAAAAATAAATAAACGGCTACCGATCAAATAAAAAGTTAGAAAAAAAAACAACAGTTTTCCATTTTTAGCTAGACAATTTAGTAATAAGAACAAAAAAGGGTCACGGGAGGCAGCATTTTCTGCTTTTTTTTTTAAAAAAGTGTTGTTTTTAATCTTTTTTTTTCGTTAAGACAATAATACACATCCAGTTTTTTGAAAACACAAAACATCAATTTCTAAACTCTTCAAAAAACTGGCCTTTCATTTATTGTCTGTCAGCTTAGTAGTAAGATGTGCTCTGCTAAATTAACTGAATCGCTGATTGAATGCATCAAGACATACCCTATTCTATATAGCATGAGTCATCCAGAGTATAAAAATTGCAGAAAGAAAGATAAAATATATGAGGAGATCGGCTCATATTTTAATGAAAGTGGTAAGTTATTATTTTCTTTCAATATATAGCAGGGCTATTAGATATGTGGACTTGATATGCAAAGTGGCTAAGGTAATAGGCAGCATGTTTAGCCTCTGCCAATTTGTAATATGACCAGGGTTGTTAACAATACTAAAAAAAAATATTGGCAATACCAATACCAATACAATTTTAAAACCAGTATTGCAATACCAATACCAATACAATTTTAAAACCAGTATTGCAATACCAATATTTATTTATTATTGCCAATACCAATACCAATATTTGGGTCATTCGATGAATACAATGCAAATACGTAATTCATTGCTTACATCGATAAACGATAACAACATTTTTGGCTAATTTAGATGATGTATTTTTAACCAATTTTATTCAATAGTTAACACTTAGTTTCACTCAAAGCATCCAAAAGTCGTTGACAACATAATAAACTACTATTGAATAAGTCGGCATACCTTAACGTCCTTTAGCAACAAGATTTTTAATATGTATGATGTACACATATTGTAAATGAATGGATGGATGGATGAAGCAAATGACTGTCATAGAAAAGCAAATGATACTTAAACAGTTAAACATCACACTATAGTAAAAGTAGTCAGACTGAGTCAGTGGATTGCATTACATCTGGAAAACTAACGATGAATTCCAGTAGAGTTCACAGGGTAACGCCACCTAACTTGCAGTTACCACTTACCCAGGCGAAGAAAAGTAACCATTTCAAAATGCACACTGCTCAGTTGTTAACAAAGAGGGGAAAATATTCGTCCTCCTAATGCAGCGGTCGGGGAACTTTTTTAATCATTACCCCAAAATATTTTTTGCAAGTTGATATTACCCCATAGCAAATTAAAAATATACACTTTTTACTCCCAAAAGTTTCATTTTTACCCCCAAAAATATTTTTTTTACCCTATTTGGGGTAATTCACCCCGGTTCCCCGACCGCTGTCCTAATGAAAACAGCTTTTCAACAGCATCGCTTGAAGGAAGTCCTGTATTTAGGTATATTTATATTTTATGGATATGTGGATAGGCATCCAATGATGCAATACTGTCTGAAGTGTCTGCCAAGTAATTATTAATTTCTTGATTCACATCAGTGATTGTGAAACGCGTCTCTTCAGTACTTCAATAAGATGCGAACGCTGCAAATCATCATCCATCCAGTCCAACTTGAATTAGGGATGTACAACGGATGCCAGCTGAGCATCAATGCTGTCAAACATGTTTGCAAATCTTCTATCGATGGCATTCAAAAGACAGGAAGCTAATGGAGAACAAACTACGAGCCGATCATTCTTTCCTTGATCAAGAAACACTTTTAACTGAGCCTTCATCACGACAAGTGTTGGTAAAAGGAAACCAAGTCCAATGTCTTTTTTAGTTTCACCTTGCAAAATATCTAATCCACAGCAAACAGGCTTCATAACAGCAACATACTCTTTAACAAATGTTTTCTATACAGGCTGTAGTCTTTTGATATCAAGTTCATCACAAAGTTTGTCAACAACTTCCATTTCACTTACACAGAGAATATTGTAAACTCTGGTGACAGCATCATACTTTGAATTCCACCGGGTTTCACCAGGTGTTACCAAAAGCATACCAAGTGATCTACCTGACGATACTTTGCAAATAACAATAAACACTCAAGAAAATTATTTAATGCAACCGGAAAAAAGCTTGGAAAGAATAGCAAATTCCATAGAAATCAATTTACTTAGAGTACTCACTGGTCAATGCTCATTGCCACAGATAACATATATGATTTCTATTATCATTCATTGCTCAGTCTCATTCAAAAATTGTTTAGCAATGTCACTCGCAAGATGGCGACACCAAAGAAAAATTTATTATATTCAGCTTTATTCACAACCAGTGTTGTAGAGAACTTATTGAATATTGCTGTAAGTATTGGTTAAAAATCAATACCAATATCAAAAATAATTATTGGCAATACCAATACCAATATTAAATTTCAAGAAGTATTGCAATATCGTACCAATACTTTAAAAAGTATTGGCAATAGTGCCAATACCAATACAATATTGCAATATTAACAACCCTGAATATGACCTGTGGACTAGATAAGCTCATGACAATTTTATAGCCAGCATGATAAGCCTCTGACAAATATTTAAAAAAAATAATGGTAGAAAATAATTTTTTTTAGTCGATGCAGGACTTAGATAACCGACTAGGCTTAGTCCTAGACCTAGATGCATTATACTTAAATGCTGACTAATTCGTATAATAATTAAATAGTGAATTGATCATGTTATATTTTAATGCAAAGTTAAATATTTATTTCAATGGTGAGTTTTGTGTGGCTCCCAATGATACTATATTCTATAACATTATTATTATATTAAGTTAATGCTTAATCAGTGATTAAGTTAAAAAGTTTAGTCAACAGAGTAGTTTATGAATTTTATGGACACTTTTGTGAAAAGGCTATGTCCACAAACATTTTTGAAGATGTGCTTATATATAAATGCAACTAAAGTATAGATTTTTTAATATATAAAGTTGAGAATTTTATAAGTCAAAATTAATAGTTAATTACTATTACTAATTGTGAAAAAAATAGTCATGTAGTCAAAATGACATTGCTTTCATCTTATAGCATTTATTTTTATTGTTTACAATCCTGTGCAGGTGTTGATTGTTAGATATCATTAATAGTATTGTGATAAAAATGAAAAGTCACACATATTTTATATTTAGTTTAAAATAAAGTTATTACAACTGCAGCATAACATTTCAATAAAGGCTAACAGTTCATTTTCATGAAAGCACTTTTCGCAGTTAACATATTAACCATGATGATTACTAGAAATATCCAGTAACTGCTGGGTTTTTTATTTTTATGGACATAGCCTTTTTATGAAAATTTTGCTGAAATCACTGCTAATTTCTTGCTTTTCCTATTTTTTATGCATTCAAATCATTTTACTTCAAATCATTATTTTTTTAAAAAGTAAAAAACAGCAATTAGTACTTTAAAAAAATCAACATGAAAAAATGAAAAAAAATTCAAATAATTTAATGAATCCAAGACAAATGTTAAAAAAATATTTCAAGCAATTTTAAAGCAAATAATTATAATGCATTGAAATATTCCACAAATTTCTCCCTAGTGTTGAAGGCTATGTCTGTTGCCCTTCTGCTCTCAGTTTTTATGTTCCTCAAGGTACTTGGTTGGTCTTCACCATTTAAGCCTTCTTGAAACCCCTCTGGAGAACTTTTCTTGGTAATCAGGAAGTTGTGTAGGATGCATGCAGCAAACACAATGGTTTTTGAGGTCTCCACGTCTGTCGCCAATGGGCGGAACAAAAATCTCCATCGCTGCGCAAGTATGCCAAAGGCATTTTCAACTAACCTGCGTGCTCTGCACAGGTGATTGTTAAACAATTCTTTTTGTGTGTCTGTCTTTGCCTGTCTGTAGGGAAATGGCCTCATCAAATATGGCTTGAGACCAAAGGCTTCATCCCCAACAAGCACATATGGACATGGCTCATTCTGCCCATTAAGTGCTTTAGGGCTCGGCACTTTCATTTCCCCAGCCTCAAACTTTTGTCCCATATTTGACGCCTCAAATAAGCCCCCATCACTGTTTTTGCCATAGCCGCCTACGTCCACACACAAAAATGCATAGTCTGGTCCCACAATCGCCATCAAGACCATTGAAAATTTGTGGAGGTAGCAAAAGTACTTGGAACCTGATTTAGCAGGACATTTGATGGTAACATGCTTTCCATCAATGCTTCCTATGCAGTTAGGAAAACTCCATGTTTCTCGAAAGCCTTTTTCAGATCTTTCCCAGGTTTCTTGCGTTGGTGGGGGCATATATATCGGTTGTAATCTGTTGCAAATTGCTAGGCATACGTCTTTTACTATTCCTCCTACAGTGGAAAATCCCACTCTGTAGCTATGGCCAATTGTGCTGTAAGAGTCCCCTGTGGCAAGAAACCTGAAAAATTAAATAAGTACCATTACAAAGAATACCAAACATTTAATAAAAAAGTAATGTACATATAATATTACAGTTAATACTGGGCTTTTGTTTTAAATCTACAGGTGACGAAATAAAAAAAAGATGGAGAAATCTAAGGGACACATACATGAAACATTTGAAACAGACCAAAACCACAACTGGCCAGGCATCTAAGCCGTTATCAAAATGGCAGTGGTCCAGTCAAATGGAATTTCTACGCCCTTTTGTTTCCTTCAGCAAAACCATTTCCAATGTAATGCCATTAACAGAAGAATTAACAGAAGGAGATTCACCTGAACAAGCAACAGATGGAGGTGATAAAGAACTGCCCACATGTCATTATGAAGTGTATGTTGATCTTGAACAATCTTTTGAGGCCATTGAGGCTCCCCCATGAAACAAGATCTATCACCAAAGTGTGATCTTTCATCGAAAAGAAAGCGGAGAAATGAAGACAACAATTCATCTGTGCAATCACTTATACAGTATTTTGAAAATCGCCAGAAGGCAACTGCTGACCAAACTGAGCTTTTGTTTTCGGCTTATGCAAAGACATTGAAAACATTTTCCAGGAAGAGTCAAACCACTATTAAACTAAAAATGGCAGAGCTTTTTGCTGAGCATGAAATAATAAATATGACACAAGGAGATAATGAGCATGATTAAACCCAATTTTTTCATACTTGTTTTTGTGTAGTTATTGCTTTTATATTTCCTTATGAAATTATGAATTTCTCAAATTTCAAATACCTTAAAGTGATGGCTAGTCTTTCTTCCACAGAAATGGCCTCACGGTAGTTAGTGTCTAACTTTTCGATGTCTGACTGAATCATAATAGCTATCTCCCCAAAGCATTCTTTAGTCATTCTAAAGTATTTGTGAAATCTAACAGGATCTCTTTTTAATTGTGGCATCAAAGCATGGTACTCTCCACTCTTTGGCCTCTCCATGTTTATGTCATGAACCCATTTCCTTTTTCTGAAATAAAAAAAAAATTACTAAGATAAATTATACAGCTGTATTAGTAACTGTATTACCTAAAATATAGTAAAAAAAAAAACAACTATGTATGATGAAAAATTACTGTAAGGCTTTTAAATAAAGTTTTTTGTCGAAAGAAAAGATAAATTAAATGTCTAAAATAAACAAAAAATATTTACAAGATAATTCATTGAACAAATGTAGTAAATTTATTTTAAAAAATGAATTGCTGAGTAATTTTTTTAAAAATTAGTTATAACTCGTATAATGGTTTTAAAAAATTAATGTCCATCACTAAATTACGGGCAAATATCTTGAAAGTATCTGTGCTAATTACATCTTCACTTAACCATCATAGATTAAAGAAATTCAATGTTTATGATTCATGTCCATTGAATTTGAGTACTGTGGGAATGAAGCAAATACTATCTATAACTATACATCGATTGATCAATTTATGTTAAAATAAATAAACGCAAAACAATAATACAAAAAATTAAACATACCTAGAGTTCTGTTCTTTAAGTAAAGTTAGCAAAAGTAAAGCTGCTTCTTCATCAGATGAGGAATAAGCCATAGTAAAAAATGATATTCAGCAAAGAGGCACAGCTAAGTTTCACTAGCAGGAAGTGCTAAGTAATCAAAAAATACTCTTTCCAGTGAGTTGTTTCGGCGCTCACCGTTTCGTCCCGGTGTATTTACAAGAGTTTCGCTAAGTTGAGACTTCCGCGCGGAAGGTTCCGCGCAAAAGTGTTTCGTCTTGGTGTGTTCAGAACTTTAATCTGAACCCTAGTAATAAGTTAACAGATACTCCTGCCCCAAATACAATAATAATGTAGAAATGACACTACAGAAAGTTCCTGTGGTGACTGAGCTAAAACTACAAGTACATTCCTCATCCTTAAAGAGACCTCTTATTCTTGGGTTATCTGATTTCTGTTCTGATAAAGCAATTAACAAATTTAGTGAAAAGCAATCTTCTCCGAATCTTTTAGCTTATTAAAAGTAAAATATTTGTACAAGTTACCTTTTTCGAACTTGGCTTTATCCACAGACTGGCCTCAGTCTGAATGAAAGATTTTCCAGTTCAACCCTTTCAGAAGGTGGAGATGGTTTCAATGATGGAAGAAAAGTTTTTTTGTAACACAAGAGTTCTTATTGCCATACAAGTATATGTTGGAATTTTTAGATGAAATTTGTCTGTGTCACATATGATAAAATGGTTACATTATAATTGCTAACAGCAGAAATTGGATTTGATTACAGTGTACATGTATTACTTTGTATTGTTTAAATTTATACTTTAATCATCTGATCTTTAATCATCTGATTTGAATCATTTAAACATTAAAATATGTTTTTCCCCCCTTTTTTTTAATATTAATTCATGTATAATGTTACTTGATTTTTTCTGTAGGGGTATAATCTGGTTTATATTAAACCAGAATGGTTTATATTGAGATCAAGAGCATTCATTACATTTCCCATATTTTTTAATTCTTTATTTGAATAGTGATGCACCATTATCGTAGCCGACCACCATATTTCAAGAATTTCTGTTGTTTTTTTTAAGTGCCAAGAGCTAAATGGCTCAATTTTTTTCTTCTTTCTTCTATGTGATACATAATCTTTTAACCTGTTTTTCTGTGTAGTTAAAAGAATTCACTGTTTTACAGAAATGAATCAACACAATTTTATTCATTATGGGACATATTGCAAAGTTTGCTTAATTACATTGTCAGTTTTTTTTTTAATACAGTCAATTCCGCTTAATTGGGACACATCGGGACCCGGGCCTTTTTTCCCATTTAAAATTCAAAAATTCCCATGGCCTCCTGGGTTGGGTTCCTTTAGGATTGGTCCCAAATAAGGGTGTTCCCATTTAAAAGAGACCCCTCTGTATTTAAATTCACACACTACCAACATTAGAACTTTTAAACTCAGTTTTTTTTGTGGTGCACAACAATTTTAAAGATGGGTATAAAGAATGCTTTTGTACAAATGTTGTACAAATTTAATAGAACAATGTACTTTGGGGAATCCAAAACATATTTAAAATTGCAGCTTTTATTTGACACTTTAACTTTTGTTGCCTTGTAAATAATTACTGTATAATAAAAACTAGTTACAGAATTTAACTTATTTGTCTCTTGTTTATCTTTCAGAATTCTAACTTGATATAATATTTATTAAAGAGATGATTTACCAAACTGTTTGGTCTCCTTACACTTTACTTTGTTTGTTAGCTGTACATTTGTTTTAGCCATACAATTTAATTTTTCTCAAGAAAGTATGATAGTACGACTATTCAGTAGTATTTGTTTAGATAGATGAAGAGAAAATTGAATTATTTTGTTTCTTTCCAATGTAAATTTTATTTTAATCTAAATAACTTGTATTAGACCATACCGTTTTAATACACCCATAAAAATTTTGGTTAAATCGGTTAAAACTAAGCAAACGTTTATCAAATAGGGCAAAGAATATAATTTATTTTAACATTATACACATGAGTGATGTTTTACATCTTGCATTTTCCATAGTGTAAGGCAGTAAAACATGCATACCTCACTGGGCATGTTAAAAGTTTGGTGGGGGTTATCACTGCACCGGGCTGAAAGCATTGGGTAAACATGCACGGCTAAAGAGAAAACAATGAAATGAAGCAAAGACTATAAAACAATATTTGCAATTTTTTTTCTTCTAGGGGTACTCAGTATTACAAAATAAAAAAGGGGGGGAACACTGGTTGAGGTGACAAAAAATATTAAAAGTTATGGTAAGAATATAAATCAACAATTTGTTAGAAAATACACATGTACTACGTGTGACATTAAAATCAATACCAGTGCCCCCCCCCCTCCCAGGAAAATAATGTACACAATCTACAGTGCCTGCATTAAGCACATTCCTACTCATGCTATTCACAATCATATTCACATTTTCCAATTGTTTTCTTCTAAAATTCCGTTTCCAATAGCAACTATTGGAATTGACATTCATGGTTATAGACTTTTGCATACAAGACTTACTATGTGAAATGTTAATACCAAAATCAGCCACTGAGTCCAACGCTTCAATAACAAGGCAAAAAAACAAACTTGAATGACAAATTATTTTTTTGCTGTCAATTATAAGTTATAACTTTATAGACATCAATCATTGTCATTAACTAAAGAAACTTAATATTCTTCTGAGCATTGTTTTCACAGTTTTCATACAAGTAGGGCGATAAATCTTGTAGAGAGTTGGGTATGTCATCAGGCAGAGAGCTTGTTAAATCATCAAGTAGTAGACTTTCATATCTACTTGTTACAGAGTTGGATATGTCATCAGACAGAGAGCTTAATGTTTCTGTTTCACAGTGTAACTGATGGAAACAGTGGAATCTTGTATCAGATTTGCAATGTGGCCTGAATTGTTTAGGTGGTAGGACATTCATTTCTGTACAATGTGATGAATTATCACCCAGTGAGCTCCCTTCCTTTTGATGCATTTCTGCACAGTTGGTAACTGGGCACTTATCCAAATTTGTATTCTCAGTGAATCTGAAATATATTTTGAACATATAACTTTTATATAGCAAAAAAAGGAGAGCAATCTAAATCATTAGTGGAAAGCTCACTTATTTCACCTGTATCCAAGATTATTGTGTGGCTAGCACAATGCCCAGTCATCTTTTACTTTCCTTAACCAATGTCAGACACCCATTTAAAAATAAAAAGGATTTAGGAACTTAATCTAGACCTAAGAACAAAAAATCTTTCAGGTAACCAATTTGTTTTAAATCATTTAAAGCATTGATAAAACTGACCACTTTGAAAGGTATTTGAAACCAGTAATAATAAATGATATGGGTCTGAATTTTTCTCACAAATTGCTTCAAATAATGGTTTTCAATGCTTATAATAGCCAAAAAGTGGAGCTGTAGACCTTGGACACATTTACTTCATGTAAAGAGCAAGCCTACACCCACAAGGGATAGTTTGTGCACATATTTATGGTTTCAAATCAAATTCATTGGTGAATGACAAGGCTTCTTTCAAGGGCCGGTGATTTTTATATTAGTGATAAGACAACACCAGAGTTTTAAACAATGCCAATTCTTCCCTATCAAGTAAGGGAGGAATGTCAAAGAATAGTCTTAAATGTGTCATAAAAGTGACATTCACGACAGCTTTTTGGCAAACAAACTATCATACTTCACTGTAAGCAGATACATTCACAGACAAAAATCACACATACACTCAATAATTGAAAGGAGATACAGAAAACTCACTGAAACATACATCTGCAGAGAGGAGATATAGGCAGACTCAGTGTCACATATACACATCTATCTACTGACTGGAGATACAGACTCACAGATGGAGATACAGGCAGACTCAGTGTCACATAAACACATCTATCTACTGACTGGAGATACAGACTCACAGACAGGAGATGCAGAAAGACTAACTGACACAAACATCTATGAACAGGACACACTCACTGACTTAAGCACAGATCTATTGACAGGACATGCACACAGACTGACACATACACACACCCATCTACAGAAGATTTAGTCTAATTATGTTAGTACAACACCAGGTTCATGTGTGACATCACATATTTCACCAAAACAATGATGTGCATATGTGTATCACAGTGGATACAAATGATGTCAGACATCATTTTTGAGATAAAAATTTTGTTTTTAATTCTTCAAGTGCTTTTATTTTTCTTCATCTTGCCAATAAATAAAACATGTTAAAAAAATATATTTAACCCATGCTAACTATTTAAATAAAATGAAAAGTTTAACAACTTACTCAATAATTTTGTCACCTTGATTTTCTCTGAATCTTGTACCATAACCATCTGTATTGACTTTCCTTTCAATATTCTTCTCTGTAATTTTACAAAAAGGAAAATTTTAATTTTATCAAAAACTTGGATATATAACTGGAAAACAAAATTCTCATAATTGCATGAATACCTTTTGAGAGCTCTTGATATTCACTCAGAAACATTCCTTTAGGAAACAAACGATGAACTGGGAGTATTTCATCCTTCACATTAATTTTTAGACTTGATAAAAGAGAACAGAGGTCCTCGATTGAATCAGCTTCTTCAACCTTAGCAACTGTAAAATTAATATGATAATCATTAACGTAATACAAGTATTAGAATATGAAAACCTGCTAGTTTTTTTTTTTACTTCTTAAATCTAAAGCATTTTCAATGTAAGCTAATTTATTTTGTGTGCAAGTTCTGCGGAGACTTTATTTAATCTGTAAGGTTATGGGTATGATATCAGTGATAATATGCAGGATTGCTTTGCAATCATTTGATTGAAAAACACTATTTATAAGCTGTACAGTGTCTCGAAGATCACTGATGCTTTAGCCTTGTAGAAGGAGTATGATGACTTTGTTGCAAGTGCAAGAGACAAAAATGGGTTTGCAGATCAAAGTGTTCCAACAACTTCTTTCAGATATTTATTAATACTACTAAGCCGGTTCTTAAAAATAATAGTTGCAAAGATAGTTTTTAACTAATTCACCATCCATGTCCAAAAAAGAAACTTAGAGGAGAAACTATGTTCTTCAAATTAAACATTTGTCACCGCAGTGTTCAAAGTTGATGTGTTATTGAAGACTGCCACCACACAACTATTAGATAAACTTGAGTGATACCAAAGTGTGAAAGTTTCATGAAATCTATACTCAGGATAACCTTAAACACATGGCAAATTACATATTTGTGGGTCTATGCCATAATTTAACATTCTGGCTTTTGTTTGGGGAAAACAATAACAAGAAACTAGAAGTTTAGACAGAATACCCATAATAATAAGCCTTGTCCTGATCATTTTTATTTTTCAATCAAATACACATGTAGTTGATTGATTTGAATGTTAAAAACTTCAGACTCTCATTGGAGGAAATATGGGCCAATAGGATGTTTTTTTCACACATTGATTCTAATAATAGATGTTTAAGAAAATGTATTTTATTATGATTTATCACAAAAAATTATATATCAGATGAAAGAAAATTGAAAGGTCTTTAATCTGAAAGATATAGTTTTTTGTTAAATGTATTAGTGTTATAGTTTTAAATTATATATTAGTGCGAATAGTCTAAATCTTTACTTGAACTACAATGTTAAATATGTAATAAAATTCAACATACTAGCAAAATGGATTGTTCAGTATCGGCACCACTTTTACTATAATACGATGAATTATTTTGAATATTAAACATTATGTGAACTAGTGAAAAAAGATTAAATCTTCGATAATTCAATAACTTATCAGTTAAAATAAAAATACAGCTGGATTTACTGGGTATCATTTTTATGTTACTGGTTTAAACCAGTGTCAATATCAGATGATCGTAAACTATATAAAAAATGTGATAAGTAAAAAAAAATACCGTAAAAAACAGAAAGTTCATTTAATCAAAATAAAGCTCAATGGTAGTTTTGCATTTTAAGATAATTACTTTGCAAATTTATTCACTAGTTTTGTTCATTTTATAATTAATAGCTACATTTTCTGCTGCTGACAGTGATCTTTGAGCAAAATTTAACAATTCACTGGCAGATCCCAGCTGCCAGTGGTGCTGAATGAGTTAACCTGATTTAAGTTAAAGTAAATTTTAAGAAAAAAAAAATTAAAAAAAAAAGTCATACTCTGGTGATTGGGTCCTGTCGCTATGTGAATAGCAACATCAGCATAAGGTTTTTCAGACTGTTCATTTTTTATACAGGACTGTGATATTCTAACTAAGGTGCTCCCCATAGGTAAATTGTTCATAATTTCAGAAGTTTGCCTATAGGTCATAAAACTGACAAAAACTCTGAAACAAATTATAAAATTTGTTTTGTATATTTTAATGAATTCATGGTGACAGAAAATAAACAGAATTGAGAAAACTTTAAATTTAACTAGATAGATAAGTGTTATTTATTGGCATACTACATTGAAAAAGAAAATCTCTCAACTATTTCTCCTTTTTATCTCAATTGCAGGTTTGTCATGAACTGTGAAAAGGTGCTGAAAAAAAATTTATCCTGTAACTCCAGCATTCAGATATACTTCTGGCGTCTCAATAATTAAGTGGCTTCTCTCAAATACTTTTTTTTTTCAATCCTCTCTAAAAGGGGCAAAAGTTAGCAAAATCTCATTTTGAAAATTCTACAGCAATTTTAATTGCTTCTCTATAAGCCCCCTTTTGTGACTGATCTCCAGCTTATTATTCTAATGCTTTTTATGTGTATTTATTGCCACATTTGTAAGAATTGTTGGCTTTAAGAGCTACATTCAGCTCTTCATTGATTTTAGCCAGGCTCCAAATAAGTCAGTTTTTTTCTATTATTTCATTACTGAATCCTGTTAAATTACTGTGGGTCAGTTAAGTTTTTACTGCATTAAAAAAATGGAATGCTGCTCTCATAGAGCTTCAGTGTCCCACCCATCATATATACCTTAAAAATATAGTGTATACAGGGTTATTATACTTTTCCAAATTGAAATTCAGTGGGAAGTTTTTCCATATATCAAAACCAAATTCCATACGTATTTTGGTAAATAAATTATGGAATTTCTAACTATTTAACCATAAAAAACAAGTCAATCCAGCTTATTGGGAGATGAAAAAAATTCATCAAAGTGACTAAAATCTGCTTATGACCACCACTGCCATTAGTTGAGACAGGTAAGCACCTCCACCGAACAAAATATGGTGAGTTTAGAGTCTCAAGACGTTCACAGGAAAGTAGTTGAACATTATGCATTATGCCATATTGATGAAGTGATCCGCACTTCAAGAGAGTGCTACAAAGGCATCCTTCATTGTAACATACAACCTAGCTGAAAACAAGCCATTTTTTGATAGCGAATTTGTTAAAGCTGTAGATTGCGCAATGGTTGTGTGCCTTGATGA
Organism: Bulinus truncatus; assembly: GCA_021962125.1. Taxonomy (NCBI): domain Eukaryota; kingdom Metazoa; phylum Mollusca; class Gastropoda; family Planorbidae; genus Bulinus; species Bulinus truncatus. Next base: position 4,474,998 of record JAGDYQ010000042.1, read on the forward strand.
GAAATGCTAATTTGAAACTATTTCTAAAAAAAAAAAGAAATTAGTGAGGCTTCACTATCACTGATAAACTTACTAAACAGCAGAACAGTTGGAACAGAAAATTGGCTTGGAATCAATGAAAAATATCACCAATGGTCAGGATTTATTTTACTGTGTTGTGGATTGTAGAGAAAAGTGCATTGCCATGGGCAACAGATGAGGAAAAAATGTAGATGTGATTAAACTGATCAAGACTCACTTAAAATAGCACAGAGAAGTATTGTCAATTCTTTGTTAAGCAGAAATGAACTTATGTTATTTATCCTGTAATGAGCAAGGAGAGCAAAATCTGAACTAGGACGCTCTACCATCATCAATTTAAATCTTTACTTGATATTACAGAGACAAAGTATGGCCATGTAATTTACCCAACAGTGTTTAAGCCTGAAAAAAGTGTTAAAAATCAGATTTGGGAGTTGTAAAAAAAATTATACTCTTTCAAGGAAATGATAAAAATTTCATTTGATTTTGTGACCAAATTTGTAATGTCAGGAGTGGAGATATGAGATAATGACCAGTGGCGTCACTAGGGTTGGTGTCACCCGGTGCGGTAACTCATGGTGTCACCCCTCTCATGACACCCCAGTCTCCATATTTTTTTTTCCAGAGACCGTATATATGTGCGCATGCGCGACTTTATTATTTTTTTTTTCCATTTCCGGGGTCAGGATTTTAGCGATAATTGATATCTATAGGTCAGTGCAAGTATACCAATAATTTGGTAATTTGATACGTCTAGCAAACTTTGATGACGTCAGTAAACAGAATAAATGAGAACTCTTATTTACGGCAGACGTTGATGACGTCATTTACTGTTAATAATGGGAGATATATTTTTTTTCGGGGACCATCAATAGATATTGCTCCACCCCCTAACCCTATCCCTAACCCTAGTCCTGAAAAAAAAATATATGTCTCTGAGAGGAATCGAACCCGCATTTAGTTAGCCATAAATGGGTCACGGCAAAACGATTAACCCACTCTGCCAGCGCGCCACAAAAATATAGCTACAATTTTAATATATAATCAGAAAGAATTGCTCGGTTATGCAATTTCCCACGAAAAGAAAATAACTTTAAATCATAAAAGTTCATCTTAGACGTATCCGGAGCCAGTGCGTTAAAATAATTAATAATAAAAAGTACGCAGTGTCTGTTAGTAATCGGAGATATTTTTATTTATTTATAAAAATTAAATACGGCTTTGAATTATTTTAAATTACAAAATAAGAATATAGACCTAAAACAAGATATTTTGCATTTGGGTGTCACCCCTCGTGAGGGTGTCACCCGGTGCGGTCCGCACCCCCCGCGTGACGCCACTGATAATGACATCTAACATATTTGAAAAATTAAATTAAATCAAAGTGGTATTACATGCATGGAAAGAGACTTTTTGCACATGAAATGTCAAGGCATGTGAGAAATTTTCAAACAAAACCATGTATCTTTGCAAGGCAAGCAGTTGATGGTAAGTTTTGTCATTTTCCATTATTATGAAAACACAGTTTTTGGAAAACATCTTTCTATTTTGCACTGTATCATGGTCTCATCAAACAAGGTTTTTAACAACACAAGATTTTCTAGGAAAATATCTCCCATATTAGAGGAGGGATAGGAGAAGTTCAAAATGTCAAATCAACTGATTTTAACAATTAATGCAATATTTTAATAGAAAAAAAAATACAGAAAACATTGGTTTATATTAGTAAACTGCTGTTCTTTCAATAAAACACAAATATATATAGCTTTAAAACTATTGATATATGTATTTGATAATAATTACCCCAGCTTCTCATCCTCTTTAAATTTTATCAGGGTGTTGCAAGCAGCAATGTACCATGTATAGAAAGAAAAGTTCCGTTCAATTGTTGTTTTTGAATGACGCAGTGGAGGTAACTTGCCTTGTAAAATTTCATTCATCCGTATTTCACCGTTTCTTTTAGGCATTGCTAATCATAAGAAATACAGTTTTATAAATACAAATTATAGCTCTCAAAATAAATGAATTTTTTTTTAAAAACTGCGTTGAAAATAAATGACATATTATAATTAATGGTACATTTTTTCTTTTTTTGTGTTTCTAAAACATTTAGTTTCACAAAAAAGTAATTTTTTTATAATCAAGAGCAAGTTATTTTTTTATAACGCAATACTAATTTGAAGTGCAAAAACTATAGTAATAAAAAACACATTATAAAACAAAAAATCTCTAAAACCAAGAATTCTGAGAGTGTACATTATACACCTCCTATAAGTGGTACAGACAAGCTGCTTCTGCAACTGTGTCTAGTGGACGTAGAAAAAAAAGTGATGTTTACAGGAGACAGGCTGGGTGGTAGCCTAAAAGTGTTTACACTAGAAGAGAGTTGAGTAGAGACTGGCTGAGTGCTGGGTCTTATGACTATTGAAAATTGTGACTGGCTGTATGCTAGTATTTTATATTGAGGATTATGGTATATGGAATTGTGTATTCCTTGTTGTGGATTATAAATAGTGTGTTCAATATCTAGAGTTCATAGAACTATGTTTCAATATAAAATATGCAAATGAAATGACTGTTCCTGATAATCAGTATGATTTATGTTATCTTTATTTAACTTCAATTTTATTAGAAACACTGATGTTGAGCATTTCATCAAGTATTGTGTTCTTTGTCTGGCAGATGACAAGAACCATGCTCATCATTTCCCTGCATGACTTTGACTTGTAATTAGAAAAATTATTCATGAAGTGAGACGATTACTTTTAAGATATACTTTTCGTGACTTAGTTTGTGATCTGGGGCTTGTGTATTATTCATTTAAAAATTATATATATGCTGCAATAAATTAATTATAGAGTAACAACTTCACTTAGCCATTAAGGTACCAGTGCCCCCACCCCACCTCAAGTGGTTTCATACAATTAGCAATTTGGACATTGTAAAATTTAAAAACAAATGCCTTGTAAACACAAGTAGTCTCACAATTATTATTTTATTTTTTAGTATTGAAAAAAACAAAATATAAAAACTAAAAAAAATCTATCTATTAGAAGAAATATTTAGAATTAAAATTTGCAATTAATGAAATCGGTTGTGTAATGTTAATTCCCCTTTACTAAGAACTATAAATGTGAGTTAAGAAAGCCTTGGGAACTTAATGGCTAGAAGAGATATTCCAAATTCAAGAAAAAACCTCACCTTCTAAAACTGTTATCAACGACTGGATATTATCTTTGGTGAAACACTTTGATGTAATTGTAAAATATTTTTCTTGCAGCCAAGACAAAAAACATTTTAGTTCCATAGTTTTTGAACAATGGAAAGCCTGATTATACTGATGAAAAGAAGGAAAATTTCTGTTAAAGATCTGATGTAGAGAACAAAAAAGGCAGACATTTAATATGGTCAATCCACTTTGGAAATTCACCAACCTTTTGTTAAACAAAGCATATACAGTGAAATGACGTTATAACAACCAACGTCAGTGTAATGAATTATTAAGTACAGCGAATTTTTTTTTCGCCCCTTCCCCTTGGCTTATATAACATCTGTTAAAAAGTGTCGTTGTAACGAATTTTGTATTTTCAGTATTGCGAAAAAAATAGCCGTTTTGCAGATATTTAATTTTATCCCCGTAACAAAAAAAATTTTTAATTCGGCAAATTTCTATAACTCAAGTCAACTTGAACTCAAACAACATTCACATTTACTAAATAATGGGAGGGGAAGTGTGAGAGGAGTAAGATGTTATGTAGTAACCTTTAACCTCTACTGATGAGGATAGTAAACATAAATTCCACCATGTGCAGTACTGAGACAAGTATCGTCTTGGGACGGCCGAAGGGAGGGAGTGAGTGGCGGTTGTCACAATTACGTAACAAACGAGGCGGAGGGGGGTAGATGAGAGTGTAAAAGCAAGGTCGGGAAGGGGATGGGAAGAGAGTTAAGACGTCACGAGACAGCCCAGCGACGGCAGGCACAATTCGTAACAACGAACTTTCGGGGGAGTGGATGCGGTGGCTGTTCACGAGCGGGGATGGGTGAGGAGGAGGAAGCATTTTAGCAATGTTAGAAAGGGGAGGGGGTGGAGAGAGATAAGTTGTCAGCCACCTGCACGTAGAGAACGTCACAAGTAGTGACGTAGGTAGGATTAATTAAAAAATCAATAAACCAGTGTTATGTTTGTGTGCGGGGGAGGGTGCGGTAATTAGAAAGAAGCAAGACACTTTTTGGGAGGTATGAGAAAGACATAATGGATTTGATGTGTATGGCGGTTATAAGCAAGTAATTAAGGGTAGCATTTCCCAATTACCCAGCCAGGCGATGTTCTTTCGAACATCAACCAGACTGCAGTTGAAAAAATGATTAAAAAGTAACTTGACAGTTTTAGTAAAAAGCAATGTCATTGTTTTGGGTAGGGGCTTGATTAATGCTTAGGGTCGCATTTTGCGAATATGGCTATTAACAATATTGTTTAGAAAATGGCGACGGGGTAAAGACTTGATGGTTGGTGGGGAATATTTAGAACGATCTTTTATGCTTGGGAGTGTTCAGAAGAAAATTAGACTTTTTCAGGTGACTTCTGTGTGTTTGTATTATTTGACATTTTCTTATTATAATTAAATTGAATCCAGTTAAAAAAATATTTATTTATTTAATTAATGAGACAATATGAGTAAGAGAGCCGAAATGGGCACATTGCACAGTTTTCTTATAAATCAAGGGAAGTTAGTCATGTTGAATAACTGTTGCACAAATAAATGAGTTATGTCCCTTAGTTCAATCACGTTGGCGGTATGTATTAAAAACAGAAAATGTCGTGGGGACCCCCTTCCCCCCATTTCAGTGTAACAAATTTTCAGTATTACGAACGATTTTCGAGTCCCCGTGAATTTCGTTATAGCGACATTTCACTGTATATATCTATATATACATATATACTGAATTTTTTTTCTACCCCATAAAACATTTGCATAAATATCTGTAAAACGGCTATTTTTTTCACTGTACTGAAAGTAAGAAATTAGTTACGACAGTTTTTTAAAAATTCACTGTACTGAATATTTTGCTACATTGACTAACATTGTTAATAACATTACACTGTATAAACTATTGTCAAAACAATGAGGAGATACATAAATATTTAAAGTATAATTCTGAACACTAAGAATAGATTTTTGTCAAAAAAAAAAATATCAACAAAATAATAATAATAATCAAGTAACTACAGAAAAACACACCCCAGCTTACCAGATCTTCTTCAACCCAGCAGTACCAATCTACAGCTCCAGTGTAATACCACAATTGCGGGCTGCCCGTCCGTGCAGTGAATGGCAGAGAAAAACACTTTAAAAGAAAATTTTCAACAGTAATATGTCAAAAATTAAGAAAATATTGAGTCTTTTTTGTGCAATGCTAATTTTGCAATAAGGAACTTTTTAACTAATGAATAAAAATTACTAATGTGTCTGTTAATAAAAAATTGAAATTAACCCGTAGTTCAGATAAATCAAATGCATTCAGTTGAATTTTCCAAAGAATTCTATTGAAATGTTCAAAATCATTTCCTTTGGATCTTTTTGATGATCTTTCAAACTCATGCAATTGAAGAGTGACAGTAATAATAAGTCCACTTTCTGTTTCTTCGTATACTTGTTGTCTGATAATCTTACATCCACTTTTTTTCTGTAAATATAAAAATATAGTGATGATGATTTGTTGGTTAACTAAGATAATATCTTTTTAAACAACCAGAAGACAGATTTAATAATACATTAGAGTGTGCATAAATGTGCTCAACGGCACTCCTAGAAATTGACACAAAAAGAGCACTGCAACATTGCCATTTCAATAGTGTTCACAATGTTTAACAAAGGAAAGCATAAATTGCTACTCAACTAAGAAACAGCAAAACCTATTCAGCTAATTTAAATCACCATTGTTAATAAGAGATAAACAATTTCATTAGGTCTGATAGAAATAATTTTTAACACAGGCACCTTATGATTTTTTTCAAAAAAATAACAGAGCTCCTCAGATTTGATCTGTCCTTTAGATATGCCAAACAATCTGAAACAATACAAAATTAATATAATATTCTGAAACAAAAAAAAACTTAATACACTGTATCATAATATATATGTAACAGTAGAAAAACAGTTTTTTTTTAAAATCTATCACTAAAAAAAGTGCCTCAAAAATAGATCACAAAATTTTTCCCAAATAAATAAACAAAAGTTTTGAGTTAAAGGTTAGAAAAAAAAAAATCAAACCTAAGCTGTATGTCGATATCTTCTGTTGTTCTTGTACTTGTGTTTAATTTGATGCAAGGCAGTGGTTGTTTATCAAAACACCATGCTCTAGAGAATGAATTTTTATAAATAGATTGGTCATGTAATTTTTGTCATTAATATTAACTTTAAACATTTAATGAAGTGAAAGAGATTAACATAAGCAACATCCATTAAATAATTCATGGTGGATATAATGTTAAAAATGATGGTTTTTTTTACAAATGGGTCCTTACAGAATATACATGTGCATGTATTTATACAAAAATTTTAATTAAAAAGTCAAAAATAATTCTTTAATAGTACTAAAAAAAACTTTGCATTACACATATACATTAACATTAAGGAAGTCGGACTTTCGAACAAAAAATGAATAGATTTTGAGGAGAAATTTGTTATAACCAAGTTATTCAACTATGTGATTATTTATAAATAAACTTACAATTTACTAGCATCTGCTTTAAAAGATGAGAGAGAAAAATTCAACTGATCTCTGAGATTGCCGAGTCTTGAAGAATTGTATTCAATAGGACTGAGATGGAACACTTGAATAAACCTTAAAAAGAATAGTTGTTATTTGAGTTTAATGGAGTATTTCATAATCAAAAGTAAAAGAATAATTAATTGTGCAAAAATCAGACATTATTTTTTTTTATCTACGGGTTTTTAATAATATAATAACATTTATTATGTATTAAAAATTCTTCTTCTCTAGATGACGTAAAATACTCACAAATCTTGAAAATTTTTCATATCCTCTTCTCTGTTAACATCTATTGCTGTCTTTGTATGCACAAGGGCTTCATGCTTTCTGTACGTGGTCATCATTTTCGTTAGAGAGTCTTGTAGCTCAATTAGATAATCAAATGCTTCGTTCGCACTTTTTTCACACACAGCTATAAAATAACAAATATTGTTATGATAAACTTAAAACAATATTTTTTAAAATTTCTATTAGTTCCCATGTTCAAAAACATACTTCTAATAAGAACAGGTTCAAATATATCATTAATTCTATTACACAAGAAAAAAACTGCTTTGACAGCTGAAACCATTTCCTCCAAAAATATTTTTATCACTATTAAAAGGGAAGAAGAAAAAAAATGAGATAAATGAATTTGCGCATCTAACTAAATCAACTTCCATCTCAAAATATCACTACTTTTGACACTAGCCGCAATTACCATCTGCAAACTGATTAACTTAAATGTAGTTAATAATAAATAAAGTTCATAAAAAAGTACTAAAATGTAAAGAAGAGATCATTTGATAGGAGCCAAAGTTTGGTACTGTAATGCCTTTTAGGGAGGAAGCATTTAGGCACAAAATATTTATTTAGCATTGTAATATGGCTGGTGTTTTCCTTCCTGTGCATACGACTTTTAAGCACTCAAGTTATATTAAGCGGTCAAATTCTATAACAAAATAATGCATAAGTAATTAAGGAAACATGAAAAGTAGTGTAGTTAATGCATCAGGTTTAAATAAGGAGCTTTAAAAAAAGTCTTATAAAGACACAAACACTTAAGTCCTAAAATATCCCATTGAAAAGTGAAACCCCAACGTATTACAGATGTGAAAATGACACCAAGGTAGAAAGTTTAAAACATGATTAAAATGTATATAATGCAACTATGAAGGATATAAGTAAAATAACCATGAAAAATTATGACAAAGTTAGGACATAAAGTAGTTTCTCTAAAACATACCAACTACAATAAAAATATTTAAAAAGTAGACCAAACCAAGTCACTTTCCGATTCAGATTATTACTGTATTAAGAAAGATTTTTAAAACACTTCTTACTCTTACATTCAAAGTCAACCAGATGTTCTGTTAAGATACAGTCGTCTTCAAACTGGAAAATAAAAACTAAGTTAGTATATTTAAAAAAAAGGGAGGAAATCACATATACTTTTAAGATGACATACTAAGCTTTAAAGTGAAAAAAATCACACTATAAGTTGTATATAATAATAGATGACTAATGACTATTCCAATGATTTAATTTAAAAAAAAATAGTATTAAAGGTCCAAAACAACTATCAAATCATAATATTTCTATATTAATTCAATTAAATAATGGGTTACAGTCAAACAATACTAAGGGAATGCATGTATACTACCTTCTTAAGATTCTTTTTAAGATTCTGTAAACATTCTTTACTATTTTGAAAACATATTTCAAATTTCTGTCTTGACTGATCCTGAAATTTCAATAAACCTATGAAATACTTTTTTCATTAACAAACTTAATGATGAAAAAAAAAAGATTTAATTTTGTTCAAGACAAAGAAGAATATTATCCAATCAATATCAATATTTTTTCCACTATTTTTTTCAATCATAAATATGTGATTAAATTAATGTATTTATTTTCCTTAGATATTTTAGAATGTATAGAAAAATCTTTATTAAAAATTGAATATGTAATTAAAATTTAAATAAACACACAGGCTATAGGTAGTTTTGACTAATAAACTGATTATAGCTAATTTTAACAAACACACTGATCATAGCTAGTTTTTTAAATAGTTACCTTCTCTAAACAGCTTTCAGAAACCTGTTCATAAGTAACAAATTGATAAATTAAAAAAAAAAAAAGCATTAACATTAAAAATAAATAATGCATTCAGCACTAAACAGATACATTTTAAAAATATCAAGTATCAATTATTGAAATCTGAATTAGTATATTTAAGACTTTTTTTAAGCACAGCAGAAGAAAAAAGTCTTAATTTGCATATCAATTTTTGAAAATTAATTTAACAAGTTAAAAGACTTAATAATTTAAAAATAACAAACAATAATGGTCCATTTATTATGTAACAAATTTGAGCACTTTTCAAACCTCCTCCCTTTGTCAAAAAGGGTCAAAATTATAGGGTCTAAATTCTAAATTTAGTTGTAGCAAGGCCCTAACCCTGAACTCCTGAATCTACCCACATCTACGTATCTTCCTGAATTCTATCATGACACTATTTTGGGTAATGTTAATGGGTTCAGTCTCTCCCATATCCACTTACACTAAACTGTTCCAAAACCAGGCTTGCGGAGCCACCAAATTTTTTCGGCTCCGGCTCCCACAAATTTGACGGCTCCGGCTCCCTATTAAGATATTATCACACGAGACAAAAATTTTTGTAATTGCGCTACGCAAACATGCCGCTGATAAAAAGTTATTCAAGTTTTGCCACATTCACCCCCATAGTCAGGAACTTGAAAAATATACGCATGTCGGTTTTACTAAAAACAAACCATTTCAGTGCATCCAGAATCATATCATTATTTTCGACCGAGGTTTCACTAGTCGCCATTTTCATAAGTAATAAAAAGTTATTTCAATGATCAAATTAGCAAATAGTAAAATGATACATTATTAAAAATATTTTAAAGAATTCAGTATTTATATTTATTATTTATAAATTCGAAGTGACTATTCGGACCCGGGTACCAATAAACTCCGATTTTTATTTGGACCCCGTCCCAATAAAGTATGATTGTTATTCGGACCCGTGGCAAATATGCACTTAGCTTAGCTATAAAAAAAGTAAAAAGTTCCCTTCTTGGTCCTAACGGGCCTTTGGGGCAGATGAAGTGTAGAATTCATCTGTTTCTATAACCTCGGCATATGAAGGGATTGTGTGGTTAGCACAACGCCCAGCCGCCTTTACTTCCCCAACTTAAAGTCAGGTACCCATTTAAAGCTGGGTGGACTTGTGGGACGACTTTGCACCAAATTTCACCTGGAAAAATTCTATGGGCCTCACCGAGGATCGAACCCAGGACTCTCAAGTCGACAGTTGAATATCTACACCACTCGGCCATCCGTCCCACAGCTTAGCTATACATAAACTTTATTATTGTTTTTTTTTATATAATTGTCTGAATTGTATGATTTAATCGTTACTCAGTGTCTAGGGTTCCACTAAGCGGACTCTGTATTATTATTTTTTCGGGTTCCGTCTAATAAAGTTTAAATATAGCTAAGCTTAGTGCATATTTGCCACGGGTCCAAATAACAATCAGATTTTATTGGGACCCGGGTCCGTATAGCCACAGCCTTATAGATTTATCTACTCTATTTCAGATGTTCTGTTTATAACAAAATTGTTAAATACAGAAAGTGACCATTTTGTTTTTAGTCTATTACAAATTCGCGGTCAAATATTAATACGAAATGACGCATTCTATTTGTCGTCGTAGTGAAAATTTATTTTAAATTATTGATACAATTATTCTATGAAATAAAACTGTTTTAACTTTATATATAACAAAATAACATGCCATTAAAAAAAATTTCGGAGGGTAAACAAGATTTAAAACGAACACAAAACGATTCCCCATTAAAGATTTCCAGCAAAAAGTAGCGGCTCCCGGCTCCTCAAGCCTGTCCAAAACTTCAACTTAAATTTACCTCCGCCCTGACCTTCTTTCACTGTCCTGATACCCACTCCCTCTTGCTTTAAGTTCTTGTAGTATTTCAAAAATCTTTCATTTGATATTTACCAATAAATCATTGAATTCATTTTCTAACAAAATGATGTTGGTGGTAAAAACCTTCTTGTTCCTTCCTTCTCCCCAAGTTGTTGATCAAAGTGATGGATTTTTAAAGGCCAGTACAACTCTTAACAGTAATTTAAAAAAAAATGAATACACATACCTTGTTATTTTGACTTTGCAAGGAATTCTGCTCACTTACTACCTTTTAAAAGGAAGGATGATGAATTTTTTATAAATATTAAAACGCATTACAGAGAATAGAAAAAAAATGCACGATAATAAGCTATTCAGAAAATTTATAAATGAAAATTATACAATATCTATTAATAAGTGATTTTATACTTATATAACATTTTGCTCACTTCTTTGATATCCGTATTATTGGCCTGAAATGTTAGAAATGAAAAATATTATAATACATTTTTTTTAATTTAAAAATAAAAATCAAATACCGCAGTGAAAGGTATTTTTTTAAGGATACATTTAAACTTCGAATTCTAAACATAGCAGCTTGTTTAAAAATTACCTCGAAATGCAAATAGTCTTCTTCAGCAGCTTTACCAAGACTTATAATTATTTCTAGAAAAACTTTGATTCTGGAGTCGTCATATGCTGACATCCTGTTAATGTATTTTTTTAGCACAACATTTATATTTGGCTATTTAATTGTAATTTTTACATATCTAAAAACTAAGAGTGAAATTTTAAAATCCAAAGTCAAGTCATAGATTATTTCTTCAAATGAACAAAAAGAGCCTTTATATTTCTTTTAACAGTATATTCAAATTTTTTATGCCGCCGTTGCTAGCATTAGGGTGTTGTGTGTCTGCCACACCAGATTTAATATTAGTATGCCACGCCTACAGAGCTGTGGGGTGAATGTACCTGCTGATCGCCAGAATGGCAAGGCAAGCTTTTTCTTGCCATCATGAACAGAAGGGAAGGGTGTGGTGTGCCTAGCCCCTCTGCTGGAGATGGCAGGCTGCAAGACTGTGATTAAGTGTGACAGAGTGGAAGGGTCCTGTGTGAGGGCAACATCCGTCCACATCACCAGCTGTGAGCACCAGAGTCTCAGTTGAACCTCATAGACCATTGTACTGCCACTGTCACTAAAGTTTTTTTTTTCCTGGCCAAGAGACATCCAATGGTATTTGTCTCCTGGACCAGGTAATGCACCCTCAACTATATACAATTTTTTTTCTCATTTAATTTTTGCTTTCTTTTTTTTCATCATCACTGCTAGTATGAAAGGACTTTGTGTGTTAGTCACCATCTTGATTGGCAGGACATGAAGTGTGTCCGTCACTGCTAAAGAGCAACGGGGTGAATGTACCAATTTTCATCACCAGAAGCGCAGATAGGAATTTCTTCAACACTTTCTTTAGCAAAGTAAATGCCACGCCCATAGAAAAACCACAAGAATCTCTGGAAAGATGATGAGTTTAAAAAAAATATAATTGAAACTTTTTTTTTTTAAATAAATTTGGCTATTTTTTTATTATAAATAATCAAAGAATCAAAAACTCATTTTCTGGTGAAAGAAATGTATTTTTTTTTTAAACTATAGTTAGTGTGGTGGCATTTTAGAGTTATTTACATAGTTGAGGTGCACATTTCATCCTTTTTAATTTTAAAAGTACACTCATTAACTTGTCTATCAGGTGATCACCATCAATTTAAAAAATGGTTGCTTACTGAGTCATTTTGATGCTGTTCCATTTACTGTGTTACTTATTACATAGCAGGCTCACTCCTGATGTCCAGGGGAGCATTGTGACTTATGTTACAAAAGACTGGGAGAGGTTAAAGGTATGAACTAATGAAAATACATGAGAGGATTATACAACACTCAAGAACAATTGGAGTGAAAAGCTTTAGTCCTTCACATGTGGTTCTTTATTGAGATGATATTGGTTATCACTAAAATGTGTACCAAAATGGCCAAATATATGACACCTTTGGAAACCACTGATGCCTTTAAACGACCTAGAGTTACAGGCAACAATTTAAGTAAAGGATACTTTGATTTTTAAACTCTAAAAAAACTGAATTTTACATGGTTAATGTATTTAACATGCAAATAGCATGTTAAAGATTAAGCTCAGCTAACAGCTTGGTCTTATTACAACCAGATGGTCAAACTGACAACATTGTATACAAAGAGATCCTTAACAAATAAGTTTCTGTGTATTTTCACTCACTTTACAAAGACTTTGTCAAAGTGTTACTGTTCTTCATATACATGTTATATTAAAGGTTGTACTTCTCCACTTTGAAGTGTGGGTATTTCACTAGTTGTAAATAAAATTAGCGTTGTCACCCTGTGTCTGAATACTGAACTCAATATGAATAGGCAACATACTTTCGTATAAATGTCACCAAGTTATTTAGTTAAATTATGCTCTGATTTGCTTAATATAAAATTGATGATATATCGCCACCTGAATTTTTGTGCTAAGCTGTATAATTAACAGATATGACTCATAAACAACAATGCACACCAAGGCAATACTTACTGTTGTAACAAAATTTCCATTAGCTTGTCTAGACCTAAATCTACATACTTTTTCGTCAGCTCTTTCATTTTCTTTGTTAAAGACCCCGCTTTATCTAAGACCGAAGAGTCGGAAGAGTACATATCTGAACTGTAGCCCATGTTTTTTTTTTCAATGTATTGAGTAAAACTATATATATATAAATATATTTATGACATTTTATGAGCAACTTTATCAAATGAATTCTACCACATCAACTGACCCGGAGATCAATTTACCCAGATATGCTGCGGAGAAAAGGGTCATAATTTAGGCTAGTTAAAAGCAAGTTGTAAATCATTATGTTAATAATGTTGATGTAATATCCGCTATAATATCATAGCAAACAAAAGTAAATATTAATGTATATAGCCCATTAAATATTTTTTAATGAAACATGTGATATATATATACTAAGTCATGTTAAACGAATTTCAAATTCTGTGATAAATAAATATCCAATTTGGCCACATTGTATTATTTTATTTCGAAGAAACAAGTCTGACCAATGTATACTAAAAATAGCTCTTGACAATCGTGGATCATCCCGTTTCTAATTATAGAGTTTCATAAATGGCTTCAGAATCTTAGTTAATCCTTCTTAGAGGATGTTTGACTAAAATTTTGCATTATATTAAGCACAAGATTTACCACACAAACGACTATCACCTCTATGTCTTAGTAATACCACCATTATCTGAAATCATCTTTATTTTCGGGTAGCTTTTTTTTTTTTCAAATATGAAACCAGAATAATGAATACGTCTTTCAGACAGGCATCTAAAAAAGTTCTTAAATTATCCCTACTACTGCCAAAGAACTATATATTAAATAATTTTTGTCGCAAAATAATGTCATAATCTCACTATTTTATTGTTGCTATCTAATACAATAAACGAATTCAGAAATTTAATGAGATTTGAAGTTCATTTGAACATTAAGTTGGATGTTAAATATTGTAGTCTTTTTCTCCTTTGAAGCTTTTTAGTCATTATATTGTTATTTGTTAAAACTTAAGTATTTGATACGAAGCCTACAACATAGTGGTTTACATGCGGCCCCGCAAATGCTAAAAGCGTGGAACCCTTGAACTAATACATTTACATGTATTAAACTATTTATATCTTAAATTAAACGCATTAACAATGAACAGTTTAGGCGAGGGCAAAACGGGTCTTCTTGCCATTGGCTGGATTTTTATCCTGCGTCCGATCATGGCCAGGTCTCGATTACACTTTACAGAGCACCGCAAAAGTCTTAGCTTTGCTCAAGTGCCAATCATAATGCCCCACACCCCTTTCCCCCGTAAAGTTATGTACATTGGTGGTTATGTATTTTTTATACCCTCCATTGAAAACGAATAGCGGTGCTGGATTTAAGAATTTTGTGCCTTAAGCACTGACTAAGCTTCACATTTGTTCTTGGGGGCTTTTCAGTAAATTTTGAAAATGGGTCAAAATTTAATTCAATTTTAAATGATTAATAAATTATGAAATTTTCTTGTGGTACTCCCTCTTCCCTAGAGACTTTCAAAACGTGATTTTTTTTGCTTATAGTTTAATGCAATACTACTGGTATCACGCCAAAAAAAAAAAAAATTAAACCAAAAAAAAAATAATAAAAAAAACTGGCATGAAGGAAATTTAAAAAATCGGATTTTACAAAGACGATGGAAATAAATAATTTTGAAAACAATTGATAATAATGTTTTGTTTATTTATTTAATGCCATAATAAACATAATAAGAGAGACCTAATTTTTTCAGATCTCTAATTTGTTAATGTTTTTTTTTTGCAAATAATAATTAAAATTACAATAAAATTAACAAATGAGGGGTAATAGCAGACATGAGCAAGATGTTCAGAAAAATATATAATTGATAATAATTAACAAGGTCAATTTTCAAAATGTATTTTTACAAAGATACTTGTATTTTTATCAAGTCAGGCCTGCTATACAAGTGTACACAACATGTACCCTGGTACCATAGAAAGGTAAATGTTACATAGTCATGCCATTCAAGTGTATTAATAACAACTTAGACGAAAACAGTAACTATTGTACAACCAGAGACTAGCTAATAAAAACTAAATAAAAATAAATGGCTGATGAATTTTAGGCCAAAAAAAAAAAGGTTTATGTTAACATAGCGCTTTTTTCTTTTTCCTCTTATTTTATTATGATGCAAAGGTGAAATAGCTTCTAGAAGATCTAAGATCTTAAAAAATATAAACAATCAATAGGAACAATAGAAGACTCAAGAATAATTCAAACTAAAATAATATTTTCTTCTTTAAAAAAAAGTCATTTTGAAATTATCATACTCTGCTATGAAAATAAATTCAATATTTGTGATGGCTGATTTATGACTTAACTTCCTAATTATTCTTTATATAAGCTTTGATTGACTTCACTTCCTGTTTGTTTGTATGTATAGTGATTCAACTTTGGACACATTCTAATTTAGTTAAAAAAAAAAAGTTAAAGTTCCCTTTTAGCCCTTAACTCTCAACCATCGTAGCATTGACTTTTCGACCACCGGTGAGCGACAATTTTTTGGACGTTATAATTCTTTATATTTTTACTTTTGGTCAATTTTTTTTAATGTTTTATTATATATGTGCAACGCCGACCCTGGGATACAGTGGCAAAGAAAAATAGATTTTTTATTTTTGTAAAAATGTGGTACTTGGTAAAATAAATATTCCAAGTTTTATTTTGAAAAAAGACATAATGCACTAGGAATCTTTGTTGCTGTGGCTCCCTTTTTTGACAAAATGTCAAAAAAGGGAGTGCTTCGCGCGTATTTGAGACTGGTGACTAAGCGTGATTTCTTGGGAAAAGTGAAATTTGGTGATTTTTTTAATATGGAAGGGGTGACAAAAGTGATCAACTTTTAAATAAGTATAATATCCTTAGAAAAACAAATAAATGGTGGAAAACTTAATTTTTTTATTCATTTAAATGTGTTTCCTGTCACTTATAATAATAATATAGAAATTTTAATGATCAATTTTGTCTTGTCTAACATTGTGTAAAAATCATATGTCTTTTTTCACTCTAGAGGCATCAGTCCTTATTTTTTTTTCCAATTTCTATAGTATCATTTAAAGTTGAATAAAAAAAAATTATCATAATTTTACGTCCAAATTTATTTATGTGTTGTACAAATGAATAATGTTTATGTAAATAATAAAGATTTTGTTTAAATTCTTCATACCTTTTTTTTTATTCTTACTGTTTGTGATGTATTTGTATTTTTAGTAAAAAAAAAATAATAAAAAATATCATTTACACTATAATTTTACAAAATTAAACATTTCTATTATATCAAAAGTTTTATATCATTAAATACCTTATTCATTTCCAAATTTAACGACATATAACTTCACTAGGTAGCTTATAACATAATAAAAAATGCCTAGTTTTACAAAACACCCTGAAATCAGCTTAAATAAATGGCCAAAAATGAACAACAGTTGAGAGTTAAGGGCAATTAGGATAGATAAAGTGTAGAATTCATATCTTTCTATAAACATGGAATAAATTGTTTAGGGAGAAAACTCAATTTTTCCACACTTGTAGATTCTAGATGACAATACACAAGAAATTTTTTTATAATTTCAACTCCATCCTTCAGAATTATGAAGCTAATTACTTTTTAGTAATGTTTATAATGTGGAAAAATATGTCTTGGGATTATGTCAAAATAATTACGGATATATAGCACAGGTGTGCAAAGTAGTGAAGCAATTTTTAGTAATTTTAGACTAGTATGCAACCAAGAATAGCAAGTTTAATTCTTTTAAAACTAAAAATTGTAAAATAAGAATATATATAAGAAATACTTTAAAAAAAAATAATCTCATATTAAAAATGCATTCAAAAAGGTAAAAAAAAGTTCATTACATCAATAATTTAGGATTTGGTTAACTAATCTATTCTATAATGTAACCATTTTTGTATATCTTTTTTTAAATTTCATCCTTGCTTTATTAATTATTTCCAATTCCATATATTAATAACAGAAGAAAAATCATTAAGGTTTATACTGAAAATTATGTACTGGTAGTTACTATCTAATAGCAATCATTTTACAAGACATTTATGAGTCAATAAAATAGAATACACTTTTAAAAAGGTAGAGGCTCAAGTCTGGTGGGGAAAAGGGGATTCCTTATTTCTATCGACAACATAGAATCAATTATTGCTCTTTTCCTTCAAGCCATTAGACATTACGTAGAGACAGATTACTAATGAAAATTCATTGATTGTTTCCCATGCAGTCAGCATCTTCAACATTTCTTGTGAACCACATTAAAATGTTAACACAAGAAAAAAAAAAAAGAAATTCAATAGTCACATAAATACACTTTACACATCTTGTGAAGAATAATTTAAAAAAAATAAATTTGGGTAGCATTAAATGTAAACTTTAGGATTTTGAAAGTTATCTGTAGCTATGGTCTAATACAGTGGTCCTCAAACTGAAGATTACTAAACTTTGTTCATACTTCTGATTTGTTTAGCCAAGAATACATATAAAAAAAATTTCTTCTAACTTTTTTTTTCTTACAATAAGAGTGGATAACGAAAATTGAGTAGTTATCTTAGCAGGTTACAAATGGCAACGAAAGATCTATTACAAAATAAATATTTTAGTGGTTAGTACACATATTAAAAAAGTCTGGTATCAAATACAGTCTACGAGTGCAGAGTATTCTAATTTAAAAATGGGAGTTCCTCATGCCCAAGACAATCTGCAACCCACCAATGACTTTCATAAGAGCTTTAAATGCTAACTATATTTCTGTTACCTAAGCCTATCTATTCCAAGATGATATTAAAAAAAACAACAAAATGAAATTAATAAAAAAAAGTAGATACTAAATAATAGGTCTACATCAAATTTGAACAAGTACAGAAGTTTATTTTTGTATTTAAAAAAGATGGCAATTGTCAACATACTTCTTAAAATGTATCTTTTTTTAAATCAGCTCATTCTTAAGGAATGTTAGATCAAGTAAAAGGACAATGTTTGCAATCATGCTTAATCATTTAAAGGCTTTTTCATTCACTTATTAAAATTAGTGATTTTTAGACTTGATAAATCTTTAACTGATATATACTAAATATTTTCTTAACTCATTAAACACAGCCATTTAATAAAGCAATATGCTGTCAAAATATTTTTAAAGCTAAGTATTCACATGCCCAATATCTAGATCTTAAATCTCTGTTTTGCTTCAGTGATATTCTAAAATAAACTTGCATACCACTCACAATTTCTGCGGTCTTATTTTCTGCTAGTGTAAACAAACCAAAATGGCAGCTAATAAATACTAATTCAAATAGAAAAAAAAGGGCTCATATCAAAATAAATTCATGAAAAAAAAAAACTAGAAAAATAAAATGTACTTTAACTGAGTTTTTGCAATTAATATTAAAAGAAATTTTATTTGTCTTGATTTGTTGTGTATTATGTTATTATGATGTTAGGCTTGACAACATTTTGAATTATTATATAGCTAGTGATTAAGGCAGTGTTTATATTTTAATAAGTTAAAGTTAGATGGCAGCATAGAAGGCTTCTGGTAAACTATAATCTTAGTTTTCGTGTTGGTGAGTGCTAACTAATATTTATGCAAGACCTATAAATATTAATTATAATTCTACCTTCGTAAAGTTATATTAAAATAAAAAAAAATAAAGTGATATACAATGTATCTGACTGCATATAAAACAAACAACATTTATGAAGGTTAAAAAAATCACAAAATAAAACAGAATGTCAGAAATGCATCTCATGAAGTGATGTTACAGAAATTCATTACCTCTCCAGCAACAAATGTTTACATAGTGGAAAGAAGCAAACAGCAATGGCTAATTGCTCTGTAGCGCTTTTTTAAGAATTATTTTAAACCTTCAGAGTTAAAATATTATTGCAGTTCCTGATTATTTACGAGTTATTCATTTCTAAAAAAAGAAATATTTGTTCTATTTTTATTTGGAAATCTTTGCAAAGAACAGTTCAAGCACATCAAGGGAAAACATGCTTTAACCAGTCATAACAAGTAAATTAATAAAACCAAAATAAACACACAGGTAGGAAAATTAAACTTTCAGTTAAAGCTCTCAATTTATTTGAAAATTACAGATTTTGAAAAAATTGAAGGAAAACTAAAAAATAATATTTAAATGTTAATTTTTTAAAATACTAAGCTCTGACCTGTGCATGATATAAAAAAAAAAAGTAGAACAAGTCATTTTCTCCTGACTAGATAAAGAAGAAACACGACAATCAATTTTGTGTTTCATTTAATGATATCAAAGTACACAACAGATTGTTCAAAAAGCAATCTTTACATTTATTACTGGATAAAATTATAGTACAACAGGATATGAATAAAGTTGATATCAGTATGCCATCGGAATACAAATTTGAAAAAAATGGCTTAAAAAAGAATTTAAATGCTTTCTTAATTCTGTTAACCTAGATTTCAAACTGGTACAAAAAATATTATATGAAGCATGATAAATATATTCGGCTTCCATTATTGGGACTAATATATTGAAAGCTTTGACTATTGAAACAATATAATTTTGGTTTTATTTCTGTCATTAACATACAGTACATACAATTCATCATAAACCATTGTCACACAAATGACAAAAGCAAAAAAATGTCAATTAGCACTTCAATCTTGAGTGTGAATCACAGTCATTATAAAAAAAAACTAAATAAAAAATCATAATAATAAAACAGTATAATAAAAAATGAGCAGTCACCAAGCTCAAAAGCTGGACTGAAACCAAGCCATATCCATAAATCTTGCTGTACGTACATACATGTCAATGTAATGATCAATTTATTTGACAGAAAAAAAACTAATTAGCACACTTTCAAATACAGTAAAAAAAATATATTTAATAATTATAAAACAGGTAGTTCTAATATTGATCTTTAAAGCTGCAGATGTGATCCAACTAGTAAACTAGACACCCTAGAGCAGTGGTTCTCAAAGTATAGGTTGCGGAAGAATTTAATGTGGGTCTAACGAAATTTTAAACTTTCATCAAATTATCGTAAATTACAGTTCTATTTCTCTGTTATAAGCGTTTGTAAATCTATAAAAGTGAAAGTCTATATACACTAAGAATGATGTTTTTATTATTTTCTTTCATCATCATTTTTCTTTCTAGGTGGGTCATGAAACCAAAAACATATTTTTAATGGAGGGCCATGAAACCAAAACTATTGTTAATGTGGGTCACGAAGCTTTAATTTCGGCAACCACTGTTCTAAAGCTTCAACCAAAACCAACACAATTTCTGAACACATTAAAGGAATAATTAATTAATAGGCAAAATAAAATCATAAGAAAGGATTAAAAAAAAAAAGCTCTAAAACCAGAAAAAGTTACATCATCAAGTTGTTTATGCCAGTAAAATAAAAAAATTTACATCAGCGTTGCAAAACAAAATTTTTTTTGTGAAAATTAAATTACACAGTATTAATATCTTCATTAATTACTTTTATTTTTTAAACTAATGCACTAAATTAAGTCTTGTTTTTTTTCAACATTATGACAAGTATTTATTTTTAAAACTAAAAAAAAAGAACAGTTCTTAGTCAAGATTATCTGAGCTTAAATTGCAAATTATTAAGCTGTAACAATTATTAATTTTTGAAAAGCAATGTTTAATCATAGATTTGGTTTAAACATTGATGTTTCCATATGAAAGACAGTTTTAAAAAAAAAAAAACCTCCACCAAACTTCATAAAAAAAAAAAAAAAATGAACCCAGACCTTATAAATGTCAATGATTTCTTTCATCAAACAGCGTGAGTGTTTTAATAGTGCCATTCTCCATCAAGTACAAATCGTTGTTTGAACGTCTTAAATATGCAGCTGCTTTGCCAAAAACACTGTAAGTCAATAAAAGGATATCACATTTACTTAAAACAAACTGATCTGCAATCACTTTCTCAAAGCCAGAACAAGCATCCGGAAGGGCAGAATTAGTTCCATTTTCCCGTTTACGCTGGTCTTTCACTTTATCTATATGAACAATGTCTCCATCAACATCAATGGTTATGTTTCTATACAGGCTATTCACTTTATCTCTGAAACCTTGCCAGTCACTGGCAACAAAAACCCTGTACTTCTGTGGATCTGAATGTTTTTCTAGATAGGACCAAAGAGGTTTAATGGTGGTCAAAGTGTTCCTTATGTCACCATCAGAAGGAATGGTGGGATTCCTACCAAAGCGAATGTGTGCACAGGCCAGTTTATGATGAGCTGTGGGCCTGGCATTTTTCAGTGCTGATGAATATTTTCTAACAACTCTTTTGTTCATTTTAAAAATACTCTGCCACAGGTCTGCAAATAAAATGGGCCGAGGTCTTCCTTTCACTTTCTGTTTAAAAATGCTTTTGTATTTTGGATTTGCTTTCAGATTGTAAAAATAATCATAATTTGTTGTTAAGTAAACTACATCTTGAGGATATTCCTCATCAAAGTCAATATCTCTCATGGACTCACGGAATCGTCTATCATTCAAAACATACAAATGAGTGCTGGATAAACCTTCAAACTCTGACTGATTAATTCTCCAGTTGATTAGACGAGGATGATAAAGCTTTGATAAAGGACACGGACTCTGCATATCAACTTTAAAAGTTCTGTTGGTAACTAAAGACAAGAGATATGCAGAAAATATACCATGCTGTCTGTCACCCCATCCAGCACATGTTAAATTACTGTGACATAAATAGACGATGTATCTCTCCCCGCTCCAGTTTTCCCTAGTTCGCTGGGGATTGTTGTATATCTGCATAGCCAGAGGCACAAACGCTTTTCTTCGTTTTTGTGCCTTTTCATGGCTTGGCCACATATCTTCTTTCCTTATCTTCTTCTGGGGTTGTGGATCTTCATTCTGGCCCTTTTTTAATTTCCTCTTTTCAATGTGAAGGGCTATATCTATTTCATTTAGAACTGGATGTGCCTCGTCATCAGTTTTCTAAGAAAAAAAAAACCACTTGAAGTACTTGTGTACTATTATATGAAAAAAAAGACAGTGAGACAAAGTAAACTGACTTTTAGCTAACTACCAACTTTATTCTACCTCTGATGAATTCAGCAGCTGTAGATGTGAGTGAGACTGCCCTGTTAATAGCAAAACTGACTCATCTTCTCCTATAACTCTTCCACTCAGCTTTACATCTCTGTTGGCCTTCATCAAATCCAGAGGTGACGCCATAGCAATGTTGTGAATGTAGTACATACTCACTAATAGGGAACATGTGCATAAAGTCAGTATAGCAGCCAGCACAACTGTTGGACGTGCCTAAAGAATTTCAGGACAGGAAGATTATACTATATCTAATTACTAATGTGGAATTAAAAATTAAAATAATCATAACTTTATGACCAGTAAAAAAAAAGGCAACAAATTAATATTATGCTAGAAAAACCTAAATTTTGAAAGAAAAACAAGCAAACCAATCAAAGTAAAACATAAAGTTCTGCATCCACCAACACGAAACACTTTCGCGCGGAACCTTCCACTTAGCGAAACTCTTGTAGATACACCGGGACGAAACGGTGAGCGACGAAACAACTGCCGGAAACAAGATTTTTTTTAATGATTACTTCGCACTTTTTCCTGCTAGTGAAAAAAAACGATACTTTGAAAAGCAGAAACTACTGCATCCCGTGTGCCTTTTTGTTCTTATTACAAATAAATTGTCTGGCTGGAAATGGAAAACTGTTGTTTTTTGTTTTTTTTAACTTTTTATTCGATCGGTAGCTGTTCATTTTTTTTTTCGTTTTCATGATCAGCCAAACATTTTTTAATAGCATTTATCTTTTCAGACAGCGCTTCGATCGAAAGAAATTTCATTTGTAGAATATGTAGATAGACGAAGTATATTTTCCTTTCAGAAATTCATATACAAAGACTGTTGCCGGCCAAAACTTATAGTAATCATGTTTTTCTGTCAACATTCACTTTGTTGTTGTTGTTTTTAATGAATATACACTAATGTGAATCATTTTTTCTATTCGAATCGATGTTTCTAAGCAGCCATTTTGTTTGTTTATCATGACGGAAAATGTAGCTCTCCGGAAAAAACTCTGCAAGCAGCGAAACTGAAAACTTTTGCTGTTCCGCAACGGAATTCCTGACCGGTGTACATGTTCTCATTAGAATATCATAGCAGCGAAACAGAGACGGAATTCGCAATGCCCTTAGATACCGGAATTTCGTGTTGGTGTATTCATACCTTTACAGAAATCACTATAAGACAAAAAGATGGAATAAATTTTAAAAGTGTTAGCGAATTAGTTGTTATGTCGTCTGAATACCAGTAATACTAGTGATTAGTGTCTACAGTAAATAGCAGTGATCGAAAATAGGCATTTATCAAAGTGCTAAAATTAAAATCATTAATGCAGATTGAAATAAAATATTTAGCACATTGCCAGTACATAATGTTTTTATACGTGGTATTTACTATATGGCACATATAATCATATTGACGTATCAGACATGATTGATGATATGTGAATCTTTAAAATAATTCATTTTCAAATTTTTCATGCATTGTGTCCATGAAAATATTCGTAGACATGGCAATTTCTGGAATTTGTCCACAAAATACATGGACATAGCATTGATCATAAATAAAGATTTGCACCTTTCTTCTTTAGACTAAAGTTTTAGACTAGTCACTAATGCTTTAGTTAGAGTTAGTCACTTTAGTTATATTTTAAATATGAATATGACTTTATAACACCAATTGTATAGTTGACCAAAAAATGCTAATTATCAACAAACTATTACGTCTCTATTTTTAACAAAATCTTTTATATATATATATATTAAGTCAATTGATTACGGTTTTTCTCTTGCATCGAGGCTGCTATATTATACTTTCTGACACTCCCATGGCATGGACTGATAAATTACTTGCTTTGCTATTTAAAGAACTAGTCCATTGTCATTGTGTTCGTTTAACATGCCATGCAAAATGTATTGTAATAAGCAGGGGATACATATACTCACTAAAAACATGTTGAGTGTAAATCTTCTCATTATATTTCCCTTGTATCATGTTTGACTCCTCATATAATTCCATTCAGCAATTGTTTGAGACTAATTTTGGAGAAGCTAATGAGGGAGGTCACGCACCCGAAGCCATCTTTTCCCAAATGCTCAGCCAGTGCAAACCAGCTCAGTGAACTCTGACCTTTTCACAAGGCCTGTAACCAAAGCATGTATACTATTGTATACTGTATACTCAGATTTTAGGATTACAACATTAAAAGATGTGTCTGTCTTAGTGACTAGTGGAAAATATTTCCTCTAATTTCCTCTAATTTAATATTTCCACATATTTTTTTATATTGGTATTAACCCAGAACTGTCTGTGTTTCGTTAGGAGTCTTTCTTTATCTCAATATGAACATTTTACTCCGATATTACTAGCGTGAGTGGTCCCCGGGGTGAAGTTTTAAAATGCCACTCATACAAATGCGAAAATGATTAAAGCGCCACCACTAGCTGAATCAAAGTGAATGGCGCCCTCCTTAGCACTATACTGTCGTGCTGAAGTACCTGGTTCGATCTGCGATAATTAAGGTTGGTCCAGGTAGGCCTATAGTTGGCAGTGCAGCGACTCATACATACGACGTATGAATGTGTCCATGGCCGCAACAAGAAAATCTAAGGCCCCCTGACAAAATCCGACGACTGGAGCCCAGCCCCGTAGCGTGAAAATTCTACAGCAGGGGCCAGGCATTCTACAGCAGGGGCCAGGCTATTGCAAGGGGGGGGCAGGTAATACATTTTACTAAGTAGAGCAAATAAGGAGAGGGGGCCAGACAAAACGCAGGGGGCCCTGCCCTACGCACGCTACGGTCCTGCTGGAGCCCCTCTGTCCAACGTACACAAGTGTACAGAACAGTATTGCAGGGTGTCACCATGCAGAGCAGGAGCACAGGGTGCAGGCCCGTAGCGTGCGGGGTTGGGGGGCGGGCCCGGGCCCCCTGCGTCTTGTCTGGCCCCCCTCTGCTTGTTTTCTCTACTTAGTAAAATTTATTTCCTGGCGCCCCCTGCTATTGTCTGGCCCCTGCTGTAGAATGCCTGGCCCCTGCTGTAGAATTTTCACGCTACGGGGTTGACATGGTGCCACCATGCAGAGCGTCTGGAGCTAAGGTAAATGAATACAGTTCAAAGCTGCTCGGATCTATCTAGAGTTTGTTTGCAAACGTTGCTTATGGTGGAAGTCTAGAGGGGGGCCGGGGGGGGGGTGACACCCGAATTTTCCGCACCGGGTGACACTAACCAGTAACCACAGTAACGCCACTGATGTGGTTTTTACGATTGATGAAGTTTTGTGATTTGATTTTTTTAAATATCTTTTTATAAAATATCATGTAAGATATGATTTAAATGGATTCAATATTTTGATAATAATAAGAGAACAAATGTGTCACGGGAACACAATATATATAGATACATACATACCAGCCCCGTAGCGTGAAAATTCTACAGGAGGGGCCAGGCATTCTACAGCAGGGGCCAGGCAATAGCAGAAGGGGGCAGGTAATACATTTTACTAAGTAGAACAAATAAGCAGGGGGGGGGCAGACAAAAAGCAGGGGGGGCCCGGCCC
This sequence comes from Bulinus truncatus, assembly GCA_021962125.1. Taxonomy (NCBI): domain Eukaryota; kingdom Metazoa; phylum Mollusca; class Gastropoda; family Planorbidae; genus Bulinus; species Bulinus truncatus. The sequence continues at coordinate 4,501,031 of JAGDYQ010000042.1, forward strand.
ACTGCCCCCCCCCGCACGCTACGGACCTGATACATACATAGATATAAAGAACACATACATATAAGGCATATACTGTCTTTTATTGGCAATAATTCATTTATATAATTAGACAGCAATGATCTTGTTTATTACATATCTTTTTTGACCGGAGTGTAATTTTAGGCTATAGGCGAGTACGTCGTTGTAGAGGCGTTCCTAAGGTGGGGGGTTCTAAATTCGAAAGTACATCCGGGTCCCAGCTTGAGAGGGGGCCCACAATTTTTTTTACATTATGTCAAAATGCAGGGGCATTCAAAGAGACCAAGCCCCGAGGGCCTCCAAATCCCTAGGTTCGGCACTGCATCGTTGTGTGTGTACTAGGGTGATAACTATTTTCGTTATTTTTCGTAACGAAACTGAAATCCCTTACATTCGAGGAACAATTGTATGTAGATGACAGGAGCAATATTAATTTTTTTTTTTTTATTGAAAAAAGTCCCCCCACCTTTCTTCTTAATCGCAACGTACAAAAACACACACAACTGTCTCACAACCTACATAAACACATACAACTGTCTCATAGCCCACACAAACACATACAACTGTCTCAGAATCTTCGAATTCTGAAACCCCTGCTTCTTCACCCGAGTCGCCAACCTATTCTTCCATGTCATCTTCTCCTGAATGCAAACCGAAATACCAAAGAGCAAGCACTACAACAGCGGGTTTGCTAGTACTGAAAAACAGCATTTCTACACATAAAGCATATGACGTTCTTGAAACCATTGCTGAACATGGTCATGATGTGCCGGTTCCAAGTCAGGCGGGTGTCTGAAAACGAGTAATCTCTGTAGGACGGAAAATGAAAACCGAAATTGTTCAAAAACTTCAAAGCAAACATTGTCTCCAGTTTGTTGGTAAAAGAGTGCAAGGGGAAGAGTATCAAGTAGTTCTGATGAAAAAGATGACAACCGAAATCAAACTCAGTAATCATAAATGTGAGAGTGGTTCTGCCGTGGTCATTTACAAGGAACTACATCAGCTAATTGATGAATATGATGGGGAAATATTTGCATGATATTATGCGACACGACCGCTGTAAATACTGGTCGTTTGTGCTGGATTGTAAAGCTCATACAGGATGATGGCTTGAGCAAGGGCTTTCAGAAGCCACAATATATTGACTGTCAGCGATATGTACTCGACCTCCTTCTGAAACATTTCATGAATTTTCTTATTCAAGAGCCAACGAGCAAACCGGAACTCAACTATTCCATCATTGACAAATTAACACAAAATTATGTCACTCTCGTTGCGACATATGATGTTAGCACAGGCGAGAACCTAGGATGGCAAGATGATTTCAAGTTCCCTTATATGAATTATATCAGCATTACAAAACAACTTCACACTGGCCTAGCATCAGCTGGAAGAAACTACCAAATTTACACCAGGCAAGATGGAACTCACGTGCAATATTTACTGTTATAGCATTATTTCTGATACCAGAGTGGCGCAGCATCCTCGCTCCTGCTTGCAACTTCATCTGCTACGAATGGGCAAATGCTTGGTTCCATTTGCAACACTACAATGAAGCGTCCGTCAATGAACTGTTTACTTCACTCATCAAGATAAAATGCAAGAAGGCAATTAAGTGATTAAAGACCCAATGGTCAGTCGAGAAGTCATTAATTGACATTCCCAGATCTAACCACATTGCTGAACGTGCTGTGAAACTGATGGAGGAACTTCATGCGAAATCGGGAAAATTTGAATTTTTGATTCTGAAGTTTATAGGACAAAATATGTTTTAAACATTTCTTGTACATTCTGTACATATTACTTACTAACTGTTCTGTATCTTATTTGTTAACAAAAGTTGCTTAGTTATTATTATTACTCTTTTTAATTAAGCTAAAAAAGAACATGCCCTTTTTTTTTTTGAAAAAAAAACTTTTCACTTTTTTTTCTTCCGAAAAAGGGGGAGGTGGGGGAACTTTTTAAAAAAAAATCAAAAATGCAATTTATTTTATTAAATTACACATAAAGATTCCTCGGTTACATATTGATTCATAAAAGAAATTTTTTTTTGTCATCACCCTAGTGTGTACAGTCCATAAAAGTTATTTTGCGCTTGCTTCTTGTGTCTAAGTTTGATTTAAAAAAAAAGTAATCTTTATCAGTTCTGTCTGTACGTAACTTGGTTGTACTGATTTGTGGGAAATCCCAAACGTATAAATAACTATCGTGCAAACAAATATTTGCAGCTCTTGTGTAAGAAGTACGAATAGGTACAAAGTCCAAAACACAATTTTCATGTGTCACGTTCAATTCAAAGTTTAATATGATAAGATTAAATCATCCACATTATTTGTTATTGTTTCAGCAAGAGATAACTGTCTATTGAAGTTCGCCGTTGCCTTACAAATTTTAGACTTATTTATCAACTCCACTGCCATTTTTTTTAAACCTGAGGCTGAACAGTAATTTCAGTACAAGTAACAAGTACAGTTTTAGTCTTGTTCAAGTTCTTGCTACATAGTCACTGGAAATGTTTCGAACCATTCAACAACTTCCCAAAATAGGAAAGACAGTTGGGATTTATAAAAAATGGGGGTGAGTTTTCTTATTAATTGTAATAATAAATTAATAATTATTTACAAATTTTAATTAGTAAGTTAAAATTACACACATTTTTATTAAATATTTTTTTATGTAGATTGTAGCCTAAGGCTTAGCCTAAGGTGGCTAAACGAACTTTTACTAAGCAAAAAAAAAGAAATATATATATTTTCATAGAACAGACAACAAAATTAAAATGAATTTCCTTAGCATTAAATAGTTTTAACTTATTATTTTTTTAAAACAATGCTGATTGCCATAGCCTACTCCCCAGGCCCGTAGCCAGGTCAAAGTAAGCAGGGACCACCAATACCCAGCAAGGGGGCACCTTTACTTTTTCTTTATTTTTTCCTCTTTTTCTTCTTTTTTAAGCCGGGGGGGGTGGAACTCCACACTTAGCACTACGGGGCTGCTGGCTACGGGGCTGCTACTCCTACTCCTAGAGATATATTTTACTACTGTGAGTCACTCACTGTGTGCTGTGTTGAGACTTGCCAGCAGACCATTGTCTATAGTGGTCTGTGAGAAAAGTTAGTTAGTCCACAGAAAAAGTTGAACACTTAAGTCTAAGTTTAACTATTGATGGGTGCATACATTTAAGTAAAAAATTTCAGACATGGAAAATTTTCACCTTATTAATGATTCCATATTGAGTTGATTGACAACTCATGACTGTCAGTTACATTATAGATACATTAGCTAATAGCTTAAAAGATGTACTAACTACAACTGCTGAAGAGGTCATAGGAAGACAGCATAACAAGAAACAGCCATGGGCTACCAACAAAATAATAGGTCTATGCGATGAAAGAAGAGGCTTATAAAAATACAAAAACACCAACTAGGTAGCAGCATTGGTTTAAAAAAATTTTCAGCTATTGAATTTTGTAATTCTGTCTCCAGATAACCATTTTCTGATAACATGATATTTATTTGTTGCTTTTATGCATTAGTAGTAAATTTTATTTTTTGGGCAGGTTACGATATTTTATTAATATCACTCTTTGACCATATTGTTAACAAATTTTTAACATTTTTTTGAAATTTTTTAATCAGAATTATTTCACATATAGATGTAAGATTCATGGCTGGAGCAGCATTACCAAAGGTAAATAAAATTTAGTATCCTTCAAATACTAATATAAATGCACATAGACATTTTTTTTTTAAAATTTTAATTTCAGGCTTTAACTTACTTTAAAAAAAAACTAGAATAATAAATATTGAAAACACACACAAATATAGATCTTTACAGGACTCATAGAAAATTTTAGTTGAACTACGTAAAAGAATCCTGAAACTTTTTCAGTTTTTCATTGCCTTCATTGCATGATCCCCTTTTCCCCCCACTACTTAGATAACTTTTTAGTAATTAAATAAATTGGTTGTCTTTGTTTTTTGTGCATTGACTGCCACTCACCCGAGATTAACATGGAATGCTTAACTTGGCATTTTGACTTTTTGCCCAGAGCTTTCATTCTTGCACATATTGAACAGAATGATTAAGTGGGCTGCGCTTGTCATTTTTCCATTATCTGACCCATTGTTAAAAAAAGTTAGCTGAACTCTGTTCTTATTTAATGCATTATTATATGAATGAGTCATATTGGAAATGGTTTTTACTAGTAATGACATTGTAACATCAAATTGACAGTGGTGACTGACTTCTGTCCCTCATTGGCTGATGTGATCCAGTCACCAGTCAAAATATAGATGAAAATAATACATATTCACTAGGTTCTGTGATCACTAAATTAATTAAAGATACCTTAGTAGAGCCAGAGAGTACTACCAAGGCCAGGGTTGGGCAAACATTTTGAATTGTGGGTCACAATGGTTTCTTGTTGGACAGAAGTGCAGTGTCGATAACAAATGGATGCAGTGTTCATACGAAATATGCGCTGATTGTGCTGAAGGCCCCATTAAGAGGGGAGCAAAGCACATTCAGAAATAAACAGCTACATGGGTATTATTAAACCCAGTGAATTGTAGTTTGCCTATTCCTGATCTAGACTAATAAAGTAGAGATCATTAGTTTCTAGTTGTTGTTAGCAATGAAAACCTGTTTTTAGGGCTAGATATAATTACATAGAACATGAATTCATGTTCTGTTGCTTTTTATCTAATAACTGAGGTACAGAAGGTCGTGCATTATAGCGCTTGACTGTCAAGTTGAGGGTCCTAGGTTTGATCTCCTGGTGAGAAACTAGCAAATCTTTCAGGTCTTGATGAAAGTTCCCTCCATGTCTCTGTGGTGCCTATCGGTTATGAGAGGGATGAAAAAAGAGCACCGCAAAACAGTCCCACAGTGGTTTATACATGGACAATATGTAGAGTTTACTGGGAGTGAGGGCCAAGTAATTGAGGTTTGACATGAGTTTTTTTTTAACTTTCATTAATGAAGTGTATGGGAGGCATTTTGATAGTCAAGGGGGTTATCAAGTTAACTGGTAAGTGAATAAAAACACTTAGCTATCACTCCTAAAAACACTTTGGTGTCACTCCTCTCTTGTGACAGCATGCTGTTCCTTACACTGACTACAAAAGCCATTTTTTAAAAAAAAAATGTACCTATTGCATAATATCTACAGGAAAAAGCAACAAGTGGAGAAAAACCTGAATCCAAATCTTTTGGGTTAAATTTATTTAGAGGTCAAGTTTCAGCCGATCAAGTATTTCCTTTTCCTGAAGGTAGTCTTCTTTTAATATTAGTAGCCATTTTTAAATTATATTTTTTAGTGCTATATTCTTGAATCATTGGGATGATGGAATTATGTTGAGATATTAAAACAAAAAATACTATTTATGTCTCAATGAGTTTCATTCAACCATCTTGTGGCCAAAAGGTGGACAAACTATTGAAATTATGTGAAAAAAAAATTCATTTAGTGGGAATTTTTTTTAGGTCACTGCAAAAATCTTCAGGGGAATTTTAATTTTAAAAGGGAAAATTGATTTCAGTAGCTCAGTAAATGATCATTTACAGCACTTCATCATAAAGTTTAAGAGATAGGTATTACCATCCATTTTATTTTTCTGTTATGTTCGGGTAAAACATAATTCACGGCACTTGAGTTAAATTTATTTCTTTTTGATAAACTCTGAATTTATTTTAGCTTGTTTCAATTTAGTTAGTTTATATATATTTTAATTATATCTCTGTTTTACGCAGTCTTGACAGATGAACAGAAGCAAACTCTTCAAGAGCTAGTTGATCCTTGTGCCAAGTTTTTTGAAGTGAGCTACACACACTGACTTATTTATGACATATTATTTGTATTAAAATCTTTATAGATTTCCTTGTAATAAGTCTGAAAAATATTGGCTCAATTAATGTTTACAATTAATTTGGATTTTCCTTTCAGGAGCAGAATGATCCTGCAAAAAATGAGTCTCTTGAGAGGGTTGATGATTCATCAATGCAAGGGCTTCGAGAGATGGGTGCATTTGGACTGCAAGTACCTCAAGAGCTAGGTAGTTTAATTTATTTATTTTTTTCAAGTGAAAATACTTTATACTAGTTCTAATAATATTATATGAAACTATTAGCTTTTTATCAAATGTTAAAACAACATCTAACATTCTGCCATATATTTTATTTAGTCACCAGTAATTTTGTATGTGGAAAATTAGAATTCTTTTTGGTTTGATGTTAAGACATAAACATTTACACATGTAATTAGAAAGAATAGATTATAAAAGTTTTGATAAAAACAGGCATAAAATGTGTATTTTCCTGCTTTCCTTCATAAAAGAACTTTCATGAAGTATTGAGCATAGTACTAAGCCACAAATGAATTATCTCATGAACTTATTTATACAGGAGGACTGGGGCTTACCAACACACAATATGCCAGGTTGGTGGAAATTGTTGGTGCACATGACCTAGGTGTGGGTATCACCCTTGGTGCACACCAGTCCATTGGTTTCAAAGGGATTCTGTTATTTGGCAATCAGAATCAGAGAGAAAAATATCTTCCAGATTTAGCAGCTGGAAATAAAATAGCAGCATTCTGCTTGACTGAACCCGCCAGCGGCTCTGACGCTAGTGTAAGTGTAAATTTAATTTCAAGGTTCCAAATTAGAATTAGGTACCTGCTGATTGGTTGGGGAAAGTGAAGGCAACCCAAACTTTCACTGCAGTGGCAATTAGAAACATCTGAAATTTACTTTTTTTGGCCTGATGGTAATCACATATTCTTTAAGGGAGTCTGTTTTACTTTTATAATGATCCATTTCTTTAAACTGCATACATTTATTAAACTCTTATAATAGAATATTAGATAAAAAAATTTTCTAGCTTAGTCATTCATTTGGGATAAACTCAATATTATTTAATTTTGATTACAGTCCATACGAACTAGAGCAGTACCATCTGATGACGGAAAATATTACATTCTAAATGGAAGTAAAATATGGATTAGTAATGGAGGAATTGCTGAAATTTTTACTGTTTTTGCTCAGGTAAATAAAAATAAGATTTATTAATACATCTTGTCTAAGTATATTAACTGTTAAACCTGAATATTTATTTAGAATCAGGGTAATTTTGATTTTTTATAAAAAAAAAATTTGTAGTGAATATACAAATAATAAATCACATGTTTTTTTTCTCTCTCACTACCTTTTTGTCATTCAGTGCCCAGTGAAGGATCCGAAAACCGGTGAAGTCAAAGATAAAGTCACTGCTTTCATTGTTGAAAGGGGCTTTGGTGGTGTTACCAAGTAAGGTCATTTTGAGTTTGTGTTTAATTTCTTCGTGTCGTTAATTTTACGAATTAGTTGACATGGCAACATGGTGCTATCAGAAAGCATAGTTGCTCACTGTATTAACACATCAGAAAGCATAGTTGCTACTTTATTAACATACATTTTTTTGTTGAAATAATCAAATGGCCCAGACAGAAAGACAATACTTTATTCAAATGACCATGTTGCTGTAAATAATTTTGCAGTACATAAAAAAAATTTGTATCTTATAGTGTTGCAGGTTAGGTTAATACTTAATTAAAGTATAAAATGTTAGAGTAATAGTTGGGAAAAAACAAACAAACGATGCAGATAGTCAACTTTGGCAAGTTATACACGTATATTAAACTAAAAAAATATTTGAGATTTCTATGAGAGTTGTTTCAACAATACTGTTAAGTAAAAACGACAGCATAAGTAATTTTTTTAAGCCCATCTGTGTAAATTAACTTGTATATGAAGCAAACAGTGGCAATTTAAAGCTAATGTTAATGTGAGACTATTTATTTAAAAATTTTGTTTTTAGAATAAAATAAATATTTTTCCAGCGGTCCACCAGAAAAAAAGATGGGTATAAAAGCTTCAAACACGGCTGAAGTTTACTTCGAAGATGTAAAAATACCAGCTGAAAATGTGCTTGGTGGTAGGTTCAAATGTATTTTTTTCATGCAATCAAATCAACCGTAACAAATTCATGAAACTAACAAATTAAAACAGTAACAAATACATGAAACTAACAAATTAAAACAGTAAGAAATTCATGAAACTAACAAATTAAGCATAACAAAAGATATAAAATTATATCTACCTAACTAGCTTTTAAACACTAGTTTACTTACTTGTAGGTGTTGTTGAGGACATGTTTTATCTCATTTAACTTCTTATTCATCATCTTACATCTATGCTATACATTAATAAATACAAACACATCTCAATAATAAATTCAACTTCAGCTTACTTAGCATAAAAGAATCAGAGGTCTGTCTCCGTTCATGGCACTCAAAACTCTCCAGCTGTCCATTAGGCATGCACTGTCCCTACCACTGTCTGAGACTACTGGCTTCTAGCACACTTTCCAGCCAACTACTGGACACATTGACGACATACTGATTGCCTCAACATTCATCTGGTCAATCGTCAGTGTCCCAAGCATTTATCAAAGCCACAGAGTTGAAATGTCCAGCTATCCCATTACGCAAATGTGTGGCTAGTTTGTCATCATCTGTCAACAACACGGATCAGAACAGTGTGATGCTATGGACAAGGGAAACTGACATTTTTTTCGGTGCACAACTAATAATTAGTGGCATCGAAATAGGGTCCATGAGGCCTGCAGCTTGAAAAGCAAAACAGAATGTGCTTCTTATGCTGTTTGTTACACCATTTCTATTAATAACGGACTAGATCATTTTCTTTAACAAATGTATTCATTAGCTAAGTGTGTGAGTGTAGTAGTGTAGTGGAGGTAACTAATTAATGTCAAGATTTACCTGATTAGACGATGGACATTGAGACTTTACATTCATTTTATGATGTATTTAATATATTATACATGGCTGTTGCATACAATATTTCATTGCCATTCAATAATTCTGGGTTTTTTTCCTTTACATTTATAAATAAATGGAAGCAAGAAAAGTAAAAACATCGTACATAACTTTGATTTTTAGCCTTCACTTGCCCATAATTTTTCCTCTGAATCCACTCATCCTCTTTCAATAGGGAATAAAATTGTATATAAATTGTGAATCATTTTTGTTTTAGCAAAACATTTTTTTTCATTTAGGTCCTGGAAATGGTTTCAAGGTAGCCATGAATATTCTCAACAATGGAAGATTTGGTATGGCAGCTGCTCTTTCTGGCACCATGAAATATTGTATTAAAAAAGCTGTAAGCATTTATTTTGTTGATTAATTTGAAAGCTTTAGTTTTTTCTATTTAGTACTTGATATTAATATACAGGAATTCAAATCAATTTATTGTAAGAGCCTCATCATTTTAGAATGGAACCTACTTGTCAGTCAAGTATTTGTAGGCTTTACATTTTTAGAGCATTTTCGAAAAAAATGCTCTATTGTCCCGTTTTGTCTGTCTGTCTGTAGTCATCACCCTAGATCTCAACAACCATAAGTCCTAGACCCATGATGTATTTATCATTTTGTAGGTCTTGGCCTGCCATGTGTGCAGCAAAAGTTCATTTCGCGATCTGACCTATGAGGGCCGTAAAGGGGGCTTATAAAGTACCGTTTTTACTATATAAGCTATATTAACAATGGAGCGCCCTATATCTCAGCAACCATAAGTCCTAGACCCATGATGTATATATCATTTTGTAGGTCTTGGCCTGCCAAGTGTACATCAAAAGTCCATTTCGCAATCTGACCTCTCAGAGCCAAAATATAAGAGTTTCTTATATACCGTTTTTGCTTATATTTTAAATATAAATAATAAAAGCAAATCAAAGGGGCGTAAGCATTATTTATTTTTGTAATAGTTATTCAACATGATTACTTCCATCTTTAAATTTATCAAATTTCAAGCGCGTGGAGCAATATTTATGGCTGTAACCCGGAAAAAAAAAATAAGGCGAAAATGCTCTAAAATGTCCTTTGTCCGAAACGGAAAAGACTTAAATTGCTTGCTTGGCTTAGATATAAATGTTTTTTTTGTCACGAGTGATAATAAAAAAATGGTTTTAATGTTCATAAATTTTGGCAACACAATGACATTTTAATTTCCCTCCTAATTTTTATTTATGAGACATGTCAAATTTAATGATTATTGCTTTGTCTAGGTGGATCATGCTGCAAACAGAACACAGTTTGGAAGAAAAATTGAAAGATTTGGAGCAATACAGGAAAAAATTGCTAGAATGACAATTGTGCAATATGTAACGGAGGTATAACCTTATCTTTTTTCATGTTTCTTTTTTTTCCATAGTAATTTTATTTATAGTGTAAAATTTTGAGAGGTATTTACAGTATGAAGAAAATCTTTTTTTACAGTCTATGGCCTACATGATCTCAGCCAACATGGACCATGGCTCATCAGAGTTCCAGATTGAGGCAGCCATCAGTAAAATATTTGCATCTGTAGGTTTTGATACCTCAATGGTTATAGCTTTAGCCTAAAACAAAATATTTGCCAGTTTTATAAAATATGTTATATTTCTTTATAAGATTGAATTGAGCTTACTGAATGTGTGTACTTTTAATTACTTTTTTTTTAAAATTTTCTTTAGGAAAGTGCATGGTTCTGTGCAGACGAGGCTATCCAGATCCTTGGTGGAATGGGTTTCATGAAGGTACTTTTTTAATCTTTTTGTTTGTTGTTTTCTTAATCCTATTTGTTTATTTTTTTTAATGCATTGCAGTAAAAAAAATTAAGTAATTTTGCATGATTAAGCTATCAGTCAATATATATTTGAAAAACATTTAATTGACAGCTACGCTTAATGCTTAAATTTGATTTTCTACAGCCTAATTTTTGAGAAAAAAATATTCTCATAATCTTACATTTTTAAGCTCAGCATGTTTTTTTTAAAGATTTGATTCTTTGCAATAAATTAAGTCATCCATGTTTGGAGTATAAACACAGTTTTTTTTTTTTAAATTATGAAATGAAATATTTGTATCAGAAGATAAATTTTTTTTGCAGGAAACTGGTGTAGAGCGAGTTTTAAGGGACATCAGAATCTTTAGGATATTTGAAGGAACTAATGACATTCTCAGATTGTTTATAGCTCTGACAGGCATTCAGGTCATTTTTTTTTCCTCACCCTTATTCCTCTTGTCTTTGTAACAAACTGAAAGAGTAGGACCCATTATATTTTTAGGTCATGCACTTTCAACAAGCAGAGGGAACAATTTAAAAAAAAAAAATCTTTTCATTCTTCTAGTATGCTGGAAGCCAGCTTAGAGAGTTGCAGAAGGCATTATCCAATCCAGCTGCTAATCTCGGCCTTATTGTTGGTGCTGGAGCCAAAAGAGCTAAGAGGTATACTACATAAAGACATATACATGTATACATTTTTTATTTTCAACAAAATGCTTACAATATTAGTTAGGAATGAAAGATTTATTTTAATTAAGCTACTTTAAAAATCTTTTTTTTTAACATGATTTTAAATAAATGTATAAAGTTGCAAAAAAATTTTGTTTCAAACCTGTAAAGATTTGTTGGAATTTCGACTGGCAATGTGTCTTTGAGTAAATATGTACACCCAGAACTAGCACCTTCAGGAGAAAAGGTAAATATTCAAAGATTTTTTTAATAACTTTTGTATGGTTGGAATAAAATTTATAGATATAACTGAAGCCTCACTTCCATTACAAAAGTTTTGAATTACATTTAAATTCGAATGATGTTTATTTTACTGCTATTACATGTATATGTTTTTTGAGAAGTCCTTTGTTAGCAACACATAGTAATGAATCTAAAAAAAAAAACAAAGTTCTTTTTTCCTGACTTTGGCATTTTGAATACCTATTTTAATTTTTAAATGTTTTTGAGGACTTTTAAAAAATATTTCTGAAAAGTCACTATAAATTTGAATAAAAAGAGTAAGCTCTTGGTTATGGAGGCATGGCTTTACAGAAATTTGTCTGTGGATCCATAAAACTTAAGGTTTACCCTGATAGTACCCGTATTAAGACATACTAGATTTGTTTAGATTAGTCTCGTATTTGATGTTTTTAAATCAGAATTTGATTGGGTGATAGCTATTAATCATTTTTAAATGCATGTATTAGTCCAATCCTTTTTCATTGATGATCTTTAAGCTTTGATTTTACAGTGTATTAATGATTGAGTGCCTATGAGATGGATTTAGAAATAAAAAATATATAAACAGCTTTTAAGGAGAAAATTTGAGCTGTTTCGTAAATTTTGTCCATTTTCTTGCAAGGTGTATATTTAAAAAAAAATTTCTGGATCTATCCTTCCTAAGCTAAAGGGCACTCCACTGTTTCATTTAATATTGAATTATGAAATATTTTAAATTCTAGACATCTAAAGCAATTGATGCATTTGGTGTAACAGTTGAAGATTTGCTTATGAAATACAACAAAAGAATTATTGGTGAGTTTATTATGTTTATCTACATTTATTATAATGCAGCTTTCTTAAATATTCAAGTAATTATTACAAACTAGTGGAAAAGCCTGCTGACGCTGGTTGAACGAAAACCGACAGAAGGTATAACAAAGAAATATACAAAATACTGCAATAGAAAAGAACATGTGGCCTTTATTGCCATGAACAGAATACGATATGAACAGAAATAACAAAGAAATGTATGAAATACTGTAATAGAAAATAACATTTGGCTTTTATTGCCATGAACACAATATCATATGAAAACTACCTGCGAGGGAGAAACACTGTTACAACGCATACACAGCACGATATGAAAACCACCTGAGTGAGACTCATGGGTTAGACGATTATGTATTTAAGGATTCTGAAATGTTAAAAAATTGTAAAACAATTTGCTTTGCTCAACAGATGAACAGTTCATTCTAAAAAGGTTAGCAGATGCTGCCATTGATATTTATGGGATGGTTGCTGTACTTTCCAGAGCCTCTCGAAGTCTGAACAACAAATACATTTCAGCTAGTCATGAGGCAATGATTTGCGATGTTTGGTGCAGTGAGGTCAGTATCTGACAGAAGTACATGTACATGTATTTCTTTATTGTAGTTTTTTTTACCATGTTTTTTCCATTAATGAATTTATATTTGTCATCTTCATACATGCTTGTCTTGTTTAAAGGATAAATATAGTTTACTCTCAATCACTGAATATAAATTATACAGAATGGGCATCCCTTGTTTGGTTCACTATTTTTGATTGCCATCATATTTTTATTTTTTACTCTTAATAGTTTACTGTGATACATTACTGGACCATTGTTTATTGAGCATCTCCTAATACTTAATCAGGGAAGCCACTGAATAGAATGTAATTTAGTTTTCCTAAGGTTGGATCAACATACTTATTAGCAATCTATCATTCAGTTTTTAATACAGTATTTCAGAATTATTTTTTTTGTTAATCGATTTATGAGGAGTCCTTCTTTTTAATCTGAGTTCTATTTAATATCATTTAAAATTAAAAGATTTAAAAAAGGGTATTTTTAATGGGGATTATGCCAGATAATGAGTCTCAATGAGTATTGTCTCGTGTAATTTTTTATTTTGTTGTGAAATCTTTCTGATATTTTATAAATGTTTTAATATTCTGTAGAAAAGTATTAAATATTAAAACTTATTGCAAAATATTTTGTTTAGAAGTAAATAAATTGTAAGATTTAAAGAAGAATAAATGAAAATTTTTTTTACTTTATTAACTATGTATTTCTTAGGCTTCAGACAGAATAAAAACCAATCTTACTCAGGCTACAGACAGTACTGCAAAAAAGACTTTTGACAACCTGGCAACTATTTCAAAAGAGGTGGTGGGTGCTGGCGGCACATTTCATCGACATGTTTTGGGATTTTAAGAGAGAACTTGAAGCAGATAAAGTTGACATTGTAAAATGAATATCTGACATCTTTGAGTTATTTCTGTTTGATAATATGAAACAGTCATTTACACTGGTGAGGCAGCTTAACAAAAATTGTGATTTGCACAAGTGGGATATTGGGTTTCTTACAAATTTCATTACATACCACATTATAATGACTTTACTTGACCCTTTAAACTTTTGCCCTTGTATATTTATACATTTAAAAAAAATTCATAGTGCTGTAAATGAAATATTTTTCATGTTTGTTTTTTTTTTTAATAAAACTTTTCTTTTAATAATCATTTATACATGTTTAGGTCATATTTCATTTATGTTCAATTAATTTATTTTATCTCATTTTTTTTTCTAGTTTTGAACAATTACAAACTTTGACACAATATTTTATTCTGAAACATGTATTTTAGAAATTCAGATGAAAACTGAGGTTTCAGGTTTTATTAAAAAAAAAGTTGTGTTAACATCGAAACAAATTATTCCATGTCAGTGATATATTGTAATATTTTGATGCATTAAAAGTTAGTTTTTAATGTGAAACATTTTTCTTTGAAACTGATGTATTTAATAATATTCATCTGCATCGGGCATGCTTCAATGCAAATTGTAACATAGGGTTGTAATGTATAACATAGGGTCATAATGTGATATTATTTCTGAAAATCTCTCAAAAGTTGCCATAAGTTTTTTGTATTTGTTTAAAAGTTTAGTGCCATGACCTATATATCAGTTGATCTGTCAATTGAACTTTTGTGATCTATGAACTGTAAAATATTGTGATATCATACAAAAATATTTGTAATCGAAATTAAATAAATTTGATCCGTTTACACCCTTCAAATATTAAATTTATATTTGTAAATAAATAAATGTTCTATGAAGATGAAATTTATTATGTGAGACTGTGATGATAATTTTTGTTACCAATTACTTTTTAATTCCATGTGTTTAAAAAAACTAGACAACAAATTTTTTAGTTGAAAAGCACTTATTTACTGAGGCTGATGAAGAGAACAAAATCGAAAAATACACAAAAGTTCTTGAGATTCATAATAAATAATATATTAACCGTATATATTTTTTTGCATGAAATTTGTTTTTTTGTTTGTAAATTTGTTTGCCTGGTCTCTGTATTTAATTCTGACCTACTTTATTTCAATGGTAGACATTGTTAAGCCATACTGAAAGTACTCTGTGCAAATAAACAAGTACGATATCTGTTGCATTATATAATAATTTACTTTGCTTGTGGATGATCCTAAATGTATCACATTCAGAACAAATAAAATGTTTTTTAAACATGCATTACTCACCTTTGCTTTTTAGAAAATTTTAAATTTGATATTTTTCTTAAAAAAAACCCAATGTTTTGAAAACTCACCTCTAGAGCAGTGCTCTGCAACCGTTTTCAACTCTCGGTACACTAACACTCTTTTAAACTCAGCGGCACATTTTAGGCAAATTATAGCAGATAAGGGGCTAAGTATATACATGTATTTTCTCAAGTTATACTTGGGTATTTTAAATGCAGAATGGTTATGTTTTTTATTTATCATTGCATATTAATGTTCCTTATTTGAAAGAATGTTCTGAAGTTTGTTCATCAGTTTCTTTTTATCACTACCATTTACAATATTTTCATTAAGAAAAAGTTGTAAAACTTTGTTTTCAACTATGGCATGTGTAAAATTGAAGTAGATTATGAAAAGCGACTTAGGAAACCTGTTTAAATTCACCTCTGATGCAAATGAAAAACTCCTCTCATTAAAAGTATAATTGTCTCCCTTAGACCTAGACTTTTCCAATTTCTTGACTCATTTATCTATAAAAATAAATTACAGTCAGACATTGCTTATCCCTGTTCCATTTATGGCTGCTCCACTTTAACAATGTTTTTCCCTGATTTATAACTTATCATTAACTTTTCAATTATTTTTTTTTTTTAAATCATTCATAAAACAAAGCAAAACTCAGTGATTTTCCTTTGATATCATTTTCTCTAAAAGTCAGTCATCTTAAAAAAAGGACTATAAAAAAAAAACATAAAAACTTGCACTAGAAAAACAGAAAATGTAAATTAAACCAGGTTTTGGTATAAAAATAACAAACTTTGTTAACTTGTCTGCCATTAGACCTTCATTAATTGACAGTCAGTCATCTGAACTGTGTCTGCCATTGGAGTCATTGGACCTTATTAGTTGACGGTCATCTGAACTGTATATAATAATATATATATATATATATATATATATATATATATAAGATTAAAGGCCATATGAAGTAACATTTTAAACATATTTTCGGTAGTAAGAAAGCCTGTATTTTTTTTTCATTAACAATAATTTGTGTGTGTGTGTGAAAGGCAACTCGTCAAGTGATTAATGAGTAAAATATGTTTTGGTTATCTCCCTTATAATATAAAAAAAGTCGATAGATAAGTTGATTTTTTTATTCACTGAAAACCTGAGGCATACTTTAAATTCCCGCCTAAATGGAGAAACATCGTCATGTTTTAAACATATTATGTAAGATTCGCTTATAATAAAAGTGGGTAACATTTAGTGAATTTCATCTATTCATAGGCTTTTTAAAACAAAATTTATTTTCCCTCCAACTTGTCGAAGCCTATTGGATATCAATGAAATACACAAGCAGGCTAAAATAAGAAAATATAAGACGTCAGATATTTTAGTCTTTTTTAGAACAATATGTCCACAACGTATTCGTTGGCTTTAGCTATACTTACAACAATTAAGATAAATACTTTTGACACTAAAAAGTATAAAATTGAAATATATAAATTGGGTATACATCTTACAGTGGGTAAGAAATAAAATTAAAATGTACAATAAAAGCGTGGGCACCAGAAAAAAACGAAACAATTCATCCATAATGGCGCTCTTTTTTTAGTCAGTAAAATGTATATAAATATTTGTATGATATAAAAAAAAGTAAAGTTTCCCTTAAGCCCCTCAGGACTCATCGGGGCAGATGAAGTGTAGAATTCATCTATTTCAGTAGCCACGGCATTTAGAGTGATATTATGGCTAGCAACACGCCCAGCAGCCTTACTTCCCCCAAACTTGAAGTCAAGTACCCTTTTAAAGCTGGGTGGACTAGGGGGCTTTCACTAGGACTTTAAAAAATACTGAGGTTCTAACTGAGATTCGAACCCGGACCCTTCAGCTCCACACCGCACGACCTCCCGTCCCCCATTTTTTTTTATAAAAGTCTAAATTGTTTTTTAAAGTGTAAAAAAAAAATATTTTTTACTTACTCGCTGTTTAATGTACACGCATTTAACGTAACAAAACTGATACATCTTATCACAGTATTTCATTTAGTATTATTTTCTTCCTTGTTTTTAGTTTACTCTGAAAATAAAAAAAAAGGGACTCTTCTGTATTGTGTCTTAATTCCAACAATGATGTCAGCGATACACGTTACTTGTACCTAGGGCCATAGAATCATGAATGTCAAGGACACAGGTCACTTGTACATACATTTAGTTATGTGCACACGCGGTCGTTGTGTCACCTGTAGCCGTAAATGAACCGCAAACGTGAGTCAGACTTTCTGTGACAGTTTTTTTTTTCCTTTCTTCCTTTCTTGGAACGATGACGACATTAGATCACGTGAGTCACACAGATGATTAACTAATAATCTATATCGAGGCTCAGGGGGGTGGGCGGTGGCAGTCTAAGCGAGACAACTCTGATTTCGTAGTTAAACACATCTATTTATTTTTTTAAAGAATTAAAACAAAAAATGGGGAAGGGTAATTTATCTTATAAAAAAATTGATAATTGTATTTAAATTTTAATGTAATTTTACAATCCTAAATATGATTATACAGTCCTACACATGATTGTACAGAGTCCTACCTGTGATTATACAGAGTAATTAATAGAAACAGATCAAGTCTAACAAAAACAAAACAAAAAAAAAAAAAACTAAATTTATTTTCTTCCCCAGTCTCAGTGAACACACCTACCCACACTTTATAGAAAAAAAAAATAATTAAACTAAAATAAATCTATGTGGGTGGAACTATACTCAATAGGGACACTATCGATCTTTAAAACTACCAGTTCCATTGACTGCAATCGTTTCTCTCTTTATCGCCCAACTCAGTTTTATTAAAAAACAAAAACAACTTCATACAGTTCAACTAACGTCGATGAATTAAACCGATGAGATATCGAGTTCATTTAACTGAAAATCAATGACCGTTATTTTTTGTTTTTTGGTTTTTTGGGATAATCTCCGGCGCTGATGGGGTTTTCTAAAAGGTTCAAGTAGTCTACCGACATCATGCAAGCTGATAACCAGGTGGCAGGACGCAGGAGTGGTGGTGGTGGTTGTGGGTGGTGGTGGGGGGGGGGGTGAAAGGAGGCGTGTCCTGATTAGGAGAGTAAACACCACCAGTCCCAGAGACTAAAAACTTGAGTGTGTGTGTGTTGTCTGTTCTTTAGTCTGTTGACCTGACACACTTAAGGATGTAATGTCTGTCTGAATAAATAGATTGTTTGTATTGTTTTTTTTTTAGTGTTCGGTAAAAATAAAAAAAAATCAAGTTGGTGACACTGATCAAAAGTAATGACAAATACATCAACAGTGCCCAAAAAAATTGATATTAATTTTAATAGAACATACACTTCCTTTCTGCAGGCTGACATATACAACCTTTTAATAGAACATACACTTCCTTTCAGCAGGCTGACATATACACCCTTTTAACGACATACATTTCCTCTCATTTCCACCAATATAAAACAAATATTTAAAAAAAATTCTGGCTTTAGATTATGCAGCATGAATATTAATGAGCTGCATGGAAAAAAATATCAAATTTCGAACCCTTCCTCCCCCCCCCCCAACTCAGTTCATCATGGACAGAATTCTGACACATGTACCAAAGTGACCTCGTGTTGGCGTGGTTGTGGGCTCTTTCAGTACGTGAAAGTTATTGGCTAATATTAGCAGTGACTTTATGCCCAGTACTGTCTACAGGGCCAGTGCACCTACCGAATTGATGTGGTGGAAAAATGTTGCAATCAGTGGCACCACAGTTAACACGACATCAGTGGCATCACAGTTAACACGACATCAGTGACACCACAGTTAACACGACATGAGTGGCACCACAGTTAACACGACATCAGTGACATCACAGTTAACACGACATCAGTGGCATCACAGTTAACACGACATCAGTGACATCACAGTTAACACGACATCAGTGACATCACAGTTAACACGACATCAGTGACACCACAGTTAACACTACATCAGTGACACCACAGTTAACACGACATCAGTGACATCACAGTTAACACGGTATCAGTATAACAAACAGACAGCCTTTGAAGTGATACAACGAAATAGAAGTTAAAACAAAAGTTCATTTCTAAATGAAGATTGAATCGAGTTTTTTAAAAAAAAAAATCTCTGCTTTTTTCCACAAACACGTTAACGTTAGAAAAGGACTCTTAATTCGATGGGGACTTAATAGATCTTTGATCTGGGTGTATGTGAATCTGATCAATATGGCGTAGATAATGGGTTTGGATACATAGTACTTTAAGGTAACTCTATTGATATCTCTGTACATGATCCGTCACCCATGCTCTCTCGCCAGATCTATCTATCTATCTATCTATCTATCTATCTATCTGTTTGCCTGTCTGTCTGTCTGTGTCTGTCTGCCTGTATGTCTGTCTGTCTGTGTATCTATCTATCAAACAGTTAATTTACTAGATGAAACATGTTTGTCTGTCTGTGTATCTATCTATCTAATCTCAAACAGTTAACTTACTAGATGTAACAATTAAAAAAAAAATGGAAATTGAGGCTCTTCCAGCTTGAGATGATGTCAACAAAAACAGAGTCAGATTCACCCCCCCCTCCCCTTCCATCTTTGCAACACCCCCCCCCACGACAAAATATCTGTGGCGGAGGACATTGTATGTGTGACGATGATTACAGTAGGACAAAACAGGAAGGAGTAATAATGGGTGTGGTGGTAGTCATGGATACGTCAACCGGGGAGAGGCATCAAAACTTGAAAGAAGGAAAGTAAATAGTTCCATGGTGCCTCCTCCTCGCGGCACTGGGTTGGGGGAGGGGGGCAGCGGTGCAAATGCCCAGGGGCCCGGCGAGTTTTAGGGCGAGTTTTTTAGGGACCCGGACTGAGCTGGCCAATCACTTTTGAAAATATTATTATCAGCACGGGGGGGGGGGGCTTGACAGCCCTTCCCAGGGCCCGAAATTTCTGTCGGTGGGCCTGCCCCCACGCGTTTTTTTCTTACTTTTTCATGTCCAGACGGTGCGGCCCACTCACCTCGCCGTGAGGTGTGCTCAGGGTGGAACGTTATCGACTGACCGCGAGTTAACGGTGACCTGATCACCCCCCCCCCACACACACACACACACTCACCCACCCACCCTGCCCAGTCAGATTAAAAAAAAAACAACAAACAAAAAACAATATCTCAAATTAAGTTTTACGCGGAACTTTTATGACCCGGCTGGGATATCACCATCACTGCTCTCCCCACCCCCTACCCCCCGTCTCATCCCTCACCCCCCCCCCCCCACCATTCCACCATCGTAATGTTCACCACCCGATCGCGTGCCAGTGTCTCATTGTGAGAACAAATGACTGGTCCAACCAATCAAAGCCCGCGGTTGGAATGGTGCACGGGGTGAGACGAAATATATAACTATATATATATATATATTTCCCCCCCCCCTGATAAAACAAATGAATATAAATTTTGAGTAGAAACAACTGATGCATACATTCCTTAGGACAAAGGCAATGTCCGTGTGACACTAATGAATAGATTTAAAACAAAAAAAAAATTAATCATTCATCTTCGGACGCAGTAGTTTACACTTTAACTTATTACTTACAACTTAAAAATTTCGCACCTTGCTTCTTGAGTTCCTTTTGCGCACATACCACACACCTCTACAGCCAGTTCACTGTCGTTCCTTCACTCACCAGCTCTGTCTTTGAATATTTCATAACTAGTTGAATGGAGCGTTCTTAGTGGAGTCAGTTGTTTTATCTCTCTGAGCCTTTAGCACTAGTAATGCAATCGTTAAGGGAATTAAGAAGTGATTTCTTAGAGTAGATTTCGTCACGGTCATTGATCCAAGCGCAACTACATAGATATATGTATTATTAAAGTTCTTGTACGTAAAGCCGTTATTATGTCTTTGATGGCCATAGACAGATACATACATAGATATTGGATAGGTCCTAGGCAAAAGTAACTTTGGGCTGCTTAGCACCACATTAAAAAAAATAATACCTTACTACCGTAAGAGAGCCACTAGGCAGTGGGGGTCCTAAAAGTGATTGCCTAGTTCGCCTATCTTAAGAACGGCTCTAGAAGGATGAGAGGTTTGCCTCTTGATCATAGAAACCACTTGGGACAGCTTTTTTGTAGCGCCTTTCTTTTCATTCCTACCATAGTTAGTCGAGTGTGACCTTGCAACGAAGTGTCGAAGAAAGACATAGGGGTAGGTGACCCGTAATCCACAGCATACAGATCGAGATCACAACCGCATTGCCACCTAGTCGGAAAAATAGATAGCCCACATTTACAAGAAGAATTCTACAATTGAAACAGTTTCATACCTAACTCAACAGTTTCCCCGCCAGATTTCATTTCAGTCGAACAAGACATGACGGAAATAACCAACCAGGTTGGCATGGTGAATTAACCAAACAACCGACGAGACACAATGCGCCCTGCGCGTGTATTCACATTTCCGGGTGACTCAGACCAACAAAAAAAAACAACAACACAACAAATAATGATAATAATAATAATAATAAAAAAAATTGCACCGGCATCTCTTTTGTCATCTATACAAATATTTATCGATGTCAGTTTTCTCTTTTTTTTTCTCCCTTTCCATTGTTGTTGCTCGACATGAGCTTTTTTTGAAAAATAACACACAGAGATTACGGCTCGACCTCAAGGGAGGTGTAAATTGTAGAGGTAGCGGACGTTGTTGATGATGAAATGATGCACTACGTCTCCTTTCGCCAGTCTCTTTCTGGTTGTCAACACAGCGTGTATCACTTTCATGACGTTTAGTGTCAATAATAGTGTCTTTCTGTTTTATTCCCCCCTCCTAACACATTCCAATCAGTGCCGTAGCGAGCTTAACTCGCGCCCGGGGCACAATACATTTTTAATACCTTTTTAGCGCCCCCCCATTCGAAAACCGTATAATATTAAGTGTAAAATAAGCGCATTTGAAAGTAGCGCCCGGGGCAAGATGCCCCCTTGCCCACCCCCTCACTACGCATATGATTCCAATAGATTTACGAAGACATCGTTATATATGTGTGTGTGACCTGTTTGTTTTGATGGTGTTTGATAAGTTCTGAAGAATTCTACGCAGTCTGGCGATCTGGAAGGAAGAGGGCCCTTTTGTCATAGCTTTTCATGGGCTCCAGAATTCTTGGCTGCGGCCCCGATACAGTTTTCATGACATCAGGGCTGGGGGGGCCCAAAGACTTGAAGGCGTTAAGAGATAAACAACTCATCCTTTCTGGCACTTTGTATGGATTCCCGAGAACGCAGGTGGTTATCCGGACATCATATGTGGGAATGTTATCAGCGGAGACAGTAGGGTGAGTGTTGTAGAAACAAGAGATAAAACAATCTATTGACAGAGACCCCCCCCCCCGGTGGAGGGATGTATTGACAAAGATGGGTGGGGGGGAGAGGGGTGGTGGTGGTGGGGACCAATTAATTTTGACAGGTCTCAGATAAACATACTGTTTGTGACCGTTACGGTAAACAATTAGTCCCAAAATAACACGTTGACCTAGATAGACAGTCCCGATGTTGCGTTGACCGAGATAGACAGCTGGACACGACTCAAAAGATATGGTGGAACAGACACCCTTGCTCCTCATTGTTCAGAAAACACATTTATTCCAGATATTTGTAAATATGAGTTATTTTCTTTTTTTTTAAAACTATAATGTTACTGTGTCTGAGAATTGTTGAATATTGAGGTTTTATTACTTAAACCTTCTGATTAATAAACACAGATTTCTGAATGTCCAACCCCTCCCCTTTCCAGGGATGCTGGCAGCTGATCATGGATCCCCTGACAATCTACACCTTTTCTGATCACACACACGGCACACCAGTTGTTAAGCCATTTCATAGCACATCACTGAGACGATTGAGTACCAAAGGGAGAGGATCCATGCCATCTGTTCGGGTTGAACCCCCTTAAAAGGCGGTTCAGCGCCCCCCCCCCCGCTCAGAGCCGCAGCCTTTTTTTTTAAATATAATATATATAATAGCGATTTGGGTTGTGCGTTAAATTGAAAGTAAAGAATTAATACAACAGTATTCCAGTTTAAAATACAATCATGAAAAAATCGGAACTGCCCGAAACCAAAAATAACATATCCTACCGATCAAGCCTAAGGGGATATAACTCTATGCAAAGGTTTTGCAGGGTACATCTAGCCTATACTAATATTTGTTTTTTCATGCCAGTTAATGAAATACTTCCAGGGTTGTTAACAATACTAAAAAAAAATATTGGCAATACCAATACCAATACAATTTTAAAACCAGTATTGCAATACCAATACCAATACAATTTTAAAACCAGTATTGCCAATACCAATACCAATATTTGGGTCATTCGATAAATAAAACGCAAATACGTAATTCATTGCTCTATATCACTTACATCGATAAACGATAACAACATTTTTGGCTAATTTAGATGATGTATTTTTAATCAAATTTTATTCAATAGTTAACACTTGCTTCATCAGTTTCCCTCAAAGCATCCAAATGTCTTTGACAACATAATAAACTACTATTAAATAAGTCGGCATACCTTAACGTCCTTTAGCAACAAGATTTTTAATATGTATGATGTACACATATTGTGAATGAATGAATGAATCAATGGATGGATGGATGAAGCAAATGACTGTCATAGAAAAGCAAATGATACTTAAACAGTTAAACATCACACTATAGTAAAAGCAGTCAGACCGAGTCAGTGGATTGCATTACATCTGGAAAACTAACGATGAATTCCAGTAGAGTTCACAGGGTAACGCCACCTAACTTGCAGTTACCACTTAGCCAGGCAAAGAAAAGTAACCATTTCAAAATGCGCACTGCTCAGTCGTGAACGAAGAGGGGAAAATATTCATCCTCCTAATGCAGCGGTCGGGGAACTTTTTTAATCATTACCCCAAAATATTGTTTGTAAGTTGATATTACCCCACAGCAAATTAAAAATATATACTTTTTATTCACAAAAGTTTCATTTTTACTCCCAAAAATTTCATTTTTACCCCATTTGGGGTAATTTACCCCGGTTCCCCGACCGCTGTCCTAATGAAAACAGCCTTTCAAGCTCAACAGCAGCGCTTGAAGGAAATCCTGTATTCAGGTATATTTATATTTTATGGATATGTGGATAGGCATCCAATGATGCAATACTGTCTGAAGTGTCTGCCAAGTAATTATTAATTTCTTGATTCATATCAGTGATTGTGAAACGCGTCTCTTCAGTACTTCAATAAGATGCGAACGCTGCAAATCATCATCCATCCAGTCCAACTTGAATTTGGGATGTACAACGAATGCCAGCTGAGCATCAATGCTGTCAAACATGTTTGCAAATCTTCTATCGATGGCATGCAAAAGACACGAAGATAATGGAGAACAAACTACGAGCCGATCATTCTTTCCTTGATCAAGAAACACTTTTAACTGAGCCTTCATCACGACAAGTGTTGGTAAAAGGAAACCAAGTCCAATGTCTTTTTTAGTTTCACCCTGCAAAATATATAGTGCACAGCAAACAGGCTTCATAACAGCAAAATACTCTTTAAGAAATGTTTTCTGTACAGGCTGTAGTCTTTTGATATCAAATTCATCACAAAGTTTGTCAACAACTTCCACGTCACTTACTCAGAGAAACTCTGGTGACAGCATCATACATTGAATTCCACCGGGTTTCACCAGGTGTTACCAAAAGCATACCAAGTGATCTGCCTGACGATACTTTGCAAATAACGATAAACACTCAAGAAAATTATTTAATGCAACCGGAAAAAATCTTGGAAAGAATAGCAAATTCCATAGAAATCAATTTACTTAGAGTACTCACTGGTCAATACTCATTGCCACATATATCATATATGATTTCTATTATCATTCATTGCTCAGTCTCATTCAAAAATTGCTTGGCAATGCCACTCGAAAGATGGCGACACCAAAGAAAAATTTATTATATTCAGCTTTATTCACAACCAATGTTGTAGAGAACTTATTGAATATTGCTTTAAGTATTGGTTAAAAATCAATACCAATATCAAAAATAAGTATTGGCAATACCAATACCAATATCAAATTTCAAGAAGTATTGCAATATCGTACCAATACTTAAAAAAGTATTGGCAATACTGCCAATACCAATACAATACTGCAATATTAACAACCCTGAATACTTCAAATATAAAACATTGATTTTAGTAAAAACAAGCAATTTAAGTCTTTTCCGTTTCGGACAAAGGACATTTTAGAGCATTTTCGGTTACGCCGGACGAAATCCGTATTTTTTTTTCCGGGTGACAGCCATAAATTGTGCTGAATTTTGATAGAGAGGGAAGTAATCATGTTGAATAACTGTTACAAAGATAAATAATGATTACGCCCCTTTGATTAGCTTATATTTTTTATATTTAAAATATAAGCAAAAACGGTACTTTAAACGCCCCCTTTTTCGGCCCTCAGAGGTCAGATCGCGAAATGGACTTTTGATGTACACTTAGCAGGCCAAGACCTACAAAATGATATATACATCATGGGTCTAGGACTTATGGTCGCTGAGATATAGGGCGCTCCTTTGTTAATATAGCTTATATAGTAAAAAACGGTACTTAAAACGCACCCTTTTTCGGCCCTCAGAGGTCAGAAAAGTCATTTCTTGGCAGGCCAAGACCTACAAAATGATATATACATCATGGGTCTAGGACTTATGGTTGTTGAGATCACGGGTGATGACGGACAGACAGACAGTTAGACAGACAAAACGGGGACAATAGAGCATTTTTTTTCGAAAATGCTCTAAAAATGCGTGTATTTCTGTATTAATATCCGGATTGTTAAATGGCGCACACAACCCACAACAAGAGGAATCTGCGGACTTTTAAAAACACAAACTCGATGTTTACATTATAAATGACTGACTATCTCCGTACCAGTGGCGGCTCGCAATGTGGAACTGCAGCACCCCTACACCATATTTCTTGTTGGTATTATCCACAACATTCACCATTATTGAAACGTGTATTTAAGACATGATCGCCCTTCGTATGCGTGTCTCTCAGGCTAATGGTCCGTACACTAAAAATGTGGTGTAGTGTCTCCCTCAGGCTAGTGGTCCGTACACTAAAAATGTGGTGTACAAGGAAATCTATGATATGTATTGTGTTCATGGCAATAAAAGATAAATTTTCTTTTCTATTGCAGTATTTCATACATTTCTTTGTTATTTCTGTTCATATCGTATTCTGTTCATGGCAATAAAGGCCACATGTTATTTTCTATTGCCGTATTTCGTATATTTCTTTGTTATCCCTTCTGTCGGATTTCGTTTAGCCAGCTTCAGCAAGCTTTCCCACTAGTTATATATAACCCTTAAGCAGAATGTTTCAACCATTCTCCAGTTTTTTACAAAAGATTAGAAAAAAAAATTCTTCGTATGGCACTGCGCGTTTCACAGTTCTAGTAGTGCGGGGTTTGGCTTCAACGGGCATGCTGACAAATCATTACGTAGATGAATGCGATGCTGCAAAAGAGAGAGAGAGAGAGAGAGAGAGAGAGAGAGAGAGAGAAATACAGAGAGAGAGAGAGAGAGAGAGAAATACAGAGAGAGAGAGAGAGAGAGAGAGAGAGAGAGAGAGAGAGATGTTGCTGGAGCAGTGCCGACCTATTTTGAAATGAGTAAATTGTAACCCTTTAGTATATATTAATATTATTAAGTTATAGTAAATTAAACTAAAGGCTAAATCAAGCAAAACATTTTGGTTAGTTCTTTTAAGATTGTATGAAATTTTTGAATACATTTTCTTTGCCAAACACGTTTGTTTCTTTTTGCACAATTTCAAAACAAAGGCTAAAAGTTTTCTGTAGCCGCACCCCCCCCCCTCTTGCCCCCACTAATGCTCAGTACTCATATTGTTTGTAAATACATACATACATTTAGAGTGGAAATGTAAGAAAACCATTTAGTTATCAGCCCAATAGGAAGAGAGCACATTTACTACTAGGTCAGTCTGAGCCAACCTGACATATTCGATTCCAGTGGGACTCCTGAAATTGTATTGGTTTTAAAACAGACACGTTTAAACATGCATCACGTTTCCTATGAGTATCCTGTGGTGACTGTTGCAAACCTGTGTGTGTTCCTTTTCCTACCCCCCCCCCCCTCACTGTTGTGATGGTAAAGTGAATGACTTTCAATTCTTTGTCTGCCACCCTCGTCCACTGAGCCGGGTATTCGAATCCATCTATTGCTCTCTTGTCTCCTATTATTTTTAATGAGCTACAGGGACGAAACGATACTTCGTCAAAAAAAAATAAAAATAGCCCGGTCCGACTCAGCGGTTCTAAAATTCTATTAGAAAGATAGTTTTGGAATACCATGTTACATCTGAGCGCCTTAGAGTTTGAGAGTTTTCCTTCAATTTATCAAAATGTTCCATATCGAAAGAATATTGTAAAAATTAACAAACAATTACACTTATGACAGTGAAATAACAATGTGAATGAACTTATGAAGCTTAGCTTACTTTTACCTTGTCACTTCATGGCGACTAGCTTGTGACATGATGGTGACTCATGCGTCGCTTGTGACATCATGGTGATACACTGCTATTTACATTTATTTGGTTGCTCAGTGAAATTGTCTGGCATTATTTTGATTTCATTCCGTCACGGCAAACTGTAAGTGCTGACGCCATGGTGACTCACTATACACGTTTGTCAAAGCATGATGACTCAGTCAAAGTTTGTAAAAATCAGAGACTCTTGTTCCGACTCATTCCTTCTCTATCGGCGTCTATTCCAGTGATTTAAAAAAAAAAACAACAACAAAACTGCTTATGAGACTTTTAATTGTATACCGATGTGATATGAAAGATACATTTTGACCTAGTTATTTAAAATTGACTTCCTGGTCAACTCAAAAGATATCTAGAGATAATATGGGGATTTGAACTATTTATTAATTAAAATAATGTAACTTGCCTATCTTGGGAATCTTGTAACTTGGGAATCAACTCTAAGTAAAAAAAAAACATGAAGAGAGACAAGCACATTTGGCTGGTGGTCCATGGGCCATTTAGGGTTTCTGCCAGTTGTTTTTTCTATTTTTTTTTAATTTTTTTAAGCTACACTAGCCATTTTTGGCACATGCATACAAAATACCAATTAATGAACAAAGTAATTAAAAAAATATATAAAAAAAATATAAAAAAAATGTATTATGTGACTTTTTTGGGTAATTTTAAGACATATTTTCAAAAATTTTCAAAGAACCAATTTTTAAAATCTATTGTAGATATCATAAAATAACTTTGCACAAATGTTAATGAGTGTGTTTCAAACAAACGTCCAATTTTTTTTTTGGAAATATTAAATAGAATTTTTTTTATAATTTTTTTTCTTACCTACCCCCCCCTCCCCTGAAAAATGTAACTTTTTTTGAGAATATTTCCAAAAAAAAAAAAATTTCTAGTGTAGCTTAAAAAGTGAAAAAAAAATAGAAAAAAAAACAACTAGCAGAAACCTTAAATGGCCCATGGACCACCTTAAAACAAACATCAACACACAAACTACTAACTGCAAAATATACAATGAGCAAAGAGAACCTGATGGATCTTACTTGGTGGCTATGTGGCGGATATTGCTACCAGAGTGGTGTAAGTTATCGGTTCGTACCTCACTGTCTACTGGTGGGTCGACTATACCGAAAAGGTCTCTTAGTGGGTCGCGAATCATTACAGTTTGAGAGTCACTATGTTAATCCAAAAGAATCTTCGACCCCGGTCAGGGCCCCCTGACAATCAATAAAAATTCGGGTCCCCACTATTAATGTTTAGGTCATTTGGACAGCAGCAGATTTAGGAAAAGTCGGGTCCCTAAAAATGTTTAAGGTGGCACTGGCCAATCCATGGCTAATGCAGCCTCAGCTAATGTAGGGTGTGTGTATGTGTGTGTGTGTATGTGTGTGTGTATGTGTGTGTATGGGTGTGTGGATGTGTGTGTGTCTGTGTGTATGGGTGTGTGTATGGGTGTGTGTGTATGTGTGTGTATGGGGGTGTGTGTATGTGTGTGTATGTGTGTGTGTATGTGTGTGTGTATGTGTGTGTGTATGTGTGTGTGTGTGTATGTGTGTGTATGTGTGTGTGTATGTGTGTATGTGTGTGTATGGGTGTGTGTGTGTGTATGTGTGGATGTGTGTGTGAATGTGTTTGTGTGTATGTGTGTGTATGTGTGTGTATGTGTGTATGTGTGTGTGTATGTGTGTGTATGTGTGTGTGTATGTGTGTGTGTGCGTGTGTATGTGTGTGTATGTGTGGATGTGTGTGTGAATGTGTTTGTGTGGATGTGTGTGTGGGTGTGTGTGGATGTGTCTGTAGATGTGTTTGTGTGGATATGTGTGTGGATGTGTGTGGGTGTGTGTGGATGTGTGTGTGTAGAAACATCGCAACATGTACACACGCTGTCCAGTAGAGGTCACACGTCCAATATAGAATTAAGGGGTATAAATCTCACCATGACAGGGTCGTCATGGGATGTCCACACATCATAACGGTCATCATGGGATGTCCACACATCATAACAGGGTCGTCATGGGATGTCCACACATCATAACAGGGTCATCATGGGATGTCCGCACATCATAACAGGGTCGTCATGGGATGTCCACACATCATAACAGGGTCGTCATGGGATGTCCACACATCATAACAGGGTCATCATGGGATGTCCGCACATCATAACAGGGTCGTCATGGGATGTCCACACATCATAACAGGGTCATCATGGGATGTCCACAATCATAACAGGGTCGTCATGGGATGTCAACACATCATAACAGGGTCATCATGGGATGTCAACACATCATAACAGGGTCATCATGGGATGTCAACACATCATAACAGGGTCATCATGGGATGTCAACACATCATAACAGGGTCGTCATGGGATGTCCACACATCATAACAGGGTCATCATGGGATATCAACACATCATAACAGGGTCGTCATGGGATGTCAACACATCATAACAGGGTCATCATGGGATGTCCACACACCATAACAGGGTCGTCATGGGATGTCCACACATCATAACAGGGTCATCATGGGATGTCCACACATCATAACAGGGTCGTCATGGGATGTCCACACATCATAACAGGGTCATCATGGCATGTCAACACATCATAACAGGGTCGTCATGGGATGTCCACACATCATAACAGGGTCATCATGGGATGTCCGCACATCATAACAGGGTCATCATGGGATGTCCGCACATCATAACAGGGTCGTCATGGGATGTCCGCACATCATAACAGGGTCATCATGGGATGTCCGCACATCATAACAGGGTCGTCATGGGATGTCCACACATCATAACAGGGTCGTCATGGGATGTCAACACATTATAACAGGGTCATCATGGGATGTCAACACATCATAACAGGGTCATCATGGGATGTCAACACATCATAAAAGGGTCATCATGGGATGTCAACACAACATAACAGGGTCGTCATGGGATGTCCACACATCATAACAGGGTCATCATGGGATGTCAACACATCATAACAGGGTCGTCATGGGGTGTCAACACATCATAACAGGGTCATCATGGGATGTCAACACATCATAACAGGGTCGTCATGGGATGTCCACACATCATAACAGGGTCATCATGGGATGTCAATACATCATAACAGGGTCATCATGGGATGTCCACACATCATAACAGGGTCGTCATGGGATGTCCACACATCATAACAGGGTCATCATGGGATGTCAACACATCATAACAGGGTCGTCATGGGATGTCCTCACATCGGGACTTGTCATTAAAACTCATTCCAGTTTTTATCACTGTGAACGAACTCACGGTTTACAGATGCCCGATAGTTGATTCCATTTATCGGTAGATTAATGTCGTGTAGGATAAATTGATTATAATCACTGTCATTATCAACGTTCGTCTTCATGACGTCACTATTTAAATATTTAAAGCCCGGCTCGCATATGCAAATCAAATGTCCGGTCTCTGGCGCTCGGTATTGATTTACTGGATGCATTGAAATTCGATGGCGCATTACTGACCGGACAAAAATAAATAAATAAAAAAAAAACCAGATCTGGAAACCAACGGTCTAGTCTAGCAGTTGGTCATCGACAGAATCAAGTACAGCCGTAGTGGGGGGGTGGGGGGAGGGAGGGAGGCTGGAAGACGGAAGTCTGTCGCAATGATATTGCTGTCGGCTCCCTCATTGGAAAGGACGGGTTGTGGTTGTGCGCATGCGTGTGAGTATGTGGGGCGTTGGGGGGGGGGGGGAGAAGAGAAGCCTGAATGAAGATAATGTGGCCGGTTTAGGCTTTGCCTTCTGACAAACCTGGGCAGACATACCGGTAGCAGAGTCCTTGGATTTTGGTTGCCAGTGCACGCTGACCTCTCTCAACTTAACTCTATCTGTTACGGGGCAGCGGTGGTGTGTCAATGAAAGGTGGTGACTACACGGAATGAAATAATAATGCCTGGGTCATGGGGATAGACCGGTTGGGGGGGGGACGACTGGACAGAAAAATAGTTTAAACTGACCGCATGCGGGAAAACATTTGCATATTCGACTCACGAATTTAAACATCTCTATACATACATGATATATCTTCAATGGGGCAACTAGTCGTCAACAGGGCGACTGGTCGTCAGTAGAACAACTGGTCTTTTGTATGGCGACTGGTCGTGAATAGGGCGACTAGTCGTCAATAGGGCAACTAGTCGCGAATAGGGCAACTAGTCTTCAATAGGGCAACTAGTCGTGAATAGGGCAACTAGTCGTCAATAGGGCAACTAGTCGTGAATAGGGCAACTAGTCGTGAATAGGGCAACTAGTCGTCAATAGGGCAACTAGTCGTCAATAGGGCAACTAGTCGTGAATAGGGCAACTAGTCGTCAATAGGGCAACTAGTCGTGAATAGGGCAACTAGTCGTCAATAGGGCAACTAGTCGTCAATAGGGCAACTAGTCGTGAATAGGGCAACTAGTCGTGAATAGGGCAACTAGTCGTCAATAGGGCAACTAGTCGTCAATAGGGCAACTAGTCGTGAATAGGGCAACTAGTCGTCAATAGGGCAACTAGTCGTCAATAGGGCGACTAGACGTCTATTGTGCAAATAATCTGTGTCACAATACGTTACTTCATCTGTGCTGTGCTGAACGGTGCAGCCATACCAATGGTACACATACATTGATACACGCAATCATTATCATTTAACCCTCAACATGTTTTGTTTTCGCAACCAATTTAAGGGAGATAGCAAATTAATAGGTCTCCCCATTCTCCTCATTGTGGTGTGGTCATCAGTTAGGGTCAGTATATTTTGGGCATGTCCAATGTCCATTCTTTTAAGAAACCTTTCCGACATTTTCCTAGTCGTGTTTCTGCATTTTAGTTTTATGAAAGGATGATCACCATTTCAGCTTTCCCTGGGGGCCAGGGGGTTTTGCTCCTGATGGCCGATGAGGTAATTACACAACAAAACACAGATAATGTTGTTGGTTTAGTAAGCTCCATCTTTCGCCTACAAAAAA
Source organism: Bulinus truncatus (assembly GCA_021962125.1). Classification (NCBI taxonomy): domain Eukaryota; kingdom Metazoa; phylum Mollusca; class Gastropoda; family Planorbidae; genus Bulinus; species Bulinus truncatus. The sequence continues at coordinate 4,533,830 of JAGDYQ010000042.1, forward strand.
AAAATTATTCTCATCATTGCTAACAAACAATGAATAAACTTCTGAAAGTACACAAAAAATGTTTTCTTTTTGAAAAAATTTAATCAGATCTTAAAAATAAAAATAATAAAAAATAAAAAAAAAAAATTTAGTGTACGGACTTTTTTTTTTTTACTAAGAACTAACATCTACTAATACATGACCTATATAAGAACTAACATCTACTAATACATGACCTATATAAGAACTAACATCTACTAATACATGACCTATATAAGAACTAACATCGACTAATACATGACCTATATAAGAACTAACATCGACTAATACATGACCTATATAAGAACTAACATCTACTAATACATGACCTATATCAGAACCAATGCTCGCCACATTGGCGCAGAACGGTCCGGAAGGTAAGTTTTTTCTAGTGGACTATATGCACCCATGTAACCATATAAGGCGAAGGGCTATAACTTAATTTGAAACTTAAAAAAAATAGAAATCCATTGAATAATACCTTTTATCATGCGTATTAATAATTAATTATTTACTAGCAGTGTACCCGGTGTTGTGCGGGAGAGCAGAGTGCCGCACGACAGGAACCATTTCCGATGCTGAAAAGTTTTATAGAATAATAGAAATTGAACTTAAAGATCTTCAGGCGTTAAAAAAATCGTATTTAAACCAAAACAGTAATTACATAAAGATATTTAAAATAAAATGAAAGACAGTACGTCATTTTAGAAGACCCCGTGCAGTCCATATAAATCTAATGAGTGAAATGATAATAACCGCCTTATCTTTTATTCTTATTTGAATTGGCCTATTAGCTTATTTAGTACATTTACCTGGCTGGTTTATAGCCACCTACACACACGCATACATAAAAATAATAATAAATACTTACTTACATCCTCTGTAAACAACAGTTTTATGTGTGTCATTATTAGGTAAATAAACAAAATAAAATGTCAAAGTGCAACAAACAAAAAAAAATATTTTATTTCATCCCACGAGAATCTCTCACTGAAAGGTAAACTAAACGATTGGATTAAAGAAATAAACAAACGTAGGTAGGTTACGTGTGTGTGTGTGTGAGAGAGAGAGAGTGTGTGTGTGTGTGTGAGGGGGGATGGGTAGAGATGAAGTTGATGTGCGTGTATTGTGAGTGTGTGTGTGTGTATCACAGGACAATGCGTATCTTAACGTTGATGTTAATACATTCACTTGAAGATTTTCAGAGATCTAACAGGGTGGATGCCACAACAGATGCAAGGGGTTAAACTTTGAATGGACGAGAGAGTTGAACTTGAGGAGATCTAGGTATCTGTGCTGCACTTTTGTTGTTTCTGGTGTGTGTGTGGGGGGGGGGGGAATCGGCTGCATTGTAGCCTCCGTGGTGTCTTCACGGTCATTGCATCCCCTAGCATAGTTGAAACATAGTTAATATTTCTGTTTTTACTTGAAACCAAAACAAAATGTGAGTAAGGTAAATAGTTTATGAAACACCAGAAATCTTGCCAAAATCTGACACACCAATTTTTTTTTTATAAAACCGGTAAATTAATTATTTTTTCCCCCTATAATGAGTAAGATTTTTATATTTATCGTTATTTTTATCGTTTAGATTTCATTGCAGAGTATTATAAACTTACACATAGAATCAGACAACTTTACTGTTACGTCCCCTGTAACACAATCACTTCTGACTCCTGCAACAAAGTAATCCCTGACCATTTTAACTTAACAATGTCTGTACCCAATAACATTATAATATATGTACCCAACAGGCCCGTAGCGTGCGGGGGGTCAGGGAGCCGCCCCCCCCCCTGCGTTTTGTCTGGCCCCCTCTGCTTATTTGCTCTACTTAGTAAAATGTATTACCTGCCCCCCCTGCTATTGCCTGGCCCTTGCTGTAGAATGCCTGGCCCCTGCTGTGGAATGTTCACGCTACGGGGCTGGTACCCAAAAACAGTATAATATATGTACCCAATAACATTATAATATGTGTACCGAATAACATTATAATATATGTAGGTAATAACACTATAATATATCGACCATATAACATTACAATATATGTACAGAATAACATTATAATATATGTACCCAATAACACTATAATATATGTAACCAATACCATTATAATATATGTACCCAATAACATTATAATATATGTACCCAATACCATTATAATATATGTACCCAATAACATTATAATATATGTACCCAATAACATTATAATATATGTACCCAATAACATTATAATATATCTACCCAATAACATTATAATATATCTACCCAATAATAAAATAATGTATGACCAGTGACCCCTTTAACAAGGTATTCTCTGAGTCTGACCATAATAACAAAATAATATGTGTACCCAAAACAAAATAATCTCTAGCCCCTGAAACAAATATAATAATCTCTGTTTAAATTATAAAGATTATAATGTCTTCTTATTTCTAAATGTCAACATTAACTAAGAAGGTAGTAATCAAATAATTACTTTGAAGTGTTTTGTCTATATATGTTTGCAATAAGATCCATTTAAACGTCTATACACTATGCAAATACAAAAAAAAAAAAACTAAAAAAAAATGAAGTAATAGCTGGAACATTCTGGCTTAAATACTATTCTAAGTACATTCACTTAAAGAATCTATTTCAAACAATGTGAGTTGCCTATATCGTCATTAACTCTCCATCTATCAAAAGTAAAAATAAATAACTCATAAATTCATTGAAGCACATAAACCTATGACGTCATTCACTGTTTTCACTATTTGTTCAACCATCACAAAATTCACCTAAATCTTTCACTTTCTATTGCCTAATGATAAAAATATTTCTGTCCAGGGTTAGAACTTAATAATACACACACAAAAAAATGAACTTAAAAAAGATGAGAAAAAAATATTTTTTTTTCTTCCAAACATCAACACAATTCATTTCTGACTTTACAGAATTAACCAATCAGCGCTAAAAAATTTTTTTTTTAAATATATAAGTAACTTCAAGAAGGAACAAAAAAAAAAGTATTGGGAAATAAAACGTAATGTTCTCTCCAGGTGGACTATTTTAACGCTTGGTGCAACAATTGTTATTTACCTTGCCGGTGCGTTTCCAGTTCACGTGTTTTCTTGACCTTTTTGGAGATGAGAATCTAAACCCTCACCCCCCCCCCTACCCCTACCCCCCCAAATATCTCTTATGGCCGTATGTATGTGTGAGTATTTGTATGTGTAAGTGTATTTTATGCCCGAGGGTGTTTTTGTTATGTAGATTTTTATTCCAAATACACATTTTTTTTCTTTTTCTTTGGGCCGTGCTGCGCATAACACAGGAAGATGAATTTGAAACAATCTTGTAAGTTGTAGAGACAATATTGTTGAGAAAACAAAACGCTACAAAAAAAAAACACGCCAAAGAGACTGATGATAGGGTGTTATTTTTAGGAATAAGATGGAAAGTAAGTGTGGTTTTATTATTGGAAGAGAAAGGGGAAAAAAAAATCGGGGATTTCCCAAGAGAATGCCATGATAATGATTCGGGAAATTTCCATTGAGTTGTAGACATGCACACGTTGATTTTTTTTTTCTTTCATCGTCCAGGCAGGGGTCGCAGCGAGTTCAGTGCAGCCAATCACGTGTATGGTGCCTTGAGGCTTGGGGGCCCCCATCGCATTCAATAAAAAAAATATATATATTGCTGTTACAAAGCGCTGGGCTAAAAGGATTTAACAATTTGGAGTTATCAGAGAAGACACCTTTTTTCTAAATCATCAGGGGGGCCAAATATTTTCAAGTTGTGGTCATAAAAGCGCCATTTCAATAGGCCCTTAAACGTATTAACGGCCCTATACATATATTCACGCAGTATTATGTTTTAGATGAGACAGTATCATTATTGAGACAAGGTGATTTATTCTTAGAAATATATTCTACCCCCACCCCCACCCCTACCCCCCCTTTACAACAACTGACCAATCCAATCAACCTCGATCTCAAAGCGCACGTACCGAAAACAGTGTTGAATGGTATTTTCAGATCTGAAACAATATTAATCTTTCTATTTATTTATTATTATTACTCTGCAACGCCTACTGAGGCATATCGTTTTATTAATTTTTCGTTTTGTTTTGTTATGAAATAAAACGAGTTCTATATCAAAGAAGTCAACACGGGGGGGGGCACACTGTTTTACCATTGTGTGTATGTGTGTGAGGGTGACTAACACCTTCTAACAACGTCTTGTGCACAGTTACACACTTAGGTTTCACCATCTCCATCTTGTGCACAGTTACAAACTCAGGTTTCACCATCTCCATCTTGTGCACAGTTACACACTTAGGTTTCACCATCTCCATCTTGTGCACAGTTACAAACTCAGGTTTCACCATCTCCATCTTGTGCACACTTACAAACTTAGGTTTCACCATCTCCATCTTGTGCACAGTTACAAACTCAGGCTTCACCATCTCCATCTTGTGCACACTTACAAACTCAGGTTTCACCATCTCCATCTTGTGCACACTTACAAACTCAGGTTTCACCATCTCCATGAGCTATTTATGTCCAGAGAAGCGGCGCAAGCAACTGACTATCTGAAAACAGGGGGAAAAAAGGAGGGGTTGGGGAAAACCACAGAACTGGCTCAGTTACACCTACTTAAAATAGTAGATCAGGGGTGGGGGTGGGGGGGTGGTGTGATAGGGTGTGTGTGTGTGTGTGTGTTTGTGCGGAAGTAACAAAGGTTATGTCTTTCCATTGATCTCTCCCCATCACATTGCCTGTCACTCAGTGTGCTCGTCACAGTCGACTGATCAAAGGGAGAATTCAAATCCCCCCACCCACCGTCTGGCATTGTTTGTCGGTAGATCTATTACTCTCAATCCTCCCCCCTCCTCTCTCTCTCTCTCTCTCTGCCCCCCCCAGTCCCCCCCCCCTTTTGATTATCACTTTTTGTTGTTGTTTTCTGTGTTCTTTTTTTTCCTTCTGTGTGTGACCCAACGAGCCACATCTGCATAAGGTATGTGTGAATAATCATGAAGACCTCAAGTGGGGTTTTGTAATGCGATCGTTAAAATTCTGACTTATATAGTCCATAGAGAATTATTTGTTCCGTATGAGATATGGCGCATAATATATATATGTAGCCGACAGAGATAAATAAATGAATAAAAATATTTGCCCTGTAGGAAGTTGGTTCAGATTTGACAATGACGTGGTTAACGTCACACTTAGACAAGACTTGGTTAGTTAAGCTTAAGACACGGAATGTCATGTTGTGGGTAACAGGATAGGTCACACAACAAATGTCATGTTATGGGCAGGAGCGTAATTTGCCTAGCGGGAGCGGCACAGGGGTGTAATTTTTACCCCAGGCCCACCAAGGATTTTATAATTTTTCAATTTTTAAAAAAAGTAATAAAAATATGTTATGTTTTATACTTAAAAAATACTTGAAAACGCAATATCTATTTTATAAGCAAATTATTGGTAAAAAGTTTTGAACTGTACAATTAAAAGGTGAGCGCAGTAGTATTACATTACGTTGAAGTAATGATAATAATAATATAAACTTTTTATCTCTTTGTAAAAAAACAATACTCTTATTTGAATCTAATAGCTGAGTGGTTAGTTATTTAGGGCGACCTGGGGTTCGAATCTCTCTCAAGATTTTGTGGCTTTGAAAAAAAAAGATCTCAATTAAAAATAGTTTATGGAACTAATTAGTTTTATAATATGGAACTAATTAGTTTTATAATATGGAACTAATTAGTTTTATAATATGGAACTAATTAGTTTTATAATATGGAACTAATTAGTTTTATAATATGGAACTAATTAGTTTTATAATATGGAACTAATTAGTTTTATAATATGGAACTAATTAGTTTTATAATATGGAACTAATTAGTTTTATAATATGGAACTAATTAGTTTTATAATATGGAACTAATTAGTTTTATAATATGGAACTAATTAGTTTTATAATTTTGTTCATGGGGTAGAATAAACAGACTCATATGATACATGTTTACATATTCATAATAGAATGATCTCAAAGTGAATTTTAAAAAAAACAAACAAGTACAGACATTTGGCGAATGTATCGCAAGCATGCTGTAGTTTTTTACAACCATATAAAAAGTTAGAACAAAGGTTTTATTTTTTATTTTGCTACAAATAGTCTAACATCTAACAGTCGGTTTAGTAGAGAACTTCCTTCAAAGATGAAGTTTAAAAATGAATCTTTACTGGTAAACTGTTTCTTTTTTTTTTTGCACCTGTAAAAACGGTTATTTAATGAAGAGATGTAATGTCATTCGTACACCAGTAGGCCTCGGGACACATTTTGAAATACACGTAGGCCGCTAATAATTCCACTAGACTGTGAACTCTATGGTCACAGTTTAGAATACATGTAGTCCGCTAGTAATTCCAACTAGACTGTGAACTCTTGGGACACAGTTTAGAATACATGTAGTCCGCTAGTAGTCTCAACTAGACTGTGAACTCTCTGGTCACAGTTTAGAATACATGTAGTCCGCTAGCAGTGTCCCAACTAGACTGTGAACTCTCTGGTCACAGTTTAGAATACATGTAGTCCGCTAGCAGTGTCCCAACTAGACAGCTAGTCCCAACTAGACCTCATGGAGGTGAGCATCAGTATGTGCGGTTCTGGGCAGGGAACGGGGTCGTGAGTTTAGCTTGGTCTCAGCTAAGTGGGAAAAGTATCTCTTATAACGGGCCCCTACCCTCCCCCCTCCCGTTCAGTTGCGGGGCCAGGGGGGATTGTACTTGTCGACACCCAGAAAACACTGTCACGGAATATATTTTACGGGTGTTTCACAAGTTCAAATAGAATAGGCCCGCACTATATACTGGCCGAAGTGAAGGAAACAGAGCAGAAAAAAGGTCAACTTGGTTCCGGATGGGCGACTCCAAACCGCCTCGATGGAAATTACAGTTTTTTGGATCTAGGCGAAGTTCGATATTCTTAGTCGTTCGAGCTCAATCGCCATCGATCAGATTGATTTTTGACATCACTGAATTGATAGATTCTAACATCAATGTGCTGATAATCATGTTGTTTTTTTTTTCAAAATTCTATAAATAGCAATTAAAATTAGGCTACGGAACTCCTCCTCCTCCCCCCCCCCCCCGAAAACAAACAAACAAACTACACTTATTTGCCGAGTTAGACTGAAATGACTTCAAAATATTATCTCCTAAGTTCGAAAATAATATTTATATATATATAAATGTAGATTTACTTCCTTAAGACATGATTTATCCACATTATTATTGGACTTAGTTTACTTAGGTCACAACCTTTATTGGTGTATCCGGGGCAATCCTTGGGGCCCCTGACAACTGGGGGGCCCCCCACCTTACAGCTAAATCCACCCAACTGCCAAGACACTTCAACCCGTTCCATCGGCAAGTTCTCCAGGTCACCCGTCCTTCACCTTGCAGTGGGTCTGATGTACCCAGAACATTTTATTTGTGCACGACATGAGCTACTGTATAAAACTGAGGTAATTTATGTCCAGAGAAGCGGCGCAAGCAAATGATTACCTGAAAACAGGGAAAAAGGAGGGGGGGGTGGTGGGAAACCACAGAACTGGCTCAGTTACACCTACTTAAAATAGTAGATCAGGGGTGGGAGTGGGGGGGGGGATAGGGTGTGTGTGTGTGTGTGTGTGTTTGAATGACGGGAATGACTAAAAATCCCCCCCCCCTAATTCCCGTGCCGAAAAATACTAAAAATGAGTAAAATGAGTACCCCCCCTCCCCCCTTAAGTTATGCCATTGATACAACCTTGTCAGTTAAACCGATTCTGGAATAATTCCCCCCACCCCTACACACACACACCCCAGCACACATTGGCAGACACTTCGTGGGACGCACAAACCCTTGTATCACAGACTCGTCTGTTATCTTTGAGCTGGACGTTCCATCGAACAGTTCCACATGTCATTCCGAACAACGTAGAAATTGTCGGAATGCCGCCAGACTTATTGATTCGCTGCTTATCCTTGGCCAGGTTTTTTTGTTTCATGCATGATATTTGTTTTAAAAATCTTTGTTTCTGTTGCCAAGTTGTCTGCAAAAAAATATAAAATAATACAAACAATTATGATATAGCTAGCATAAAGATTTTGTTTGCCAGCCAATTTAAGACATTGAATGGAATGGTGGGTGGAGGGGGGGAACGAGGAAGGGGTATAATCTTTAATCTGTCATGATAATGTGGGTACATGATTTTTTATTGAACGGTTGAAATAAACATTGATTTTTTTTATTTTTATCATTGCAATTGAAACACGATAGACAAATTGCTCGAGTCGAGATTCAGGTGAGTGTTTTAATAGCATTTGTTTTGTTAAGTTGGTCGTCTGTTTACACTCATTATCTCCGGTGGACGGGTTTGTATTAATTGAAATGACAGGGGGCGATAACTGGTGACCCCAGACAGATTTGTTTTGCAAAGTTAAGTTTCATTGACCCTTATTCAACAAGGTATTATTATTATTTTCTTACGGTGTAAGGTCGATATCTCAAAAAAAAAAAGTTGTGACTCCGTACAGCGGTGGACCATGCATGAGGTTAATGAGACGAAGTTATGGTTTTGTGATAAATGCAGTTCGGCATGGGTGTTTTATGTGTGTACATGTAGGATCAATAACCTCAGTGTATTGAGTTTTACGAACTAGAACCTACTAAATAGTACATACTGGCTGGTACCATCACCTACTAAATAGTACATACTGGTTGGTACCATCACCTACTAAATAGTACATACTGGTTGGTACCATCACCTACTAAATTGTACATACTGGCTGGTACTAGCACGTACTAAATTGTACATACTGGCTGGTACTAGCACGTACTAAATTGTACATACCGGCTGGTACTAGCAACTACTGAATATTCAACTTGGCTGGTACTATCACATAGAACACTGTACATACATGCTGGTGAGTACACTATTCGATTCTTCTATCCTTAAATTTCTTGCTCACTGACATTACAAAGGTGAAAAAGGTGTGTGTGTGTGTGTGTGTGTGTGAGTGCTAAGAACTACTAAAAGTTATGAAAGTACATATTAGCAAATAATCATGTACCTCTGAGTAATGACTCAGTTGTTTTATCTTTCGATGATTTAACGATCTTTGTCTCAATTTAATTCACCAGGGACTCCAGTGTGTTCTCTAGTCCTGTTTGTTTGTCTACATTTACAAAAAAACCACGTCAGGGCCCCCATAGAAAGGTATTCTTGCCCTTCGGGGCCTCTTTAGGCTGTCTTAAAATCTGCTATAGAATGACTTGATAGTTTGGTTGAAAGGGGCTGTCTTTGGGCCCACTATTCGGGGCAGTCTGTCCCGGCTACATCTAGCAGTGCTAGTCTAGTCACGGCTACATCTAGCGGTGCTAGTCAAGTCACGGCTACATCTAGCGGTGCTAGTCAAGTCACGGCTACATCTAGCGGTGCTAGTCAAGTCACGGCTACATCTAGCAGTGCTAGTCAAGTCACGGCTACATCTAGCAGTGCACGTCAAAGCTTAACATTGGGAAACTTGATTTAAACTACGCAAAGGACAACGTTTGAGTCACTAGAAAGAAAGAAACAAATTCCACAAACGAAACACAAACAATTGATTATACAACAAAAAGCATTTGTCCCACTCTCCAGCTAATTTCCAGCTAATAAATGTCTAGAACATTCTCGTCCATCAATCCTCTTGTTTTCATAAATCCTGGCATTATAATTTTTTTCTTTATTAGGAATATAAAAAAAAATATCTTTGTAACATTTTTTTTTAATGCTACTGGGTTAAAAGGTAATATGATAATTAATAAAGTTTATCCTTCAATGGATGGCGGCGAACCTGATTTCAAAGAGTGATGACGACACGCGGCTATTATTTTCTTTCATTACTGGACCACACCTGTATTTATTCCCCCCTCCCACACCTCCCCTTCTCTCACACACAATCGTCCCTCCCTTCACTCAACCCCATCCCCTCTCCCCCTCCCGCCCTTTTTTTTTTCTTCAGCGCCCTCCACAGCACGCTCGTTACATTCAAGAGTATTTTGGGATGAGTCAGGGGAGACAATCCCTGCTGGGTCAGCTAGACATTTTCTTGGTGAGTAATCTGCCCTTGCCATGAAAGAGAATTTGAATATTCAATTTTCTATTCTCTCGCTCTCTCTCTCCCTCTCCCCCCCCCCCCATTTCCCTTTCCCCACGGACCACAGAAAGACGATTGCAGTTTTTGTTGTCAGCTGCACAGACTTATAAGAAATCAATATACGCGATCATAGCTTACTGAACACGGCCGGTTAGACTTATTGCTGGGATGACTTCATAGCTTACTGAGCACGGCCGGATAACTGTTATTGCTCAGAACTGACCAAATCAAAGCTGTGTCTATAACTCTCCCCTCTACCCCCCATCCACATCACAACAATCTACAATAAATTTTAGTATTCCCCCCCTCCCAATATCCTCCGCCCCCACCACCCTCTTTGAATCTTTCTTCTAATCAAACTCAACTTTGTAGGAAATTTCCGATTTAAAAAAATGTGTGTTTTTTTTTAAATAAAAAATAAATAAACAAGTGAAATAAAATCAGCGTAACGTAGCAGAAATCAGCTCATACCCCCGCCACGCCCCGCCATGCCCCGCCACCCGCCCCATCACCCCCGTAACATAAGTTTAAAAAAAAGAAAACCAAGACTGGCCCCTCCAAGCCATGAAGGAATTTAGGAAGGCATACAACATGGGTGTACATGGGTGTACTTGGGTGTACAGCTGTACATGGGTGTACTTGGGTTACTTGGGTGTACAACTGTACATGGGTGTACATGCAGTACATGGGTGTACATGGGTGTACATGGGTGTACATGGGTGTACTTGGGTTACTTGGGTGTACAACTGTACATGGGTGTACATGCAGTACATGGGTGTACTTGGGTATACATGGGTGTACTTGGGTGTTCTTGGGTGTACAATTGTACATGGGTGTACTTGGATGTACATGGGTGTACATGGGTGTACTTGGGTGCACATGGGTGTACATGGGTGTACATGGGTGTACTTGGGTGCACTTGGGTGCACATGGGTGTACTTGGGTGTACATGGGTGTACATGCAGTACATGGGTATACTTGGGTGTACATGCAGTACATGGGTATACTTGGGTGTACATGCAGTACATGGGTATACTTGGGTGTACTTGGGTGTACATGCAGTACATGGGTATACTTGGGTGTACTTGGGTGTACATGCAGTACATAGGTATACTTGGGTGTACATGCAGTACATGGGTATACTTGGGTATATTTGGGTGTACATGCAGTACATGGGTATACTTGGGTGTACTTGGGTGTACATGCAGTACATGGGTATACTTGGGTGTACTTGGGTGTACATGCAGTACATGGGTATACTTGGGTGTACTTGGGTGTACATGCAGTACATGGGTATACTTGGGTGTACTTGGGTGTACATGCAGTACATGGGTATACTTGGGTGTACTTGGGTGTACATGCAGTACATGGGTATACTTGGGTGTACTTGGGTGTACAAACTTTTCAACCCTGACGGCAGCGTTGAGCCTTATATTACGGTAAAGGAGTGGGGGGGATGGGGCAGTCAGACAGACTGAGCTCAACATATTGATAAAGAAATGTGCACGTCTCTTTTTTTTGTCGAGTGGGGATGGGGGCGGCAGTGACAGAGACTGATGACCTACTTAATCTACCCCAATGTCAGTCTGACCCTAACCCTCAACACCACTGATCTACTTTTAACTGCATCGAAAAAAAATTATAGATTTATTGATCGATTAGTGGTGGATTTAAAATAAATCAATCAATTGTGACAAACAGCAACAACAACAACAAGAAATGAAAGAAGTTAGTTAAAAAAAAAAAAGGATAAAATTGGAGTGACCAGTGTCCAGTGAGAGGGGAATAATGTCCAGCGAACATCTCACATCGTTGACTCACAATTTTATAATATGATGTTTCCTAGAGGGGGGTGTGTGGGTGTTGGGAGGAGGGAATATCTCTAGATCGTGCAAGACTTTGACTGACATCGATCTAAAGATTTATCAAATGCCCAGTTAAAGTCTGGGGAGGGGGGCGGGGGCACACCCTTCTCTCTAGACGTGCCCTGAATTCAACCCTGTCACTTCTAACAAGGGGTTAGAGAGGGGTGAGTGGCTGTTGACAGAGTCAGGTTGCCCTGACCTACGCCTCGAAGATTGCCAGTTGTTACTGATATATGTTTTTAAAAATTGACCAACAAAAATGTACATAGGGAAAAAAAACAGCAACATTAAAGTGATTTCAGATCTATCTATCTATCTATCTATCTATCTATCTATCTATCTATCTATCTATCTATCTATCTATCTATCTATCTATCTATCTATCTATCTATCTATCTATCTATCTATCCATCCATCCATCCATCCATCCATCCATCCATCCATCCATCCATCCATCCATCCATCCATCCATCCATCCATCCATCCATCCATCCATCCATCCATCTATCTATCTATCTATCTATCTATCTATCTATCTATCTATCTATCTATCTATCTATCTATCTATCTATCTATCTATCTATCTATCTATCTATCTATCTATCTATCTATCTAATCTATGTACCTCTCTGTAGATGTGTACATATGTATCTATCTATATTACTTTCTTTTTCAAACGGTAACTCCCTTCGCCATTAGTACCATCAGTGACGTCGTTATAGGGCTGGAAGCTCTTAGCGTGGAAAGCCCCGACCCTCACCCCGGGACTTAAGAGGACACGGGAAATTATTGTTTTACGAGGGCCCCCCCCCCTTTTCCAACAGTTTGCGAGAGAGCCCTAACCCACCGAGTATCGTTATTATAAATGTTTACCGCATTATTTTGTATTGAATTTCGTTCAACACACAGACACATACACACACGTCAACCAACAGATGTGTGTATTATGTTTGAAACAGCACAGAAGGTGTGTATTGTGTTTGAAACAGCACAGAAGGTGTGTATTGTATTTGAAACAGCACAGAAGATGTGTATTGTGCTTGAAACAGCACAGAATGTGTGTATTATATTATTATATTTGAAACATCACAAATGTGTGTATTATGTTTGAAACAGCACAGAAGGTGTGTATTATGTTTGAAACAGCACAGATGGTTTGTATTATATTTGAAACAGCGCAGATGGTGTGTATTATGTTTGAAACAGCACAGAAGGTGTGTATTATGTTTGAAACAGCACAGAAGGTGTGTATTATGTTTGAAACAGCGCATATGGTTTGTATTATATTTGAAACAGCGCAGATGGTGTGTATTATGTTTGAAACAGCGCAGAAGGTGTGTATTATGTTTGAAACAGCACAGAAGGTGTGTATTATGTTTGAAACAGCGCATATGGTTTGTATTATATTTGAAACAGCGCAGATGGTGTGTATTATGTTTGAAACAGCGCAGAAGTGTTTGTTATGTATGAAACAGCACAGAAGGTGTTCGTTATGTTTGAAACAGATACATCTTATTACAGAACTCGTCAAAACAACACCCAGTAGGGTACACACGAGAGAACTAGATGCCCTGTGTCCAGTAGACGAGAGAACTAGATGCCCTTTGTCCAGAACGTACCCGGTAAATTTGATTTGTCTGAAGTTTGACGCGTCCGATATGGTTTCTCTCTCCCTAATTTACCGGGTAAACGGTGCAGGCTGGGTGGCTGGATGAATGAACACCCAGGGGTACAGGACACAATGAATCCCCTCGAATGGAACCGGTTTGTGTCTAGACTGCATCCTTATTTCATAATGTGTCTACCAATCATAGTTAGGTGTCAAATATATCAAGATCGTCTCGGTCCAAAATCTACTTCAGCTCATTAGAATCCAGGTTTTTACTCACTGCCGTTTCTATATAGTCTGCTCCATATTTGTTTGGTCAATAATTCACAAACAAAACAAACTGACCAGTGATCTCTACACATTGGATGAATAGTTTCTATGGCAACTAGTGGATATTACACACACAAAAAAGAAGATATCATTCAAATTTAAGATCGCAAAAGTTCAACCAATCGTACCGATTATAAACCATTCCACTGTGCTAGACAAACAGCCTTGAATTGAATTTGTTTACATAAAAATGTGTTTAAACTTTTATAAAATTCCGAACATGTTTATATCCTAATTCTAATTCGCGCTCTGGTGCGTATTAGTGTTTGCAGGTGTAACAAAATGCTAGGGACTTGAATTCAAAATACGGTTTTAATAAGACTTATTTGCCATGGTTTGTTTAGAAAGAGAGAGGGGGGAGAGAGAGAGAGAGAGAGATAGAGAGAGTGTACGTGCGCGTGTGTGTGAGTCAAAGTTAAAGTAGAGAATCCTAGATGCTGACATGGTAAAAAGTATTGTTGATAAAAGAATGTGATTGGATAATAGATAAGAGTTATTGGCAGTCAATTGCCGATCAGAAGTCAGTTAGTGAAGAAGGCAGGTAGTGAAGAAGGCCATTAGTGACGAAGAAGGCAGTTAGTGAAGAAGGCAGTTAGTGAAGAAGGAGTCAGTTAGTGAAAAAGGAGTCAGTTAGTGAAAAAGAAGGCCGCCCGCCTTACAGATGGTGGCCCCCTGGCAATGATCCCCCTGCCCCCGCCCTCCCCTCTCGGCATGCCTGATTGTAGTGATAGTGAAAGTGTGTGACCCTTGAACTCGGACATTGATATAGTAAACATTTCGGGCACGCCCCACAAGATCGTCACAGTTGACACCCACAATAAAAACACCCCGACACAATTCTATTTGTATGATGAGTGCCTTTTAGTTTGTGCCATATCTTGAAACTGTTGTTTTTTTTTATTTTCAACCAGTTCTTCTTGTGCTAAATCCCTTGACATTCTGTAGAGACATAATTTTTTATCATTTCTCTGAGTCTCCGCTATTTCATTTTGAGCTCTATTTGTATTTCTGTCCTGATTTTATAAAAAAAAAAGTTTATGGAACATTGTGGGACGCAGCTTCGGTGTTGATCTTTTTCAATGTTCAAACTGGACAATGCTACAAAGTAATGTGGGACGGATAGTCGTGTGGTCAAGTGTTGGCTGGTTCGATCTCTGGTGAGGATATTTCAGGTCATGGTTAAATTTCCCTTTTTTTTTTATCTCCCGTGGTGCCTCCAATGACAGTGCACTATCGGCTATGGTGGAGATGATAGAAGGGTACCATAAAAACAGTCTCATTGGTGGTTTATAGGATGTAAGAGATTTCATCTCATCGTTACAGGCACTTCACACACACACACACACAAATGGAATAATGCTTAATATATGACGTAAGTCAAAAATGTTCGGACGGTAGCAGTAACGGAAACCATGTGACTCAACGTCACTTAAATAAAAAAAAATCGAACTTTCTCACCGCCGCCGTACTTCAAAGAGTGCGGGAGCCGGCCGGGAAGGGGGGTTAGGGGGCGGAGGGCTTATTTCTTGAGAATTCTGCGAAAACCAATAGGTCACGTGATCAATGACCGCGACTCATGCTATACTCCTTGTTCCTGACATGCGCCAGCATTGACCTTGACTGACTGAGCGGTGGGGGGCGCATCGTGCTTCAACTCAACTCTTTGTGGTACCAGTACTCACACTCTCATCCCCCCCCTCCTTCATTAAGTCTGAGTATAGTTGATAGCCTGATCATTTTGACTGGAGGTCTTTAATTATAATTGAAAGCTTCAGATTTTTTTTAGTTAAATGGGGCACGCCTTCATTATAAGACTTAAGTTTGCTTAATCAGTGACAAAGTTAGTCAAGTCAAATTAATTCAAGGCAACAGAAGTATTTTTTGTTAAAAAATACTTTAATCAAATCCAACACGAGGGGAAATCAACGATATCCGAGGTATGGCTGTGTATAGATTTATAAAGAAATAATTACGGGTTCAACAGGTATGGAAAAAAAGTGCATAGCTGAGATGTAACATAACCGGGCAAAGAAAAGAAATCACAACTTGGCATGGCTGAAATGTATCATAACCGGGAATGTAAAATAAAGTTCTAACCGGGCATGTAAAAAAATTCTAACCGGGCATGTAAAAAAAAATTCTAACCGGGCATTAAAAAAATTCTAACCGGGCATGTAAAAAAAAATTCTAACCGGGCATGTAAAAAAAAATTCTAACCGGGCATGCCGTCGACATAAAAAGAACTCGAGTGATGTTGATATACTGTATTATTCTTTTTGTTTTTGAGAAATAGTTTTGAGTCACGCGAGGATCAGAGACACACAAATGTGTTATCCGTTGCTCATTTCAATTTGGCGTGCACTGGTTGTCTCACCGTAACTGGTTGTCTCAATGTAACTGGTTGTCTCAGGCTGTCTCACTGTAACTGGTTGTCTCAATGTAATTGGTTGTCTCAATGTAACTGGTTGTTTCACTGTAACTGGTTGTCTCACTGAAACTGGTTGTCTCACTGTAACTGGTTGTCTCAATGTAACTGGTTGTCTCACTGAAACTGGTTGTCTCACTGTAACTGGTTGTCTCACTGTAAGTGGTTGTCTCACTGTAACTGGTTGTCTCACTGTAACTGGTTGTCTCACTGAAACTGGTTGTCTCAATGTAACTGGTTGTCTCACTGAAACTGGTTGTCTCACTGTAACTGGTTGTCTCACTGTAAGTGGTTGTCTCACTGTAACTGGTTGTCTCACTGTAACTGGTTGTCTCACTGAAACTGGTTGTCTCACTGTAACTGGTTGTCTCACTGAAACTGGTTGTCTCACTGAAACTGGTTGTCTCACGGTAACTGGTTGTAACATTTGAAGTGTGGCGAAACACACACTGAAATAACAATCGCTTACTGACAAATACACTGACATACACAACGAAACACAATGCCACACACACTCACAAACATACATTGATACATATACCTAAATGCATGACACATACACTTAGAGACATTCAGAGATGGAGAGAGATACATCCAAACACATGACATATACACTTAGAGACATTCAGAGATGGAGAGAGATACATCCAAACACATGACATATACACTTAGAGACATTCAGAGATGGAGAGAGATACATCCAAACACATGACACATACACTTAGAGACATTCAGAGATGGAGAGAGATACATCCAAACACATTACACATACACACACTCAGAGACATTCAGAGATGGAGAGAGATACATCCAAACACATGACACATACACTTAGAGACATTCAGAGATGGAGAGAGATACATCCAAACACATGCCACATACACTTAGAGACATTCAGAGATGGAGAGACATTCAGAGATGGAGAGAGATACATCCACGGAGTCAGTACTGCCACACATGGCCCTCCTCATATTGTCAGCAGCCATCTCGATTATCATCGTATCGTATCACACGACGCCATCTTCATTATCGTCCTCCCATTATTAAACTAAAAAGTTTTCCAACTCATTACTGCACGGTCCATCATTCCACATTCGCGACACATTTCCCCCCCCCCACTCCCCCCACCTGCTTAGACGATTCACCCCAACCAACCACACGTCCAGTTAGCAGGCCAAGGTCTCTGGAAGTGTGTCCATGTCTGTGTATCTGTGTTGGGAGGCGGGAGGGGAGGGGGTGGGTGAGGGAGAGGGTGGGTGAGGGAGAGGGCTATGCACTGACCTCCCCCTCCACCCCCCCACCCCCAACTGACGTTTCCCCCCCCACCCCATCATCTCATTAAACTAAGGCCTTATAACATTATATCATAGCTTACCAGCCTTTTTTTTTTAATCCAGACTTCCGCTCCCTCTCCCCCACCTCTACAACTCTCGCCTCTCTCTCTCTCTCCCCCCCCCTTTCCACCGCCAACCGTCCACCAATCAATACCTCTCGTCTGATATCAAATTTCAGTATGATTGAATGCCGGCCAGTCAACGGAACGAAACCAAGAGACGAGACTGGGTTGGAAGGGGGTTGTGTCCCAGAGACTAAAGAAATAAAAGAGTTATTTATATTTCCTTTTTTTCCCCCCTTCTCTAAAATCATAATTAAAAGAAAGATACAGTCTAACCGGACAAAAATCAGTAATCCTGGTTTTTTTTTTTAATCGGCTGTATTTTAAATAAAAAGACACACAAACAAACACACAAAAAAAAAACTTTTTACAAGTAAATTGTTAACAAAAAAATTGAATAGGCAACAAGACAACAATAGATTCTGATGGACAGTTTACTATACTAATCAAAAACTGTTTTTTTTGTACACAATATGTTTCTGATACAGTGGACAGTATGTTTCTGATACACTGAACATATGTTTCTGATCCAGTGTACAACATGTTTCTGAAAAATGGCACAGTATGTTTCTGATACAGTGGACAGTATGTTTCTGATACACTGAACATATGTTTCTGATCAAGTGTACAACATGTTTCTGAAAAATGGCACAGTATGTTTCTGATACAGTGGACAGTATGTTTCTGATACACTGAACATATGTTTCTGATCCAGTGTACAACATGTTTCTGAAAAATGGCACAGTATGTTTCTGATACAGTGGATAGTATGTTTCTGATACACTGAACATATGTTTCTGATCCAGTGTACAACATGTTTCTGAAAAATGGCATAGTATGTTTCTGATACAGTGCACAGTATGTTTCTGATACACTGAACATATGTTTCTGATCCAGTGTACAACATGTTTCTGAAAAATGGCATAGTATGTTTCTGATACAGTGCACAGTATTTTCTGATCCAGTGCACAGTATTTTCTGATACAGTGCGCAGTATGTTTCTCACATTGAATGCCAATTTGATATGGCCTACTATGTGGTAGTGTTTCTAAATATACAGTTGACCGCGGAATTACCTCACTGGAAGCTGTGGTTGCTTTCACAAACAATACAATACCAGTTTTAGAAGTGTTACAGAAGTGTTACAGACGTTATGACAGGTTTCTTGATGGATAAAGGAACAAGAAATGAACATGTCAGATTTCAACTGAACTAATTTGTGATCAGGACTTACGAAAAAAAATGTAGGTGTGGCTGGAGACATGTCACCCTGAGGGGAAATTGTGCTCGCCGCCATTCCGCACTAAAAAAAAAAGGGAAATAATCGATGATATCAAATGTATTGAAAGCATGTCATGGGCAGTACGCGACAGACTTTACCCTACCCCCTACTCCCCTCCCTCCCACCCTACACCTTTACCCACACCGTCCCACAACCCAACTTCCTTGTGAGTTGGTCCTTTATATAGTGATGAGGTTCATAGCTGGCACACGTGTAGATTCCACACGACAACAACACACGTATTTTAATAATTATCGAGTTCAAGAGTTCAAATTTTGTAGAAGTGTAACGCTAATATCTCTTTAGTTAGGCTTGCCATACGTCACGGTTTGGCCGGGACATTCCAGGACACACTGGGTTGTCCCGGTGTCCCGCCCGGTTGTTGAAATTGTCCCGGTTTAGATTCAGGGCACAGTTTCTTGGAAATAATTGAGCAAAATTATTAGATCAGAGAATGATTAATCTGCTCTTGTGTGATCAGTAACATTTTGGTAAGTAACACAGTAATACAAATTTACAGAAGTGAAAAATACGAGTGGTACAACAAGAAGAAAACTGTTTTGTTTTGTAAAAATATCACGTTTTTGTACCATTATGAATAAAATAACAAAGATTATCTATTCTATATTTTAAGTGTTTTTTACATTACTGTTTTCATAACCCCCCCTCCCCCCGGAACCGACATCCCTAAACCTAAAGTAAAAAAGACAGAACTGTCCCGGTTGGTCCGTGAAAAAATATGGCAACCCTATCTTTAGTTATGTCTATAATAGGAAACAATCATGCTTGACAATTTTCAGTGTTACAATAGATAGGATGCTTATCACCGGTGTGCAGGAGAGTGAGATGTATTGATGTTGTTTTGTTTTAGACTTATTTCGATTTTTAGAAAAAAAATTAAATTTTAATTATGTGTCCAGAAATAACAGAACGTTGAATTCTTTCAAAACTAAAATCTATTTTAAAATATATCTTAGAAAAAAAAAACCTTTTATAAAACAAAACAATCACCAAACAATAAAAACAAACAAACAAACAAACAAACAAAAACTAATTCTAACATACACGTATTTGCATAAGTTATCATTACTAACATTAAAAAGCGTGTTTCCCGTCTACAAACGAATGGTGCGCTACAACCTGCACACGTTATTGTATACAGAGGCTGATTTAAAAGCCAGCACGATTGGGCGCACCCTGGGGCCAGACCACATAATGGTCCCTATATAAACACTAGTGCATTTATTTCCACCACCCCCCCTTAAACCCCGATCTCATTAAAAAGAAAATTGGGCTCTTAAGTTTTTTTTTTCTGTGTTGATGCCCTTAACCAATCTAAATCCGCCCCTGCACTTGACTGATCCACCCAGACCTAGTTTATCTCTACCACCACCACACCCATTATACCACACCCGATCAAGATCTCTACACATTCCACCTTTTCGGGTTTACGCCATCGTTTTCACACCATCACCCATCAAACTGATCGCTACGACTTGCAGCCTCGGTATGAATGAACAATACAGTCATTGTCTCTCTCGGTCTCACTATATAACACAAGAACACGATCTACAAATTCGACCTTTCCGGGTTCAAATCGTGCCCCCCCCCCCACCTCCCACCCCCCACCACCACACAGAATGTTTAGGTAAAAGGTCAATAGTGTTTAGTTTTTTGTCTCTTCCAGGAGCGTCTGCCAGGACTAGTCAGCTGACAGTTGTTTTAGTGTGTTACACCTGCTGGACGGGGGCTTGACGTACTCCACCTTTACTTTTTTTTTCGTCCTCAGGTGAGTACAGGCAATAACAACTGTACAGCGCTCACCAGGTCAGGCATGATCGTCTACCGGAGTACTCACCACGGCCTCCCAGTGAGGGGTCAGGGTTTGTTTTTTTTTGTTTTGTTTTGTTTTTTTGTTAAGGTGGGGTAGACGGAGAGGAGGAGAGGGACCAGGGTAGAGACAGGAAACAGAGAGAGATGGATAGATAGATAGAGAGAGATGGAGAGAGAGGTGGATAGATAGATAGATAGATAAATAGATAGATAGAAATCGAGAGAGAGAAATGGATAGAGAGATAGATAAATAAATAGATTGATAGAGATTGAGAGAGAGAGAGAGAGAGAGACAGGCAGGCAAGAAGAGAGGAGAATGAGAGATATTTGGCCAGAATCATAAATTATTTTGACTAAAAATAAATAAATCCATAAGACAGGTTAACAGATGATAGAGATAAATAAACATGTTTAAAGAATGTATCGAATTTGTTAACTGACTTAATTCCTTCTGGCTATCACAAGTCCCATTCTTTTGAAGATGCTTGTGAAAAATAATACTATGTCCAAATTACCGGAAGTCCATTTTCTGAGCAGATAACAGGTGACCTCAGCAGATGACTCAACTTAGAAGACAGTTTTACTTCACTCGATGTAAATGTTGCCCCATCTTCCGCTAATCTATAGACGATTGTCCATGTTTCCACTCACATCTATAAACGATTGTCCATGTTTCCACTCACATCTATAAACGATTGTCCATGTTTCCACTCACGTCTATAAACGATTGTCTATGTTTCCACTCACGTCTATAAACGATTGTCTATGTTTCCACTCACATCTATAGACCATTGTCTATGTTTCCACTCACATCTATAGACCATTGTCTATGTTTCCACTCACATCTATAAACCATTGTCTATGTTTCCACTCACGTACGATGTCAGAGCCGTTGTGATGTGATTAAGTCACTACAACAGTCAGGCCCACCACATGGAAGGGCGATTCTGAGCACTTATTGGGGTGGAGGGGGGTCCCAGGGATAAAATAACCAACGTTTTGGGGGGGGGTTGGTAGAGGGGCCCCAGCTGTGAAAGAGCCCAAGATCAGCGAGTTGAGTTATTGACAGTTTTTTTTTTGCATAATGATCCCAAAAGTATCTTCCCTAGTTCCTCCACAATGCCCCATTTTCATCTTGCCTAGAGCTCTCAAAAAAAAAGCAAGATCGACTCTGACAATTTAAAGGGACATTAAAACAAAAATATACGAGGAGCCGTAATACAAATATTTAAAGAACAATTTTAAGACTTCTATAATTATTTTTTTCAGCCTATTTCAGAATCAGGCTAAGGCAGCTGATGAGCATGATCATTTTAGGTCATTATCGATTACTATAAAATTTCACACTGTAATTAGTTTACATATCAGAGTATTTAAACTTAATACAATACAAAACAAAATAATACAATACAAAACATCTAAATAACCAGTCAAGTTAATATATGCGAAAACAAAAAACTTTGTTTACACTTCGTAAGTATTGACAATTTATTTAAAAACACGATATGTGACACATGACCTGTGAACTTGAACATACACTTTTCATTCCTAGAAAATAAAAACCTACACACACACAAACACACACACACTCACACCGTACATGACGTCATTGACTGTGCGAAATATTCTAGTACTGTCATTGACTGTGTGAAATATTCTAGTACTGTTATTGACTGTGCGAAATGTTCTAGTACTGTCATTGATTGTGTGAAATGTTCTAGTACTGTCATTGACTGTGTGAAATGTTCTAGTACTGTCATTGACTGTGTGAAATGTTCTAGTACTGTCATTGACTGTGTGAAATGTTTTAGTACTGTCATTGACTGTGTGAAATGTTCTAGTACTGTCATTGACTGTGTGAAATGTTTTAGTACTGTCATTGACTGTGTGAAATGTTCTAGTGCTGTCATTGACTGTGTGAAATGTTCTAGTACTATCATTGACTGTGTGAAATGTTCTAGTACTATCATTGACTGTGTGAAATGTTCTAGTACTGTCATTGACTGTGTGAAATATTCTAGTACTGTCATTGACTGTGTGAAATGTTTTAGTACTGTCATTGACTGTGTGAAAGGTTCTAGTACTGTCATTGACTGTGTGAAATGTTCTAGTACTGTCATTGACTGGTGAAATGTTCTAGTACTGTCATTGACTGTGTGAAATGTTCTAGTACTATCATTGACTGTGTGAAATGTTCTAGTACTATCATTGACTGTGTGAAATGTTCTAGTACTGTCATTGACTGTGTGAAATATTCTAGTACTGTCATTGACTGTGTGAAATGTTTTAGTACTGTCATTGACTGTGTGAAAGGTTCTAGTACTGTCATTGACTGTGTGAAATGTTCTAGTACTGTCATTGACTGGTGAAATGTTCTAGTACTGTCATTGACTGTGTGAAATGTTCTAGTACTGTCATTGACTGTGCGAGATGTTCTAGTACTGTCATTGACTGTGTGAAATATTCTAGTACTGTCATTGACTGTGTGAAATGTTCTAGTACTGTCATTGACTGTGCGAGATGTTCTAGTGCTGTCATTGACTGTGTGAAATGTTTTAGTACTGTCATTGACTGTGTGAAATATTCTAGTACTGTCATTGACTGTGTGAAATGTTTTCGTACTGTCATTGACTGTGTGAAATGTTCTAGTACTGTCATTGACTGTGTGAAATGTTCTAGTACTGTCATTGACTGGTGAAATGTTCTAGTACTGTCATTGACTGTGTGAAATGTTCTAGTGCTGTCATTGACTGTGCGAGATGTTCTAGTGCTGTCATTGACTGTGTGAAATGTTCTAGTACTGTCATTGACTGTGTGAAATGTTCTAGTACTGTCATTGACTGGTGAAATGTTCTAGTACTGTCATTGACTGTGTGAAATGTTCTAGTACTGTCATTGACTGTGCGAGATGTTCTAGTGCTGTCATTGACTGTGTGAAATGTTCTAGTACTGTCATTGACTGTGTGAAATGTTCTAGTATTGTCATTGACTGGTGAAATGTTCTAGTACTGTCATTGACTGTGTGAAATGTTCTAGTGCTGTCATTGACTGTGCGAGATGTTCTAGTGCTGTCATTGACTGTGTGAAATGTTCTAGTACTGTCATTGACTGTGTGAAATATTCTAGTACTGTCATTGACTGTGTGAAATGTTTTAGTACTGTCATTGACTGTGTGAAAGGTTCTAGTACTGTCATTGACTGTGTGAAATGTTCTAGTACTGTCATTGACTGGTGAAATGTTCTAGTACTGTCATTGACTGGTGAAATGTTCTAGTACTGTCATTGACTGGTGAAATGTTCTAGTACTGTCATTGACTGGTGAAATGTTCTAGTACTGTCATTGACTGGTGAAATGTTCTAGTACTGTCATCCGTAATCGAAGCATTTCACCCTTCATGTATACCATTCAATCATCAACATCACTCCTGTGATGGTCATTGATCAGAAATCGATTACAAAGTGTTGTATTGCTCACGAGGTTCTCCCTGTACAACTTGTTGAAAACAGAAGCACGACTCAACCTGCCAGGGGTCGCTGCATTTCGTCTGGTGCTTAACAAAGAATGAATGCCCTGCATTCAGAGCCGTCTCTAGCCCTGCAGTCAGAGCCGTCTCTAGCCCTGCAGTCAGAGCCGTCTCTAGGCCTGCAGTCAGAGCCGTCTCTAGCCCTGCAGTCAAAGCCGTCTCTAGGCCTGCAGTCAGAGCCGTCTCTAGGCCTGCAGTCAGAGCCGTCTCTTGGCCTGCAGTCAGAGCCGTCTCTAGGCCTGAAGTCAGAGCCGTCTCTAGGCCTGCAGTCAGAGCCGTCTCTAGCCCTGCAGTCAGAGCCGTCTCTAGCCCTGCAGTCATAGCGGTCTCTAGCCCTGCAGTCAGAGCCGTCTCTAGCCCTGCAGTCATAGCGGTCTCTACGGCATACAGCCTCACCCTCCCCCCATCCCCCCCCCCAGAGCAAACCATAGTATCGGTACCCCTGCAACAACAACTCCAGATAATGAAACACACAAAAAAAAACAACTATTTACCATGGGGTCCCTATTAAAATAGGGCCATCTGGATAGTCACAGGGGCGGGCTCATGCGTTATACGGCCATGTCTGCAGTGATTGAGTGAGTCATAGAGTTCACACACAGGTGTACTCACAAGTGAACATTAAAAGAGTGGAGAGTATAGACGTACACAGTACCTTGTCGAGGACCGTGCAATGATAAAGTATTATTTATAACTTCTACATATATATATATATATATTGAGGCACTGGTCGTCAGTGGAACAGTTTTATTTAGTTCACTAACTACCAGAGATGTATAAAGTAGTGACCGTACAAGTACTCAAGGTGCAAGTAAGAGTAGAAAAAGATACTTTTTTTTAAAATTACAAGTAATTGTATGAGTACTAGTTGCTGGTACACGTCCATATACCCAAGGTGAAAGTACACGTCCAAATACTCAAGGTGTAAGTACAAGTACAAATACCCAAGGTGTAAGTACAAGTACAAATACCCAAGGTGTAAGTACAAGTACAAATACCCAAGGTGTAAGTACAAGCACAAATACCCAAGGTGTAAGTACAAGCACAAATACCCAAGGTGTAAGTACAAGTGCAAATACACAAGGTGTAAGTAA
Organism: Bulinus truncatus; assembly: GCA_021962125.1. NCBI lineage: Eukaryota > Metazoa > Mollusca > Gastropoda > Planorbidae > Bulinus > Bulinus truncatus. The sequence goes on from JAGDYQ010000042.1 coordinate 4,559,378, forward strand.
AAGTACAAATACGCAAGGTGTAAGTAAAAGTACAAATACACAAGGCGCTGGTACAAGTACAAATACTCAAGGTGAAAGTACTAGTACACATACTCGAGGTGAAAGTACAAGTACGAATACCCAAGTACATGTACTAACAAATCCAAAATTACTGTCAAATATAACCGTCATCCAGATGATGACTAATGTCGGTTGGGGCCCGGGAGAAAACATTGGGCCCCTTTAAAACAAATTGACAAGTTTAAAATCAGACCCATGGGAACGCGCCTTGTACACCCCCTCCCACCCCCGGGCCCGCCTTGTGATAAATCCGACTCTGCCAACAACATTTGTGCGTACATCATCTTGAGTAAAGAAAAAAAAAACATCTGCGACAGTGTCAGTTGATCATGTACACTTCCTTTGCACCGACCTGTATAAATCGTGTGTCAAAGGTTATAAACAATATAGAAAAAAATATGACTGCTGGACATTGTAGTCCACTGAAGGGCCAGACACCATAATAAAAAAATACAACAAAGGCGGAAACACGCGAAAAGAACTCCAGCTATTTTTTTTTTTAAATATTTGTACATTGTCAAGATTGTATTTTTTGTTGTTCTTGTGAATTTGTTGGTGCGTTTGTAAAACAGGTTTTTTTTTTATTAAACAAAACCGTTTCGCATTTGTTTGTGTCTGCAAGACTTGTCTGGAGGACGATGGAGTCAAAAAAGATTTTGTTATTTAGGATGGAAATAGCAAATATTGGAACGACCTGTTTATCTGTTTAATTCGCCTGTCAACAATGTATCTTTGAAAGTTGATGTTTGTCTATTCATCATTTATCGGTATGTGGGACGGATGGCCGAGTGTTGTAGAAGCTCGACTGTCGACCCAAGAGTCCTGGGTTCTATCCTCGGTCCTAGTGAAAAATTGGTTAAAGTCCCACAAGTCTTCTACCCAGCAGCCTTGGGTTGGGGAAGTAAAGACGGCCGGGCTTTGTGCTAACTCCCTGTATATGCCGTTGTTACAGAAACGGATGAACTCTACACTTCATCTGCCCCGTTGGCCCTTTGGGGTTGAGGGAACTTTACTTTTATACGTATATATCGATACCCCAAATAGCAAGTTGGATAACGTCTGAATATAGTGCGTCTTTCTACATTCTTACCACCGCATCTAGCAAAGACGTATCACAAATGACTCACTAATATCCGCTACGGGGGGGGGGGAGGGGGGAGGTCGTGATGAGGATATTTTTTCTCTTAAAACCTTCACATTTTATGTGAGAGTATTTTTTTTTTATAAAGTTCCCTTTCCGCACCTTGAAACATAGCCCATGCTGCCATGATTGTTGAGGCACCACGGCGGTCACGGTCTTAGTTTTGCCTCACCTCTATGTAAGGATACATACATTACATCTAATTATCTCTCATATGCAGGGCAGCCGCAAAAAAGAATTGGAGGGGGGGGGATAGTATCCGAACACTGGCCCGGGGGCCACGTTGAGTGCTGTACTCTGTTTTGGAATTTGATTTAAAGGAGGTGTGTGTGTGTGTGTGTGTGTGTGTGAAGTCCCTGTTAGGATGAGATGAAATCTCTTAGGTCCTATAAACCACTATTGGGACGGTTTTTATGGTGCCTTTCTTTCATCCCCATCATAGCCGATAGTGCAATGACAATGGAGGCACCACGGGAGATATATCGGGAACTTGAGCCAAGACATGAAAAATTTCCCTGGTCCTCACCGGAGATCTAACCAGGTACCTTCAGGTCGACAGTCGAACGCATTACCGCACGACCATCCGTACCCGAATGATCGGTGTGAGCTGTGACCATAAGATCCAAAGTTTGTAGAGGTTGTAAGGTGGAAGGGGGGAGATTTGTAATAACCCCGATACTCTCTGGCGGTGGTGACACGTGATCTTAATTGGCGTATCTCCGTCCGATAACTTATAATGATAAGCTAACAAAGCAAATCTCAATTCATTGGTTTTATTTTTTTACACTGGACAACACCACAACAAACAAACAGACAAACATCGTCCACAGTAACTATTGGAAAACTCCAGAGTGTATTTAATCTGTTAAAACAAACTAGAATTATTTTTTCTTCAAGGTGTGTGCAGTGAACGATTCTCTCTCATTTGTTTAAGTTTTTTTTTTTTACTCTCATTCTTGTATCTGTGGCCGCCCCCACTAAAGGGTCGTTTGATGTTTTTTGCTGATCTGTGGATGTCACAACATCTGGAGTACTAGGGGGCTGACCCTGATAGTCTCCAGGAGATAAGGCGGACATTAGGAGAGGAGAGGCAAGGAGACCGCAATGGGAGGGTGTGGAGTGTGGAGGGATAGAGAGAACTGAGCTCTGGCTGATAAATTGTTGGGTTGGTCGCTCTAACGTAAAGTTGACGGCTGGCTACTTAATGGATGGAACCTGGTCACCACCTGTTAGTACAACGTTTAATGTTGGGCTTCGTCATTTTTTGTTATATCATTTTATAAGACATCTTTTTATATGCATCGTATAACGAAGGAGAATGTCGACGTAATTAGACTAAAAATAACTTTCAGTTGTAAATAAGTATTGTCTTTTGGAGTTTAATTGTTGCTATCCTCACAACAAGTGTACAGGTAATCCATCAGAAATACATTCTTAATACATTACTGAAATAGATTGATTCTTTATTCAACAGCTGTACCAGCAGTTGATGAGCAGTGAATTTATCAGACGTATTCGTACTCATTGGCAATTACATACTCAGTGAGTCAGTGTACAGTATAACACAAGAAGTACACACAGTTAACGTACAGTTTAAGACCAGAATTACACATACTTAATGTACAGTAAACTCTTAAGCAGCACTAAGTATTCACCAAAAACACTCACTCTATGCACAATGCATTTATCAATAGTACCCACTTTGTGCGCAGTGCATTCATCAACATAACCCACTCTAAGCACAGTGCAATCAGGAACAGTACTCACTCTAAGCACAGTGCAATCAGGAACAGTACTCACTCTAAGCACAGTGCAATCAGGAACAGTACTCACTATATGCACAGTGCATTAACCAACAGTACTCACTATATGCACAGTGCATTAACCAACAGCACTCACTCGAAGCACAGTGCATTCAACAACAGTACTCACTCTAAGCACAGTGCAATCATCAACAGCACTCACTCTAAGCACAGTGCAATCATCAACAGTACTCACTCTAAGCACAGTGCAATCATCAACAGTACTCCTCTAAGCACAGTGCAATCATCAACAGTACTCACTCTAAGCACAGTGCAATCATCAACAGTATTCACTCTAAGCACAGTGCAATCATCAACAGTATTCACTCGAAGCACAGTACATTCACCAACAGTACTCACTCTAAGCACAGTACATTCACCAACAGTACTCACTCGCACGCGTTATTCCCAGCTATCAGAGTAAAATCTCAAAACGATATTTTTCTTTTTTTTTTTACTTCCACCAATCAGACTGATCAAAGTACTTGACCGCCAAGTGAAACGTATACCGTTTCTCTTCTCACGTCATGGCGCCCCTGTATGTGTGTGTGTGGGGGGGCAGATACTCATCATTTTTTCCTAAAAGTCATGAAATTCCATCCCTCGGCGTGCAGTTGCCTACTTAATTGCCTCGGGAGAACTAAAAGAGGGCTTTAAAAAAAAAATTGTGAAATACAATTAAATACATTTACCTCGAGACGCCCCCCCCCCTTCCCCCTCGGAACCGACCCATTACAAGAAATCTCACCTGTCAGGTAGATTGGTGCAGGCAAGTTTAAAAAAATAATAAAATGAAGTTTGTTTAAAATTTGATTGGATTCTCCAATATGGCTGAGATTAACTGTCGCGATAACAAAAAAATTATATTCGTCTAGAAACTGGAGATGAATCTTAGGTGCTCAATTTATGAGTTAATTTTAGTTCATTAGAATTTTTCATAACGTTCATATAGGTTCAGTGATGAGCAGCAAAGAGTGTAAATAAATAATGAAAGTTTTCCAACAGTCATCAAAAAAGTCATGGTGAAATCAGACAACGCCAGACCAATCTATGTAGTACTTTACAGCATCATCTGAGTGCGTTAGTTTACAGACCATGAAAGTTGTTCACAAAGTGGGATCTAAAGCCAGTAGCATAGTTATAAGGAGGGTGGGGGGGTGGGGGGTGCGGGCTTGTAGCTCGAGAGGAACCCCATCGACGGGGAGAGTATTGATTTAGGAGATCCCCCTGAAATCGTTTTTCATTAGGGCTCTCCAGGTTACAATGTACGCTCCTCGTGTTATTATAGGCGCTCCATAATTTATTATAGACGCCCCATGAACTTAATTTAGCTACTCTAGACGCTATAAAGCTTCTCTAGACGCTATAAAGTTACTCTAGAGTACTCTAGACGCTATAAAGCTACAATACACTCTACTCTAGACGCTATAAAGTTACTCTAGAGTACTCTAGACACTATAAAGCTACAATACACTCTACTCTAGACGCTATAAAGCTTCTCTAGACGTTATAAAGTTACTCTAGAGTACTCTAGACGCTATAAAGCTACAATACACTCTACTCTATACGCTATAAAGCTACTCTATACGCTATAAAGCTACTCTATACGCTATAAAGCTACTCTAGACGCTATAAAGCTACTATAGACGCTATAAAGCTACTCTAGAGGCTATAAAGCTACTATACACGCTATAAAGCTACTGCAGGCGCAATACAGTTACTATAGACGCTATACAGTTACTATAGACGAAATACAGTTGCTATAGACGCTACGGACTAAAGCTGATAAGAATGAAGTAAAGTAACATACAACTAGATGTCCTTCTACACTAACATTAAATAAATCACATAAATAAAAAACAAACAAACTCGGATCTTGTAAAAAAAAATGTTTTGGACACACCAATAGACATATTAATAAACTAACACAGGTTATTTACTACACGACAGAACCTGTAACAGGTAACATCAACACAACGTGTTTTGTCACTTTGTATTGTACATTAAAATAACCACACTGAACAAATAAAAAAAAAACGACTTGGACTTTTAAAAAAAAATTTAGCTATATATTTATTTATTTCTATATCTGTGTATTATTGTCTTTTATCCTTGTGTATTGTTGTCAGCGATATCTGTGTATTTTGATATCAGTGTGTTGTTACCACTAATATGTCTTGTTGTCTGGGATATCTGTGTATCGCTGTGTGTGATATATGTGTCTCTGTTAGCTTTGAACAGGGTCGTATTAAGGGTATTATGGGGTTAAGGCTTGTTACCAAAGGTATATGTTGAATGAAATTAAATAACAATTTTGAATTTTACATCGATTGTGGCTGATTTATTGCATTTTTTAAAAACTGCGTACTTTATGAAACACCCGGTATAACACAACATTCAATATATAACACAACATTAAAAATATAACACAACATTCAATATATAACACAACATTCAAAATATAACATAACATTCAATATATAACACAACATTTACAATTTTGTAACCACTCCCTCTAACGTCGCAACTTCCGCAAAAGAACCGCACAGTTTTTTCAACCAATCAGAAAGATTTAATCAAACCATTATGTTTTGTTGAAACTGAGTATTAGAAATAAAACAAACAAAATATACCAGTGTTCGTGTGTGTGTGTGTGTGTGTGTTAGTGTGTGTGTTAGTGTGTGTGCTAGTGTGTGTGTGTGGGTGTGAGTGTGTGGGTGTGTGTGAGTTTATTTTTGGTTTGTATCAAATGAAAACAATGGTGTCAATTAGTTTTCAAACGGGCTATAGGTTTGTATCTTACATCTGAAGATTAGTAATTTTAATGATCAATGCTTAACACACACACACACACAACACACTAACACACACACATACACACACACCGTGGCACAACAAGGGGGGGCATGCCCCCCCTCCCCCGAAATAAAAAAAAATTAAAAGATTAGAGCAAAATAAGTCACATGTAAGTAAGTTGTATCTCATGATGTTTAATACAAGTGATTTTTTTGCCCCCCCTCCCCCATGAAAGTTTGGTCTAGTTGCGCCACTGCACACACACGCCCTTTCTCTCTCGCTCTCTTTCTTGATCACTCTCTCCGTCCTCTCTATCGTATACACACATTCATTTTTTCTCGATCACATCTGTCCTTCTTTCTCTCTCTCTCTCTCTCTCTCTGTTTCTCTCTTTCTTTCTCTTTCTCTCTCTTTCTCTCTCTCTTTCTTTCTCTCTCTCTCTCTCTCTCTCTCCTCTCTCTCTATCTCTCTCTCTGTCATTCTTGCTCATAAATATTGAGAACAGTTGAAAAACATGCTACACTATTATTTAAACGGCTGTTTGTCTTCATGGCGGCTGTTGACTGGTAGTCTTAGTCGGCAGAAATAAAAAAAAAACAAGAATAGATACAAAAATAGAGACAAGAATAGATACAAAAATAGAGACAAGAATAGATACAAAAATAGAGACAAGAATAGATACAAAAATAGAGACAAGAATAGATACAAAAAAAGAGACAAGAATAGATACAAAAATAGAGACAAGAATAGATACAAAAATAGAGACAAGAATAGATACAAAAATAGAGACAAGAATAGATACAAAAATAGAGACAAGAATAGATACAAAAATAGAGACAAGAATAGATACAAAAATCCAACAGTTAAATTAACACATACTAGACAAATAAAGAAAACAGTCAGCAATTCCAATAGTCTAGTTAAGAAAAGCTCAACTAAAGCAACTTAAGCAATTTTTAGCTCTTATTTTTTTTTTGGTCCAATGAAAGTCTGTTTACCTTGTCTGTCTATATAATGTGGTACGCAGACAACTTGAGACAAGCCAGTCGTCCGGGACAACGAAACACGTTAGTTCAATTCCAAATTTGTATTTTATTGCCCGACTGTAGCAGACGCAGAAGTCATCTGCCAGGGTGTTACAAGTTCCAAACAAAACAAGAAAAAAAAATTGAGAGATAAACAGATTTCACCACTTTTTATTGCCCTACAGTATTCCTGTTACTAAACGTTTCTGTCACACGTACAGGCAGTAACTTTGTTTACAGTTATTTATAGGCAGTAACTTTGTTTACAGTTATTCTGAATTCTATAAATAGTGAGCTCACAATGATATTATTACAGTATATATTCTAAAGAACAGTGGTTCTTAAACTTTGGAGATGTGTGATCCACTGAGAGAGATAATATTTTTTTTTGCGCGTAACCTGAAAAGAAAGAGATAATAAAAAGGATTGGGGGTGGGGTGGGGGTGTAACATAAAGAAATGAGTAAAGTTTCGTGTTTTTATTCTTGACTAAGCAGCAATTGTTACACATCAGCTCCACGACCCACCAGTTTTAAGGCACTCACATACCAAAGCGAATTTTGCGTATCTAGGGTAACTCGCGGTTTTCGCCCTTCTTTCGCGGCAATGTATTTAAATGACGATGCCATACCCTCGGGAGGATTTCCACGGCTGTGCAGCGAAATTTTGCAGCTTCGCTACTTGCAGAGTATTTCCCGCGTTTCGCGAGTGTCAACAATCCAAAATGGCTGCTTAGAAACATCGACTCAAATGAAAATAATGGTAAAATTGAAATAAATATCTAAAGAAGTTTTTTTTCCCTTCTAAGAAGACGAAATATATCACAAGTTCCATTTTCAGCAATGTTAACTTAATTACTCAAAACTTAACTTATGAAACATATGGTAGGCAATTGGTGGTCCGTTATATAAATCGATTCTATTTAAGGTTTGTATCCAAGTAGCTTCTTTTCATCATTACATCAGGGCCGTCTCAGGTGTGTGCGGGGGTGGGGGTGGGGTAACCCGAGCATTGGGTAACCCGTCCGTTTGAGGGGTCGCAGTTGGCATAGTTTGTCAGTAGCCCTAGATTATCTGACTGCGGTATTGTGCAGAATTAGAATGTGTAGGGTCCAATGTTCTTGCAGTTTTAGGCCATTGTTCTAGTTGTTTGTCCGAAGTTGATTTTTGAACCACAAGCACTGTTAAATTATGCAGTATTATCGCACGTTAAGACCTTTTGTCCAGAGAGTTTGTGTAAGATTTGATTCCCGCCACAGGGGCTAAATCGTGATTGTTGTGTTAGGGACTGTATCGTGATTGTAGTCTCAGGGTTTGTATCGTGATTGTAGTCTCAGGGATTGTATCGTGATTGTAGTCTCAGGCACTGTATCGTGATTGTAGTCTCAGGCACTGTATCGTGATTGTAGTCTCAGGCACTGTATCATGATTGTAGTCTCAGGGTTTGTATCGTGATTGTAGTCTCAGGCAATGTATCGTGATTGTAGTCTCAGGCACTGTATCGTGATTGTAGTCTCAGGGATTGTATCGTGATTGTAGTCTCAGGGTTTGTATCGTGATTGTAGTCTCAGGGACTGTATCGTGATTGTAGTTTCAGGGTTTGTATCGTGATTGTAGTCTCAGGGATTGTATCGTGATTGTAGTCTCAGGCACTGTATCGTGATTGTAGTCTCAGGGATTGTATCGTGATTGTAGTCTCAGGCACTGTATCGTGATTGTAGTCACAGGCAAGGCACTAGATTGAGAAAGTTGTCATATTCTCTGGCGTCGTTGTTGGGGCGCTGGGGCGCTGTTAGTGGGTGGAGGGGTTTAAGGAAATGAGAGCTAACCCAAATGGAGGAATTTTTCGAAGACTCTCAAACATTATGCAGAAGGGCCCCAAAATTAGCAAGTGACGGCATTGGATTGTTTTCGCGTGATCTATATCATGATTGATGCCACACTTAAATATTGTGATTGTTTAGCATGTATTATATACTTTATCGTTGTCGAAGCTACTATGTAGTGAGTGTTAACACACAAAATATTGCCATTGTTTTAACAGGTATCATATACTTCATTGCTGTCGAAGTTACTATATCCCGATTGTTAACACACAAAAATATTTTGATTGTCTTAACGGTCATAATGAATCGTGATTGTAGTCATCACCGTGGCGCCATATTTGTTCTATTTTTTTAACTCACTCAAGCACAAATGGTAATCTGTGAGTACTAGCAGTAAAAAAACAAGACGACTCGTCCCGCAATAGAACAGAGAATAGAGGCTGGGGGGGGGGGGGTCGGTCGTGTGGATTGTGTGCGAAAGGGCGGCGGGGCGGAGGGCGGGGACTGAGCCAAAATCGTTCTAGCATCAATAAGACAAGACAAATAAAAGGTTTCTGAGTCGGGGGTGGGGCGCGGAGGAGTCAACTGGACCCACGTCAGTTTATCTTCTTCCCGTGGACCCCCGATGTCTGTTTGGCACGCGACAACTGTGGGAGTTGATTTACAGGTCGCTGTCTTGGTGGCGTGGCGCAAGGATCAACAACCATCTGGGGGGAGTGCCATGGAAATTAATGAGGTCCAAGACTTAAACCGAAGAAATAAAGTACGATAAAAAAAAACAGAAATGAAAGGTCAAATTAATCATAGACATGTTGGATTGAGGGAAAATGTAACATATATATAAATATAAACACAAGGACTTAGAAATGATATTGATGAATACATGAAACACATTTTCGATACTGTTAAACACTGTTTGGTTACTAACCGTGAAATGTGTCTTAGAGTATTATTGCTCTATTTTTATAATTGTATTTTATTTTATTCTAAGTTTTCTTACTCTTCTGCAAATAGGATATTCTCGATAACATCAGAACAACATTATTCGTGCGTTGTCATAGAATTAAGAAAAACATTTACATCTATGAAACTAAAAGTTGAAAAAAAAAATTAGAATCCGAAAATAATTTTTTGAGAAATAAATTCACGTGACTACATAATGGATTAATCAATTTGTGGATAAATCAAGTCTGCTTTGGTTTAGCAGAAATAAATTAAACTTTTTTGAACGAGTACTATCCAAAATTCAAACAAAATCCATAATTGGATTAAATTCGTATCTAGAGGTATATGAATGTAAGAATCCATAATTGTTGTTTTGCCCATTAACAACGTTGAAGTCGTTAGCCATAGAGACTTTCAATTTTTTCAAGAATCAATACAGAATTACAGATATTTCAATGGTACCAAACTTCAAAGTTAGGCATTACACTTACTAGAGAGTTGCACGGGATTGGGATTCGCGGTAGTCCCGCGGAATTGGAAATAAATTTATCGGGAGTCCCGTGGGTTTGGGTTTTGTTTTTGCGGGAGTCCCGTGGGTTTGGGTTTTGTTTGAGTGGGACTCTCCCGGACTTGGATATGATTGCTATTGAAATTTCTTTAAAAAGCGCCTTTAAAAAAGTCGCTAAAATATTTTAATTTTTTTTTTCAAGGTGGTTATACTAAAAATGAGCAAGTGATTCCTTATTTATAATCTTCGCTTTGACTCTGTGTTTTTAATTTGTTAATGCGCATGCGCAGTTTATTATATTTTGAAGTGATTTCCCATTCGTTAAATTTAAATGTAAATCTGAATGTTTTTTTACTTCTCTGATTCTATTTTTTTAAATTTTCAAATAATGGATAATAAAGCAAACATCCAAAAGTTAGTTTACGCAAACAGCGAGCATATTCAGTTTTACGTAAATAAAGGTGGTAAGAGCAATATTTGGGAAAGTTTCAATCGTTTGTGCTTGGATGGTGAGGATGTGCCTTTCGCGCTATGTACAAGATGCGATACCATTAAAACTTGGAAGGCACGCGATGGTACGAATGGTCTGTGGACGCATCTCGAATTTTGTGAAACAGATCACCAGTTCCAAAAAAAAAATGACATCAATGACTAGCTTCACTCCACGTCAAGAGAAGTTTGTTAAAACAGGCTCCAGTTCGTGTTAAAACAGAAATCACAAATACCATTGTTTCAATGTGCGTTAAAGACATCAGACCCTTTTCATTTGTCGAAGGCTGTGGTTTCCTAAAATTGGCTGCAAAGTTGATAAACATTGATGCAAAATATGGGAATGTTCCTGTTAATGAGATTTTGCCTTGTACCACAACAGTTTCAAGGCATTTGGGTAATGTTGTGGAGAAAAAAAAATCTCCAGAAAGTGTTAATGGCCTCTTATTTTTACATGAACTTAAACTGTAGAACTGTTTATTTTACTTATTATCTTAAATATATTTCATGTATGTTCTTCGAGAGGATTTCTAAAAAAAAATTCTTAATTATTTTATTTTATTTTTATTTTTAAAATTATTTATGAGTTATAATATAATATTTTTTGATGGGAGCGGGTGGGGTTGGGAAAAATTTTCGCGGGAGCGGGTGGGACTGGGGGGGGGGGAATTTTCGCGGGAGCGGGTGGGACTGGTTTTAAAAACGCGGGAGTGGGTGGGACTGGGTATGACTTTGACTCCCGTGCAGCTCTCTACCACTTACTTATAACAATGAGAATGAGTGACTCCACGTCCTCCACCATTTTTAAGAACCATTGGGGGGGGGGGTTTAATGGATGGGTGGGGGGGGCAGTTCAAGGAGAGGTGACTGACCCCCAGGTCACAGCGACAGATGCTAGGGCAGAAGTGACAAGGAAGTCTCCGGGGCGTTATGTCATTACCTGGTCTGTGTTGGACACGGGGTCATCAGTAATGAACGTCCAGTGGAAACATTTGGTAACCACGAGTGGACGGCGACCAAAAGAGATAATCCAGTTATAGTTATACAGAAAGAAGTGACACTGTTTGGGGTGGACATTTGGACATGAGTCAGGGGATTTGGTTTTATTTGGTTGGGTTGTTGTTTTTGCGTTTGAGAATTTTTTTTTAAATGTTTACTTTAATGACGATGAATTATTTTACTTGAATTGAGAAAAATATTATCAGATTTATAACAGATCTATGTCATCATTATAGTATTATAGTATCTATCTATCTATCTATCTATCTATCTATCTATCTATCTATCTATCTATCTATCTATCTATCTATCTATCTATCTATCTATCTATCTATCTATCTATCTATCTATCTATCTATCTATCTATCTATCTATCTATCTATCTATCTATCTATCTATCTATCTATCTATCTATCTATCTATCTATCTATCTAACTCTCTGTCTCTATCATACTCTTTCTCTCGCAAACACACATACTCTCTCTCTCTCTCTCTCGCTCTCTCACTGTCTCTCTCTCTCTCTCCCTCATTATTTTATTTTTCCTCTTTAGTTCTAACTTTCTCTCATTCTCAATTTCCTTGTCTGTTTGTCTTTGATTAAAATTCCTAGACATTTAAGATGTGTGCTGTTATTGGCTTTTTTTTTAAAATCTATTAAAATTTCTTTCTTTTTTTTTTTTTACAAAACTTCATTGTTTTAAAAAACAACAACGATAAAACTCATCGCAATTAACGAACCCCAAGAAAACAGCCCGATTTTATACTGCTGGCATTCCAGACATCAGTACTTTTTTTTAGCCCATTGCCGGTGTGTGCTGTGCTGCTTGCTTCCTTTTGGTCTGGTACAAAGTTTTGACCAGGCTGGGGCTAAAAAATCACAACTTGTTTACACACCTCCTATCAATCAATTTCAAGATCAAAGCGGGATGTGATCTGTGAAGCTGACGTTTTTATTTATCACACAGGTTCCCATTAACTGGATTTATATTTTTATTTATCAAATTGTTTGTTTGTTTTGAGATCACAGACATATACAAGTATATTAAGTTCGCTAGTGGCTATAATTTAACTCGTAGAATCGAGTTCTACTCAATTAAATTTTTTTTTAAAATGTGATCACAGATTGTATATTTTACAAGCTAAACATTATGTCACATTAAAGAATTCAGGACAATTTTTTTTATTAGATAAAGAGAACGGTTAAGGTGATTGTGATACTTATGGAAGTCAAATCCACGACCTATATACAAGTACAAGAAACAACTTCGTGGGGTCATTAAGAGCGGGTGAATTCAAGTTCATCTGATGATGGTCGCCATAGAATTCCAGGAGGTACTGTTATTTTTATCAATATATACATAAATATATATATTTACAGCATGCAAAGCGCTCGACTGTCGACTGCTAGAGAGTCCTGGGTTCGAACCACAGTGAGAACCTTATTATTTTTTTCCAGGTGATTGTTGTGAGTCCCATAAGTCCACCCAGCTTTAAATGGGTACCTGACTTTAGGTTGGGGGGGGGGAGGCCTTGTGCTGAGGTTAATGAAACAAATGAATTCTACACTTCATCTGTCCCGATGAGGCCCTACAGCTATAGAGAACCTAACTTTTTATGAAACAACTATTATTTATGACTAGCTGCACCAGGCTGCAAAACCATTGCTTAGAGTTATATCCCCTTAAGCTTGATCGGTAGGCTGGGTTATTTTTGGTTTCGGGCAGATCCGATTTTTTCATGGTTGTATTTTAAACTGCAATACTGTTGTGTTAATTCTTTCCTTCTGATTTAACGCAGAACCCAAATCGCTATTATTTTATTAGATTACTAATGAGTGGTGGAATAATTAAACCAACTTTTTTTTTCCTAGCTAAAAAAAAACAAACCAGCCTCAGGTGTTGACCATAAACAACCAGCAGACGTCATGTTCCGTTGGATTCTGGGAATCAGCCGCAATCAATAACATCCAGACATCGCTAGCCATAGAAGGGTTTTTAACATAACTTAGAAAGTCAAGAGTTTGCAGCAAGAACTGAAGATGTAGTGTGTTGAACATCTCAAGTACGTTGACGAAACCAAAATTGACTTTTATGTCATAGACCAGCAGTGGCGAACGTATGGCACGCGTGTCACAGGTGGCACGCAGAGCCTCAGCAAGTGTTTGCTATAAAAAAAAAAGTGGTGGTTTGGTTGAATTTGGGCACGCGGCTCCAGGGGTTGCCGAGAGCCAACAAGGGCCCACATCATTGCGGGCCCCTTATAAATAATGGGTCGTGAAAAAATTGACATGGTCGGGGTGGCTGTGCCCCCTTACAGATGCGGGCCCCCCTGGCAATGACCCCCCCACCGATCCCTCCCCCTCTCGGCGTGCCTGCGTGGCCCCGAAAAGGTTCCCTCACCACTGATATAGACCATGTCGACTATCTGACTCGCTACTATCCTAACTCTGTACTGTCCAGCCATGTGAAAATAGATTTCAAATATTCTGATAAATAGGCGTAAAAGATAATTGAATTATTCTTGTCATTAAATTATACATTCGACACTTGACATTTAAACATTTGACACTTGACATTTAAACATTCGACACTTGACATTTAAACATTTGACACTTGACATTTAAACATTTGACACTTGGCATTTAAACATTTGACACTTCACATTGAAATGCGTGCAGTATGTGTATTTGTCTGCATTGTTTTCCTTTTTTTTGTTAAAACTACAGCTTAGGAAAATATCAGTGGGCGTCGTCTTGAGGTGGGCGGGGCAGGTGAAGAGGGACAAATGTAGCTCAGGGGCAACTGTAGTTCAGGGGCAAATGTAGTTCAGGGGCAAATGTAGTTCAGGGGCACTCGACGGGAGAAGTTAAGAGATTAATAATCCCTTAGCTTAGATCCTACAAAAAAATTTTTTTTTTATAAATGACCATTACTAAAAAATATAAGCGTGGTTACCCATCTAGATTATGTCGAATTGTTTATTGATTGATTTCTGTTTATTAATTAATAGGTCGTTGGTGTATAGTCAACTGTAATTCTATGAAATGGACACTAAAATATTTCAGTGCCGATGGTTTGATGAAATTAAGGCGAATTATCAAATATTGCAATATTGATGATACCGTCAATGACTTCATTATTGATAATCTGATTATAATTTGAAAGATTTAAATATCGATCATTTGATACTTCTGGTAAAGATTTTTCTTACTGATAACTTTATGATGACATCAAAGATTTCCTTACTGATTACTTGATGATTATATCAAAGATTTCATTATTTATAATTTGATGATTATAACGTGTCAACCAGTGTAGTGCAGTCCCCCTACAGCCATGGTAGTGCATTGAGTGTAACAGTAGGAAGTGAATCATTAGGGGATTGCGACTCGCTCATCAAACATTTGAATCACTCACTGCAGACAGTCATGATGGCCACCAAGACATCTACCATGATCAATGAACATATGATGGTCTAATCTCATCGGAGCTCTGTATGTTATGTGTGTGTGGGGGAGCTCTGTATGTTATGTGTGTGTGGGGGTGGGAGGGGGCGGGGGGGGGAGGGAAGGAAGAGAAGCTGGGAGGGCGTGGATAATGAAAACTAAATATAGCGTGGAGTGTACTAGAAATAATAAGCATTAAATCTATCTATCTATCTATCTATCTATCTATCTATCTATCTATCTATCTATCTATCTATCTATCTATCTATCTATCTATCTATCTATCTATCTATCTATCTATCTATCTATCTATCTATCTATCTATCTATCTATCTATCTATCTATCTATCTATCTGTCTATCTGTCTGTCTGTCTGTCTGTCTGTCTGTCTGTCTGTCTGTCTGTCTGTCTATCTATCTATCTATCTATCTATCTATCTATCTATCGGTCTATCTATCTCTATCGGTATATCTATCTCTTTCTGTCTGTTCTATCTTTCTTTCTATCTTTCTAACTAAAAAAACATTGACATATTATTATATTTACCGATACATTAACTCAGCCATCTATCTAGTTATCCATCAATCCATCCATCCATCTAGTTATCCATCAATCCATCCATCCATCTAGTTATCCATCAATCCATCCATCTATCTAGTTATCCATCAATCCATCCATCTATCTAGTTATCCATCAATCCATCCATCCATCTAGTTATCCATCAATCCATCCATCCATCTAGTTATCCATCAATCCATCCATCTATCTAGTTATCCATCAATCCATCCATCCATCTAGTTACCCAATCCATCCATCTATCTAGTTATCCATCAATCCATCCATCTATCTAGTTATTCATCAATTCATCCATCCATCTAGTTACCCAATCCATCCATCTATCTAGTTATCCATCAATCCATCCATCTATCTAGTTATCCATCAATCCATCCATCTATCTAGTTATCCGTCAATCCATCCACAGGTAAATCGACTCATCCACAATACTTAACCTATTATATCTAATACCGTATTCTGTCTACAAGCCTGAGGTTTCATTGCATCAACAGTAAGTCGCCAACAATCAAACGTTTCCGCCCCGCCCCCCCACCCCCTTATCATTTGTCACTGACATAAATAGTTGCTGTTTCATTTTGTTGAAAACTCCGGTCGATGTTTTTAACATCAAAATTTGATTTAAATTCCTTAATTCCTCGGAGTTTCGTTTGCCCGCGAGCAGCCAAAATTAATTTTATGTTACAGGGAACAGGGAACTTGGGGGGGAGTTATAGTAAGGGGGTGGGGTGGTGGTGGTGGTGTGGAACTTGATGTCCATGCACTTGATGTGTCTGCGTGAGTAGGTTCCCCTGGTGTAGACAGAATTGATGAGCTTATTCTACATGGACGTCTGCTAAGCTGGTGGAACAAAAAAAAAAGGGGGACTTTGGCGAAGGAGATCAGAGCAGAAACGGAACGGCTCCGGGAGCTGGCAGGATGCCCGTTAACATTTTTATTTACATCAGATTTGTAGCGAGGAGAAAACAGGAATGAAAGGAAAGAAAGAAAATGTATGTAAATAAAAGAGATTTAGGAAGAATTTAAAAAGAAAGGAGACGACCAAACATTTCCTGTCTGTCTATCTGAATGGATATTGTCATAGACTCGATTTATTTGTGTCACCAGTAAAATAACAACTCGGGGTGGGTGGGGGTGGAGGGGGGGAGGGGGAGGGGGGAGAACAAACAGCGGGTAGGGGGTTAGTATTTACGTGTCTCAGTGTTAGTGTGAGTGTATGTGTGTGAGTGTATGTGTGTGAGTGTATGTGTGTGAGTGTATGTGTGTGAGTGTATGTGTGTGAGTGTTTGTGTGTGAGTGTTTGTGTGTGAGTGTATGTGTGTGAGTGTATGTGTGTGAGTGTATGTGTGTGAGTGTTTGTGTGTGAGTGTTTGTGTGTGAGTGTTTGTGTGTGAGTGTATGTGTAAGTATGTGTGAGTGTGTGTGTATAAGAGAAAGAGAGTTGGGTGTATGTGTAACTATGTGTGTGCAAGAGAGAGTGAGAGAGAGAGAGAGAGTGTATGTGTGTGTTTATCGGCGGCGGAACGAAATATTTTAAGGGGGGGCAAGCCAAAATTCAAGGGGGGCGCCGCCCCCCCCCCCTTGAAAATTTAAGGAGGGGCAAGACAAAATATGACCGAAAGACATGTTTTACCCCCTTAATTCTATAATAGAAAATAGTAATTCTGTAGCAAGTATTTAATCGATATTATTAAAAAATAATTTATTAAAAAAGATAAAAATGAACATTGAGCACTTCTGTCGTCAATTGATTCGTAATGTCAGTTTGTCTACAAATTTAATAGTGAAATTAGATCAGAAAATTACTGATAATTATCATGAATGATGATGAATATGAAACCGGAAACGGGAAACTCAATAAACAAAAAGTAATTTATGAAAAGATAATAAATAATTGTATTTTCTTTAAAAATTACATTTGCCGTCATTCGGTAGATGGCAATACTTCTCTATACTTATAAGACGCATTTGCTATCTGTCTGTCTGTTCCCTTAAAACTCAAGATCCAGACCAAATAACGTGAAATTTGATACACGCAGTGGCGCAACCGGGGGGAAGGGCAGGGGGGCTTGAGCCACCCCCCCCCCAGGCCAAATCATCAATACATAATTTACGTTATAAAATTACAAAAAAGACTGTCAAACTGTCTTTTTTCAATATGTGAGCCCCCCCCCCCCAACCAGCATTTTTTGCTGGTTACGCCACTGGGTACACGTACACAAAATTACATGGGGAATGTTCTTAAACAGGTTTCGTTCCATCTCTATGGGTACTTTAATTGTAAGTAATTATTTTGGATATCAAAGACATGGAAATTGGCAAACTTTTACCCCGATTTCAGGTTTTACGAGCTTCTCTCCCACATAGCTTACTTACTATAAATAAGATCGGTACGGGGAACCAAATATCACATTACTTACTACATTATTACATTCCATTCCTTCATCCATAGGAATCTTTTGCTACAGTCATGCCTAAGAGAGAGAGAGAGAGAGAGGGAGAGAGGGAGGAAAAGAGGGAGGGAGGGAGAGAGGAAAGAGGGAGGGAGGGAGAGAGGGGGAAGGAGGGAGAGAGGGAGGGAGGGAGGGAGGGAAAGAGGGATAGAGAGGGAGGGGAGAGAGTGGAAGGAGAGAGAGGGAGGGAGAGAGAGGAACTGCCAAAAATGTTGTGCATTACATTTAAGATAAATGTACCCTTTTATTGCAATTTGCATGCAAATAAACCCTTTTTTACGCGTCTTATTTTAAATCTTAATCAAACGTCAAATTACGCTTCTTAAATAAACAGAAAACATTATTTTAAACCCGGGCAAAGCCGGGTACTTGCCACTAATTTTAAAATATGCCACAACAACTCTGTAAAATGTCAATTAATTATAATTTCTTTCAACTATTAAATTTAAGAAATAAATCAAATGAATTATGACAATGAAAATGATACATATAAACTAAAATGAATTACAAAGTTAAAAAAGTTAAAATTTTAGGGGGGAGACTGGAAATTCAAGGGGGGGCGCTGCCCCCCCTTAAAAGTTTTAGGGGGGGGGGCGCTGCCCCCCCTGCTCCGCCGCCATTGTGTGTGTTAGCGTGTGTTTATGTGTTATGTGAGTGTGTATGTGTGAGAGTCCACATACAGACACAATAAAAAAAATAGCTCCATTTGCTTCCACAACAATAGATACAATAAAATAATAGCACCATTGGCTTCCACAACAACAGATACAATAAAATAATAGCACCATTGGCTTCCACAACAACATATACAATAAAATAATAGCACCATTGGCTTCCACAACAACAGATACAACAAAATAATAGCACCATTGGCTTCCACAACAACATATACAATAAAATAATAGCACCATTGGCTTCCACAACAACAGATACAATAAAATAATAGCACCATTGGCTTCCACAACAACAGATACAATAAAATAATAGCACCATTGGCTTCCACAACAACAGATACAATAAAATAATAGCACCATTTGCTTCCACAACAACATATACAATAAAATAATAGCACCATTGGCTTCCATAACAACAGATACAAACTTAATGCGGTCAACCATTGAGTACAGAGTATAATTACATACGCACTATTTTTAGTGGCAGCTGAATAGGGGCCCGCTAAGCCCATTATGTGGGGACAGGATGTTGGACTTAAGGGGGCCCCCGAAGAGGAACAAATTCGCCCCCCCTTCAGCTGTTAGCGACAAGGTTGACTCTTTGATTTTGAATTCAAATTCAACAAGTGACGACATTCAGTTCAGAGGTCATCATTCAAGAGGCAAGGAAAAAGAAAAATAAATTAAAAAAAAAAACCTTAATAAAAAATGTATTTGAGTACATTCTCGTTATATAATTTTTTTTAATATCTACAGATTAAATTAAGACAGCTAGAAAAAAAAATCATAATCTTTACATGGATGGCAAATACGTGGCACGCGTGTCAAAATTGACACATCCAAAAAAAAAAAAAATTCCTGGCACGCCAAAGACCAAACAAAAAAATAATAATCCATAAACATAAAATATAGTTTGAATATTACGCATAAGAAAATAAGGTAATAATACACGCAAAATTAAAAAAAAAGAAAATCATTTGAATTTATTTAATTTTTGGCACGCGCAAAAAAAAATGTAGGCTATATCCATTTTCTTCCTCTGCCGTTTGCTAGAATACTATTTAACAACAAAAAACAACAAAACCAAAGATTAAGTTTCGAAGATCTAGAAATGTTTTACGATTAAACCGATTGAGTGTTTCGTCCGAACCAACCAGATCAATAGACAAACCTTTTGTCAAATTTAAAGATAAGAAAAAACAACTTAAATTTCTTCAAGAGAATCCAATCCAATATTACACTGTGATCATTATACAACAACCACCATCGCTAGGCATACAGTAACGAACAATCGATAACATCAGAATCTGAACTTGGCCATCGCCGTAAAATATTTCTACATTAGACACCACAGACATAAAGACCTTGACCCTAATCTCATATCCCCTCCCCCCCCCCACTCCACATCCCCCCACCACCCCACATCCCATCCTTTATTTATTTTCCCCTGCCTCCTTTTAAAATATTATTCCGGTAAGTAAAAAAATAATAAATAAATAAATATATACATATAAGAAAATGCCGGCGCTAAGAGCAATTCTCTGTATGCTTTTTTTTTGTGTTTCTTATTCTCCAGGTAATGTTTTGAATATCAGATTTATTCTATTTAGAAGGCGACGGTAGTAGGGATAGCGCAAATAATAATGAGAATCGATAAGAGAATCTGAGAGACACAGCTTCTCTTGTATTATTGCATTTTTTTTTGTAAGGGCAAATAAATAAATAAGAATAAAACAGAAATCTAATCCAACTTTTCCTTCACTTTTTTTTTGTTTATTATTATTTTCACACTGCTGTAACTCTCCTTTTTGAGAAATATATTGGAGTATTACCGTAGGGATGGGGAGGTTAGTGTGAGTGTGTGTATGGGTGTTTAATAGAGAGAAGAGAGAGGAACAGAGAGAGAGAGAAAGAGAGAGAGGAAAAGAGAAAGAGAGAGAAGAGTGAGAGGAAGAGAGAGAGGAAGAGAGAGAGAGAGGAAGAAGAGTGAGAGGAAGAGAGAGAGAGGAAAAGTGAGAAAGAGAGGGGAAGAGAGAGAGAGAAAGAGAAGAGTGAGAGGAGAGTGAGAGGAAGAGAGAGAGGATGGGGTTATGGAGGATCTGTTAAAAAAAACAATAAATCTGAGGTCACAGAAACTGTGTTTATGTGAAGAATTCTTCACGCTCGTATTTTGTCTAGCGATGGGGGTAAGTCTATGATAATAATAGAATTATATTGCAAGACCACGGAGCAGTGATGCATGTATTTACAGATTAGATGTCTATGGATCTGGGATTGGCAACATTTTTGAATCTCGCGCCTCAGTGGGTCCATAAATTTGGCAAAAAGGGCCGGACCAGAAGTTTAGATCAGATGGTAGGGTCAGACCTAGAGTGTAATGGATGGAGCCAGGACGTAACAACCAAAACGGACCATGCTTGGCCCACGGGGCAGTAGTTTGTCCATGTCCTGTATAGATTATGGAGACTAAAAATAACATTTAAAAAAAAAAGACACGAAACAGTTTCAGATCTCTTTAAGAATCAATCAATACAGGTCAATATTATCGTTGCGCAGAGGTGGGTACGGGACACGAAATGGGTCATTGTTGTTATAACGAGTCCTTCCCCTCAAACATTTTGGCTGCAAGGCCCCCCTCCCATATTGATTAGCGACGCCGCTGATACTCTGATACTGACATAGGGTCAACTCTAGGATTAACGTATAGTGTGTACAGTTTTTAGTTGTATTGAAATAAAGAGAGAGAGAAGGGGGGGAGAAGGGGGGAAGAGAGAGAGTGAGAGAGAGAGAGAGAAAGGGATTGGGATAGGGTGGGGGTGGGGAGGGAGGAAGAGAGAGAGTGATGTGGGGAGGGAGAGAGAGGGGGGAGAGAGAGGGAGGGAGGGGGATAGGGTGGGGTGGGGAGGGAGGAAGAGAGAGAGAGAGAGGTGGGGAGGGAGAGACTGAGAGACTAGCGTTCCCTCAAACAGATGTATATTCGAAATACATTCTTTGTGCGCGACATAGTACTCTATATAGGCCATGATATGGGCCTATTGAACGAAGCTTGTGTGCGTTCTCTTGAAATGTTTGTACGCGTTCGGTGAGTTAAGAAGTGCGCACATATTAGTGTGAAAACTGCTTTTTAGAGAGAAATAGAGAGAGAGAGAGAGAGAGAGAGAGAGAGAGAGAGAGAGAATAAATCGACAGAGGTGAAACAGCTGGGGTTGGGGGTGGGGTGGGGTGGGGAGAGATTACATGAGACAGATGACACATTATTGAATAGATTGACTTTATTGTCATATCACGGGGAGTAACTCTGTTATTTTAATTGGAAAATAGTATTTAATTTGAAATAAGTTAAGTGACAGTAGTAAATATGAGTTGAAAAGACAATGGGGAATATGAATAGAATGTACCAAGTTTGCGATTCTATTGCGCAAATACAATGCCCAAGGCGTAATTTCACAAGAAAACATTATTGAGACGGTAAGACAACAAAAATACAACAAAATACCAAACGGAATGGCGTAATCAGAAAGACAAACATAAGACCAAAGACGCAGACGTCAAATTAAATTGAATGGAACTGCTGGGAACATGTTCCGCCAATTAATACGGATAAACCGAGAGCCATTGATAACTGCGGCAGTAACATATCGGTGGCTGAAAGGGTCCTGCGTTCAACAGCTGACCTCGAGGTCAAAGGTCGAGATTTCACTGGCGCTCACGAAGATTGTGTTCGTATAAAAGATGAATATGGTCAAGCTACATGGTGGCCCGGACAACAATTTGTGTCGGAGTAATGTACTCGAGAGGTGTGTGACGAAAGTTTCGGGTTGAAACCTGGGCCCCCCCTTCATTACATCCATAGCCTCGACCAAGGTGATGATGTCAGGAGAAATGCAAAAAAAAAAAAAAACGATGAAATCAAGGGAGACTAATGATTATAATAACAATAGGCAAGTTTTTATTTACTAGGGGTACTCAGTATTTTACATGGGGGTACACAGAGGTAGAAAGTTTGAGAGACGCTGGCTTAGTATATTCAATCTCTATTTAAAAAAAAAAAAATTAATGATTTTAGATTGTATTTTAGAGTGTCTTGAACAAATTACTTCAATTGAACGAATTACTTCAATTGAACGAATTACTTCAATTGACTTTTTCTTTTGTGAAGATTTTCATACAGTTTTCGTTGGATTTGATCCTCGTCTGTAGATAATGGACGGACATTGAACGAAAACCAAGGTGTATGTATATAAACATATTTATGGCATACAGTTGGTTTATGTATATAAACATACTTGTGGCATATAGTTGGTTTATGTATATAAACATACTTGTGGCATTCAGTTGGTTTATGTATATAAACATACTTGTGGCATTCAGTTGGTTTATGTATATAAACATACTTGTGGCATTCAGTTGGTTTATGTATATAAACATACTTGTGGCATTCAGTTGGTTTTTGTATATAAACATACTTGTGGCATTCAGTTGGTTTATGTATATAAACATACTTGTGGCATTCAGTTGGTTTATGTATATAAACATACTTGTGGCATTCAGTTGGTTTATGTATATAAACATACTTGTGGCATACAGTTGGTTTATGTATATAATAATACTTGTGGCATACAGTTGGTTTATGTATATAAACATACTTGTGGCATACGGTTGGTTTATGTATATAAACATACTTATGGCATACAGTTGTGCAGCAAACAATCTGAGGGTTATATGTATATAAAAAAAATAACCCAGGGATTTGGTTTTATTAAAGTGGAAGTGTGTTCATGATGAAACAGTCCATTAAAGTAGTCGGGGGTAAGCCCGTGGGTCTGGCCAATGTCAACCGAGACAGGCGGGCTTCACTGCAGGATTTTGCAGACAGGTAGAGGAGATAGCAGAGACCGTTGGGTCAAAAAAGGGGTACGGGGGCAGGGAGGAGAGGTCCCAGGACGTGGTAGATGTTTGATAGACAGGGTGTTGGCGGTGGGGGTGGGGGTGGGTGTTGGGGGTGGGGAGGAGGGTGGGCTGTAATATCAGCAGTGATTAAGATTTTTTTTTTAAATGGAGATAAAAGGGTGGAAGTGGATTACCGTGACGGATGAGTTGGTGGAATCTGTAGTGACATCCAGACACACAGGCGGGGTTAGAGCTGAGCCTGTAGAGAGTTTTTCCATGGTATCATAGGTGTATAGGTGTGTGTATGTGTGTGTGCGTGCGCAGCATAGAGGAAAATTATTGTGGCGTAATATTTCAAAATTATATCGATTGATTGAAGAAACGGATTAAGTCGAGGATGGGCCACGGGCCCAGAAGAAAATATTGAACATTGGCGGTTATGGGGGGAGGGGGGTCACTTTATAACTCGGGGGCCAAAAGGCGCGCGCCTGGCGCGTCCGTCTTTACATCCGCCTCTGATTGGTTAGACACACACACATATACATACACAGGCAGCACACAAACATACACACACACACATGCTGCACACACACGCACACCAAGTTTGGACAAATACCTTTCATAAAATTACTAAGCATAGCAATAAAAACAACTGTATAATTATTTGCACATGTCCCTCAGGAAATTTAAATAAAAGAATCAAATATTTAAGCCTTCAATTTTATTATCTGGAAACATACATCAAAGTTGACTGCACTAATACGTAGACTGATATGGACATTTCTGTGCACAGACCAGACCCCCCCTCTCCCTCCCTCCCCGGTGGACACAACATCCGTCCCTGCGTGTGGTCGTTGTAAATGTAATCAATGGCTCCAGGCTCTGAGAATGTTTATAAATGATGGCGTTGCAGGTCGCGGGTTCAAATACCAGAGTGACATCGCAACGTGGTAGTCCCTCTCCTTCATGGTCATTACACACTTCCCCTATGGTGGGGGATGCAGACAGGGCACTGTCCTACTCTCAGACCAGCGGTCAGCGGCTCTAAAAGGGCTTAAGAGATGAGCTTTTCACTCCGACTGGATTAGGGAGTACAATGTAGTCCGTATCTCTCTTATAGCTAGGCCCATTAGATAACCACCTTGGGCCCCCAACACCAACGGGCACCCTTACATAATTAATTCCTTCTATCTGATATTAAAGGGTCATTTCAGATACTTCTGTCCAGGGCTCACTTAGACCTAAGGAGCGGCTCTGATTTTAGTATATTACGTTCAGTAAATTACAACAGACCCACCGAATCCATATTTTTTTTGTGTGCATTTTTACATAATTTTGTTGTATTATACAGAAATTATTTGCACTGATGTTTTGTTATTAAAGTCATAATCATCTACAATGTTCATCTTTTCAAATCCATTTTTCAATGCTCGCTTTTTATATCACACTGTACGGCCAAAAGTCAAATTCACTTGTCATCTTAAAAAAAGTTGCCCATCATACATCACTGTATTGGTATTACGAAAATATCATTCTGTTATCGTGGATGAACCGACAGTCATATATATATACACACACATGCACGCGCGCACACACACACACACACACACACACAGAGTTACAAATACTAAAATTCTCTCAAACAAACACACACACACACACGCACTCACGATATAATTACAAAGTTTTAATGATTTATTTTTCAAAAAAGAAGATGGATTGGGGGCGGGGCGGGGGGCTGGGTGCTGGTCTGTTGTCGTTATGTGTCTAATTAGGTCAACTGGGTTAACCAGGTTTGACCTGACGGAGCAAATGTATGCCTTATTTTTTTTTTTTTTTTTTTAAAAACGTATTTAATGGATAAGTTAAATATTAACTTCAAACATGTCATGTGTTTTTTTTTTGGGATAACGTCGGCCTACTTTAAACAGATTATTTTTTTTTAAACAAAAATATTAATATAACAACTTTACCAGGAGAAATAAATGCAGCACTGGTATATGTTAAAATATGTTAAACAATTTAAAAAAAAATGATTCAAAGAAAATGACGAGTTATCTGAAGCTGGGCTAAATTTTTTGTTTTAAAGAAAAATTACGAATTTTACATTTCTATAAATAGTTGTCACGTGATGTCTCTTGAGCAGGCGGCTATTCGCTCGGCCAGACACACGCGCACGCGCACAAACACATCCAGTTTAGAGCGGTATATCAGAATTGAGTATGACCTGATAGAAAAAAGTACAGAATTATCGATAAAGTCGCAACTATTCTTGGCTCTCATTTAGTCTGGATGGAAGGGGGGGGTGGGGGGGTGAGGAGTAGGGGAAATAACTGCGCCTATTCGTTGCACACCAACAATAATATCGTCTTTGGAAGTGAGTAATCGATTTTAGTGCTCAATAATGTCTTAGTGACTGCGTCGAAAGAATAGAGAATTAAAAGAAGGGGAGGGGAAAAAAAACCTAATTTCACACACACACACACACACACACACACACACACACACACACACACACACACTTACAACAAATACGTGCGCGCGCACACACAGACAAACACATACGGGCAACTCTTTTGATGTCAGCCCATTATAATAACTGTCATGAATGTCAGCTGTTGTAATGAGTGTCATTCAGCTTTCAAAGAGAGTTTTGTAACAGCAGTAATAACTTTCCGCCTGTAATCGTTATGTTTTTTTTTATTTTACTAAAAATGCCAGAGAACAAAAAAATTAAATAAAATAAAAAATAATCTCAAGACACACTAGAGTGAGGACAGACAGGACAATCTATGCATCAAGACAAACAACTAGAGTGAGGACAGACAGGACAATCTATGCATCAAGACAAACAACTAGAGTGAGGAAAGACAGGACAATCTATGCATCAAGACAAACAACTAGAGTGAGGACAGACAGGACAATCTATGCATCAAGACAAACAACTAGAGTGAGGACAGACAGAACAATCTATGCATCAAGACAAACAACTAGAGTGAGGACAGACAGGACAATCTATGCATCAAGACAAACAACTAGAGTGAGGACAGACAGGACAATCTATGCATCAAGACAAACAACTAGAGTGAGGACAGACAGGACAATCTATGCATCAAGACAAACAACTAGAGTGAGGAAAGACAGGACAATCTATGCATCAAGACAAATAACTAGAGTGAGGACAGACAGGACAATCTATGCATCAAGACAAACAACTAGAGTGAGGACAGACAGGACAATCTATGCATCAAGACAAACTAGAGTGAGGACAGACAGGACAATCTATGCCTCAAGACAAACTAGAGTGAGGACAGACAGGACAATCTATGCATCAAGACAAACTAGAGTGAGGACAGACAGGACAATCTATGCATCAAGACAAACTAGAGTGAGGACAGACAGGACAATCTTCTTGTCTGGGTAGTAGCTGTTGTTGCTGTTTGTTTGTTTTTCAGTAATGGATCAAGAAATAAATAAAAGTGACTAAAGGTGGACAAAATGAAAACAAACAAAAAATTAAAATGTGCAGCACATCTGTCCTCATCTTCCCCCATCTGTCCTCATCTTCCCTCATCTGTCCTCATCTTCCCCATCTGCCCTCATCTTCCCCCATCTGTCATCATCTTCTTCACCTGCCCTCATCTTCCCCCACCTACCCTCATCTTCCCCCACCTACCCTCATCTTCCTCCATCTGCCCTCATCTTCCCCCATCTGCCCTCATCTTCCCCCATCTGTCCTCATCTTCCCCCATCTGTCCTCTTCTTCACCTGCCCTAATCTTCCCCCACCTGCCCTCATCTTCCCCCATCTGCCCTCATCTTCTCTCATCTGTCTTCATCTTCCCCCATCTGTCCCCATCTTCCCCGATCTGCCCTCATCTTTCTCCATCTGGCCTCATCTTCCCCCACCTACCTTCATCTTCCTCCATCTGGCCTCATCTTCCCCCACCTACCCTCATCTTCCTCCATCTGGCTTCATCTTCCCCCATCCGTCCTCATCTTTCCCCATCCGTCCTCATCTTCTCTCATCTGTCTTCATCTTCCCCCATCTCTCCTCATCTTCTCCCATCTGCCCTCATCTTCCCCATCCGTCCTCATCTTCTCTCATCTGTCCTCATCTTCCCCCATCTGTCCTCATCTTACCCATTTGTCCTCATCTTCCCCCATCCGTCCTCATCTTCTCTCATCTGTCCTCATCTTCCCTCATCTGTCCTCATCTTCCCCATCTGCCCTCATCTTCCCCCATCTGTCCTCATCTTCCCCCATCTGTCCTCATCTTCTTCACCTGCCCTCATCTTCCCCCACCTACCCTCATCTTCCCCCACCTACCCTCATCTTCCTCCATCTGCCCTCATCTTCCCCCATCTGCCCTCATCTTCCCCCATCTGCCCTCATCTTCTCTCATCTGTCTTCATCTTCCCCCATCTGTCCTCATCTTCCCCGATCTGCCCTCATCTTCTCTCATCTGTCATCATCTTCCCCCATCTCTCCTCATCTTCTCCCATCTGCCCTCATCTTCCCCCATCTGTCCTCATCTTCCCCCATCTGTCCTCATCTTCCCCCATCTGTCATAATCTTCTCTCATCTGTCCTCATCTTCCCCATCTGCCCTCATCTTCCCCCACCTACCCTCATCTTCCTCTATCTGGCCTCATCTTCCCCCATCCGTCCTCATCTTTCCCCATCCGTCCTCATCTTCTCTCATCTGTCTTCATCTTCCCCCATCTCTCCTCATCTTCTGCCATCTGCCCT
This sequence comes from Bulinus truncatus, assembly GCA_021962125.1. NCBI lineage: Eukaryota > Metazoa > Mollusca > Gastropoda > Planorbidae > Bulinus > Bulinus truncatus. The sequence continues at coordinate 4,587,752 of JAGDYQ010000042.1, forward strand.
CATCTTTCCCCATCCGTCCTCATCTTCTCTCTTCTGTCCTTATCTTCCCCCATCTGTCCTCATCTTCCCCCATCTGTCCTCATCTTCCCCCATCCGTCCTCATCTTCTCTCATCTGCCCTCATCTTCCCCCATCCGTCCTCATCTTCTCTCATCTGCCCTCATCTTCCCCACCTACCCTCATCTTCCTCCATCCGTCTTCATCTTCCCCATCTGCCCTCATCTTCCCCCACCTACCCTCATCTTCCTCCATCAGGCCTCATCTTCCCCCATCCGTTCTCATCTTTCCCCATCCGTCCTCATCTTCTCTCATCTGTCTTCATCTTCCCCCATCTCTCCTCATCTTCTCCCATCTGCCCTCATCTTCCCCCATCCGTCCTCATCTTCTCTCATCTGTCCTCATCTTCCCCCATCTGTCCTCATCTTCCCCATCTGTCCTCATCTTCCCCCATCCGTCCTCATCTTCTCTCATCTCCCGTTTTTTAATTATTTTTTTTACAAAAAAAAAAAATCAAAACTTCCCGGACGTCAAGTCAACTTGTTTACACAGCAGAACTTCTGGCTGCATCTAGACTTTGTTTGTACCATAGTCATAGAACTTCTGACTGCAGCTAGATTTGTATGTACCATAATCATAGAGCTTCTGGCTGCAGCTAGATTTGTATGTACCATAGTCATATAACTTCTGACTACAGCTAGATCTAAATATCATAGTCATAGAACTTCTGACTGCAGTTAGATCATGTAACCTAACATTTTAATTTATATCAAGAGTATAGAACAAATTCACTAGCAAACAATAAACAGACTTGCGAACATTACATATATAGAACTTCTGGACAAGTATCTAAACGGTAAGAGATCAACTTTGATCTGCACAACTAATACTTTACACATTCCTATAGTATTTTGATATACACAGACACTTATACTTTACAAATCCCCCAGACATAATTCAACTTGTAAATGACTGACCAGGCGACCCGCGCAGACGTCTGCCGTCAGAACTGAGACAAAGAAAACTGGCATATATGTTTCCGAAATGCGAATGTTTTTTTCCCCCATTGTCTAGTTAGGTACTTTCTCATTTTTTATCACAGATAAACTTTTAACAAACGTCTATCCGTACGGTGCTGCGTATTCAGTTGATCCTATGATCTGATTGGTGGAATAAATCAATTCGTTCTACTGCTGAACTACACAGATGGTGCTATCAATTAATTGATCAGATACGATACGACATTGCCATCCACCAATGTATTATATGAAAGATATACAACGTTGATGTATCCATCAATTACTTCATTATATGCAACGTTGATGTATCCATCAATTACTTCATTATATGAAAGATACAACGTTGATGTATCCATCAATTACTTCAGTATATGAAAGATACAACGTTGATGTATCCATGAATTACTTCATTATATGAAAGATAGACAATTGATGTATCCATCAATTACTTCAGTATATGAAAGATACAATATTGATGTATCCATGAATTAATTCTTTACACAAAATAAACAACATTGATGTATCTATCAGCTGACTGTTAATAAATTTAAAAAAAAAAATATGTTTAAGTAAAACAGAAAGACTTGAATATAGTGTTGAAAGAAAATGTCAGGAATAGATAAGTAAGTAAAATAGGAGCTATAATGAAAATTGAAATAAACCAAAATCCTAATGATTGCAGTCACAGATGACGTGTGATTTTTTTCACATTTAATTAAAGACACATTTAATGATTTATCCATAACACATATCTTTAGTGAACTAACTCAAGGGTAACAAAAAGCCACAATACCATTTGCAAAACTCTGTTTCCGGGGTTACCTTTGAAGGTGTAGGGAATGGACAGTTAGCGGATCTACTGGCTGGAGCCGTATCTAGCGCCCTGAGCGAGTTACATTTTCAAGCGCCTTCCTCCTCCAGATTTTAAAAGTGCGCTCTTTCGGCGCCCCCCTTCCTAGTTCGGCGCCCTGTGTGCGGCCGCACAACCCGCAGTTTCCTACCTAGACTAGAGCTACTGGCGACTACACCACATAGACCCAGGAATGGAGAGAACTGTCCCCTGCAGTGTCACTGAGACGGTGTTGACAGAGCTGCCCTCTCCCCCCCCCCCACACACACACACAAGTCACACGTTCTTTCTGTTCACGCCACCGATCATATTATCATTACAGTTGGCGTGTTTAGACACTGTCGCATTACAATAAACAGAAAAATAATTCCGTTGCATGCTATGTCCTAGTGACCTTTGACCTTTATAATGAACACATGACCTACCTTTGTTTCGTTTTTTTTTTTAAAAAAAAAAAACCGTTCAATTATTATATTGACGTGGTTTCATATCTTGTGGATCATAAGATGTATTGATTATTTTTTTAATGGTCGATTTTTGTAAAGCCATAAAAAGTTGGTTTTATTCTTTTTTTTATTATTTCGAGCATACGTGTTTTCAAGTGTCCTCCACTCGTGACGTATAAATTACTCCCCATAAAACTAAGGTGAATGAATGAATCATTAGATCTAGATTTAATCAATAAATTGAAAGAAACCACACGTCGAATTGCTTTATTTCAAAAGTCTATACACGCGGTTCCAATACTGTTTACCTCAAGCACCCCATTTGATTATCAATTTCAATAACCGTGAACCCTTACCCTTTGGCCCAACATTTAGAAACGGTAATTGATATGATCTTTTGTTCATTATCTGTGAGTGACTCCTGAACTCAAATGAATCACCCGGGAAGAACTTGAAGGCTCCGCGTGGTACCGCGGTTCTCAACCGGTGACACACCCACCCCAAGGGGGTACGGGGGGTGAGGTAATGTAAGGTGTACGCAGTGACATATTTTCGTTTAAAAACAGCCAAGAGTTTGCGGAAGATCGCCAGTTTTGCTGCGTGACTCATCACCAAAACCACGAGACGAAGTATCGCATTAGAAAGGTAAGCGCATTCCATTATGAACATCACTACATTTATTCCCGAACTTACGTATGATTGGTACCAACGGAAATACTTTTGTACCATTTGGGGTGCAGTCGCTAATAAGGTTTGAGAGCCGCTGGCGTTTAATAGAAATATCTACAATATTGTATCACGGTGTTTAAACAGGCGCAATCTAGTGTTTTTTGTATTTATACATTCATATGTTAATTTTCATTCTGCAACATCATACATTTGTATGTTTACAAATGTCTGTGTGTGTGTGTGTGTGTGTGTGTTTGTGTTTAAATTCCTGGGTGTGTGTTTGTGTTTAAATTCCTGGGTGTGTGTTTGTGTTTAAATTCCTGGGTGTGTGTTTGTGTTTAAATCCCTGGGTGTGTGTTTGTGTTTAAATTCCTGGGGGTGTGCGTTTGTGTTTAAATTCCTGAGTGTGTGTTTTTGTTTAAATTCCTGGGGGTGTGTGTTTGTGTTTAAATTCCTGGGTGTGTGTTTGTGTTTAAATTCCTGCTCATTTACAATAGACAAACAAACGAAAAACAAAAAAATGAAATAAGATTACGCTGGATAATTTGAGTCCATCTGATGGCTGGCGGAAATATTTACATATTGTTGTGTGTGTGTGTGTGTGAGTGTGTGTGTATGTATGTATGTGTGAGTACAGAATCAGATTAAAAAAAAAAAAAGAAAGAGAAAAAAAAACCCAGAAAAATAACAGTCAATACTGTTGCCTGGTGTTTCAACTTCTTCTTGCTAACTTGTGTCCCAGCGTTGTATCATATTTCAACCAAATCAATAAACATATTTTTAGTGTTGGGGGTAAAGACACATTTCTTCCTTAAGTCCAGTGAATTTCATTTATTTAATCTAGTCTTAGTGTAGGTCTATGTTTGATTTGCAGATTTTATTTTTATTAAATAAATTTGTTAGCTATATACATATATCTCCAATGTCAATATGTATAAAATCAAACATTCTAGAGTTGGAACTAAAAACTCACATCATTTGACACTAGTTAATCAAACATTCTAGAGTTGGAACTAAAAACTCACATCATTTTACGTTGTTAATCATACATTCTAGAGTTGGAACTAAAAACTCACATCATTTGACGTTGTTAATCATACATTCTAGACTTGGAACTACATCACACCATTTTATGCTTGTTAATCAAACATTCCAGACTTGGAACTACAACATCACACCATATAACTGAACTCTTGAATCCAACCGAGAGGGTAGGCTACTGTTTTGAATCACGGGCCACTGTAGATTTGACAGATGTGGCGGACCAGGAGCAGAAGTGAGACAGACGGTCCGGATCAATTGGATGGAGTTTTGCGTGCAACAATATAAATTAAATACCGTAAAAAAAAATTTCTGGGGGGGGGGGGCCCTCATCTTCCCCCACCTACCCTCATCTTCCTCTATCTGGCCTCATCTTCCCCCATCCGTCCTCATCTTTCCCCATCCGTCCTCATCTTCTCTCATCTGTCTTCATCTTCCCCCATCTCTCCTCATCTTCTGCCATCTGCCCTCATCTTTCCCCATCCGTCCTCATCTTCTCTCTTCTGTCCTTATCTTCCCCCATCTGTCCTCATCTTCCCCCATCTGTCCTCATCTTCCCCCATCCGTCCTCATCTTCTCTCATCTGCCCTCATCTTCCCCCATCCGTCCTCATCTTCTCTCATCTGCCCTCATCTTCCCCACCTACCCTCATCTTCCTCCATCCGTCTTCATCTTCCCCATCTGCCCTCATCTTCCCCCACCTACCCTCATCTTCCTCCATCAGGCCTCATCTTCCCCCATCCGTTCTCATCTTTCCCCATCCGTCCTCATCTTCTCTCATCTGTCTTCATCTTCCCCCATCTCTCCTCATCTTCTCCCATCTGCCCTCATCTTCCCCCATCCGTCCTCAACTTCTCTCATCTGTCCTCATCTTCCCCCATCTGTCCTCATCTTCCCCATCTGTCCTCATCTTCCCCCATCCGTCCTCATCTTCTCTCATCTCCCGTTTTTTAATTATTTTTTTTACAAAAAAAAAAAATCAAAACTTCCCGGACGTCAAGTCAACTTGTTTACACAGCAGAACTTCTGGCTGCATCTAGACTTTGTTTGTACCATAGTCATAGAACTTCTGACTGCAGCTAGATTTGTATGTACCATAATCATAGAGCTTCTGGCTGCAGCTAGATTTGTATGTACCATAGTCATATAACTTCTGACTACAGCTAGATCTAAATATCATAGTCATAGAACTTCTGACTGCAGTTAGATCATGTAACCTAACATTTTAATTTATATCAAGAGTATAGAACAAATTCACTAGCAAACAATAAACAGACTTGCGAACATTACATATATAGAACTTCTGGACAAGTATCTAAACGGTAAGAGATCAACTTTGATCTGCACAACTAATACTTTACACATTCCTATAGTATTTTGATATACACAGACACTTATACTTTACAAATCCCCCAGACATAATTCAACTTGTAAATGACTGACCAGGCGACCCGCGCAGACGTCTGCCGTCAGAACTGAGACAAAGAAAACTGGCATATATGTTTCCGAAATGCGAATGTTTTTTTCCCCCATTGTCTAGATAGGTACTTTCTCATTTTTTATCACAGATAAACTTTTAACAAACGTCTATCCGTACGGTGCTGCGTATTCAGTTGATCCTATGATCTGATTGGTGGAATAAATCAATTCGTTCTACTGCTGAACTACACAGATGGTGCTATCAATTAATTGATCAGATACGATACGACATTGCCATCCACCAATGTATTATATGAAAGATATACAACGTTGATTTATCCATCAATTACTTCATTATATGCAACGTTGATGTATCCATCAATTACTTCATTATATGAAAGATACAACGTTGATGTATCCATCAATTACTTCAGTATATGAAAGATACAACGTTGATGTATCCATGAATTACTTCATTATATGAAAGATAGACAATTGATGTATCCATCAATTACTTCAGTATATGAAAGATACAATATTGATGTATCCATGAATTAATTCTTTACACAAAATAAACAACATTGATGTATCTATCAGCTGACTGTTAATAAATTTAAAAAAAAAAAATATGTTTAAGTAAAACAGAAAGACTTGAATATAGTGTTGAAAGAAAATGTCAGGAATAGATAAGTAAGTAAAATAGGAGCTATAATGAAAATTGAAATAAACCAAAATCCTAATGATTGCAGTCACAGATGACGTGTGATTTTTTTCACATTTAATTAAAGACACATTTAATGATTTATCCATAACACATATCTTTAGTGAACTAACTCAAGGGTAACAAAAAGCCACAATACCATTTGCAAAACTCTGTTTCCGGGGTTACCTTTGAAGGTGTAGGGAATGGACAGTTAGCGGATCTACTGGCTGGAGCCGTATCTAGCGCCCTGAGCGAGTTACATTTTCAAGCGCCTTCCTCCTCCAGATTTTAAAAGTGCGCTCTTTCGGCGCCCCCCTTCCTAGTTCGGCGCCCTGTGTGCGGCCGCACAACCCGCAGTTTCCTACCTAGACTAGAGCTACTGGCGACTACACCACATAGACCCAGGAATGGAGAGAACTGTCCCCTGCAGTGTCACTGAGACGGTGTTGACAGAGCTGCCCTCTCCCCCCCCCCCACACACACACACAAGTCACACGTTCTTTCTGTTCACGCCACCGATCATATTATCATTACAGTTGGCGTGTTTAGACACTGTCGCATTACAATAAACAGAAAAATAATTCCGTTGCATGCTATGTCCTAGTGACCTTTGACCTTTATAATGAACACATGACCTACCTTTGTTTCGTTTTTTTTTTAAAAAAAAAAAACCGTTCAATTATTATATTGACGTGGTTTCATATCTTGTGGATCATAAGATGTATTGATTATTTTTTTAATGGTCGATTTTTGTAAAGCCATAAAAAGTTGGTTTTATTTTTTTTTTTATTATTTCGAGCATACGTGTTTTCAAGTGTCCTCCACTCGTGACGTATAAATTACTCCCCATAAAACTAAGGTGAATGAATGAATCATTAGATCTAGATTTAATCAATAAATTGAAAGAAACCACACGTCGAATTGCTTTATTTCAAAAGTCTATACACGCGGTTCCAATACTGTTTACCTCAAGCACCCCATTTGATTATCAATTTCAATAACCGTGAACCCTTACCCTTTGGCCCAACATTTAGAAACGGTAATTGATATGATCTTTTGTTCATTATCTGTGAGTGACTCCTGAACTCAAATGAATCACCCGGGAAGAACTTGAAGGCTCCGCGTGGTACCGCGGTTCTCAACCGGTGACACACCCACCCCAAGGGGGGTACGGGGGTGAGGTAATGTAAGGTGTACGCAGTGACATATTTTCGTTTAAAAACAGCCAAGAGTTTGCGGAAGATCGCCAGTTTTGCTGCGTGACTCATCACCAAAACCACGAGACGAAGTATCGCATTAGAAAGGTAAGCGCATTCCATTATGAACATCACTACATTTATTCCCGAACTTACGTATGATTGGTACCAACGGAAATACTTTTGTACCATTTGGGGTGCAGTCGCTAATAAGGTTTGAGAGCCGCTGGCGTTTAATAGAAATATCTACAATATTGTATCACGGTGTTTAAACAGGCGCAATCTAGTGTTTTTTGTATTTATACATTCATATGTTAATTTTCATTCTGCAACATCATACATTTGTATGTTTACAAATGTCTGTGTGTGTGTGTGTGTGTGTGTGTTTGTGTTTAAATTCCTGGGTGTGTGTTTGTGTTTAAATTCCTGGGTGTGTGTTTGTGTTTAAATTCCTGGGTGTGTGTTTGTGTTTAAATCCCTGGGTGTGTGTTTGTGTTTAAATTCCTGGGGGTGTGCGTTTGTGTTTAAATTCCTGAGTGTGTGTTTTTGTTTAAATTCCTGGGGGTGTGTGTTTGTGTTTAAATTCCTGGGTGTGTGTTTGTGTTTAAATTCCTGCTCATTTACAATAGACAAACAAACGAAAAACAAAAAAATGAAATAAGATTACGCTGGATAATTTGAGTCCATCTGATGGCTGGCGGAAATATTTACATATTGTTGTGTGTGTGTGTGTGTGAGTGTGTGTGTATGTATGTATGTGTGAGTACAGAATCAGATTAAAAAAAAAAAAGAAAGAGAAAAAAAAACCCAGAAAAATAACAGTCAATACTGTTGCCTGGTGTTTCAACTTCTTCTTGCTAACTTGTGTCCCAGCGTTGTATCATATTTCAACCAAATCAATAAACATATTTTTAGTGTTGGGGGTAAAGACACATTTCTTCCTTAAGTCCAGTGAATTTCATTTATTTAATCTAGTCTTAGTGTAGGTCTATGTTTGATTTGCAGATTTTATTTTTATTAAATAAATTTGTTAGCTATATACATATATCTCCAATGTCAATATGTATAAAATCAAACATTCTAGAGTTGGAACTAAAAACTCACATCATTTGACACTAGTTAATCAAACATTCTAGAGTTGGAACTAAAAACTCACATCATTTTACGTTGTTAATCATACATTCTAGAGTTGGAACTAAAAACTCACATCATTTGACGTTGTTAATCATACATTCTAGACTTGGAACTACATCACACCATTTTATGCTTGTTAATCAAACATTCCAGACTTGGAACTACAACATCACACCATATAACTGAACTCTTGAATCCAACCGAGAGGGTAGGCTACTGTTTTGAATCACGGGCCACTGTAGATTTGACAGATGTGGCGGACCAGGAGCAGAAGTGAGACAGACGGTCCGGATCAATTGGATGGAGTTTTGCGTGCAACAATATAAATTAAATACCGTAAAAAAAAATTTCTGGGGGGGGGGGGCGGGGGCGGGGCTGATCAAACACCCAAACGGGCCGTACTTTGCCCGCGGGCCATCTGAGCTCACTCATTAGTTCAGGGCTCGGAAATCTGAGCTCACTCATTAGTTCAGGACTCGGAAATCTGAACTCACTCATTAGTTCAGGGCTCGGAAATCTGAACTCACTCATTAGTTCAGGGCTCGGCAATCTGAACTCACTCATTAGTTCAGGGCTCGGAAATCTGAACTCACTCATTAGTTCAGGGCTCGGAAATCTGAACTCACTCATTAGTTCAGGGCTCGGAAATCTGAACTCACTCATTAGTTCAGGGCTCGGAAATCTGAACTCACTCATTAGTTCAGGGCTTGGCAATCTGAACTCACTCATTAGTTCAGGGCTCGGAAATCTGAACTCATTAGTTCAGGGCTCGGCAATCTGAGCTCACTCATTAGTTCAGGGCTCGGAAATCTGAACTCACTCATTAGTTCAGGGCTCGGAAATCACTCATTAGTTCAGGGCTCGGAAATCTGAACTCACTCATTAGTTCATGGCTCGGCAATCTGAGCTCACTCATTAGTTCAGGGCTCGGAAATCTGAACTCACTCATTAGTTCAGGGCTCAGAAATCTGAACTCACTCATTAGTTCAGGGCTCGGAAATCTGAACTCACTCATTAGTTCAGGGCTCGGAAATCTGAACTCACTCATTAGTTCAGGGCTCGGAAATCACTCATTAGTTCAGGGCTCGGCAATCTGAGCTCACCCATTAGTTCAGGGCTCGGCAATCTGAACTCACTTATTAGTTCAGGGCTCGGAAATCTGAACTCACTCATTAGTTCAGGGCTCGGAAATCTGAACTCACTCATTAGTTCAGGGCTGGGAAATCACTCATTAGTTCAGGGCTCGGAAATCTGAACTCACTCATTAGTTCATGGCTCGGAAATCTGAACTCACTCATTAGTTCAGGGCTGGGAAATCACTCATTAGTTCAGGGCTCGGCAATCTGAACTCACTTATTAGTTCAGGGCTCGGCTATATGAACTCACTCATTAGTTCAGGGCTCGGCTATATGAACTCACTCATTAGTTCAGGGCTCGGCAATCTGAACTCACTCATTAGTTCAGGGCTCGGCTATATGAACTCACTTATTAGTTCAGGGCTCGGCTATATGAACTCACTTATTAGTTCAGGGCTCGGCAATCTGAACTCACTCATTAGTTCAATGATTCTTTTCACGTACATTTCGTTTTACGAACCTTGTCTCCAGTCGGAATAAGTCCGAGAATACAAATTTCTAACGTAAATAATTTAAAACATGCATTAGTATTAGTGGTTTCGCTAATAGCTTGAGGGCCCCTGTAAAATGTTTGTGGTGGCCCTCCTTATGTCCCTTCATGTCCTGCCCCCCTACACCTCAGCTGGCCTTTCGGGTGCTATTTTGAAGCCTCTAGTAGATGGTTCATGTATAATATTACAACGAATTTGTTACTTTCTCCAAGGAAATGTCCAAATATGGTCATATACATCCTTGCTACTAACTTTGTTGATACAACCTTTAAACATTACATTTGGGTGCAGAAATTTTTTTTTTCGATGTTCTACTTCTAAGTTCGATTTTGTTTTCTTCACAGCATTGTATTACTTGGCTGAAATTCAAACTGGCACAATGGAGATAATGTTATTTCTCACTCTTTCAATGGGACCAACCAAAGTTGCCAGAGTTTTCGGAATGTTACGTCATTTTTTTTTTAAATTATTTTTTTTTCACCATCTGCTTCCCCCCACCCTCTCTCCTCCCCTTAGGTCATCATCAGGCAAACGGCATTTGTTGACATGGCTGACTCTCTTCATGCATTTCCTTAAGTCAGTATATTTACCAGGTCTATCTGGAAGGAACTAAATCTGCCAGAAGTCGTCTGTTATTGTTTTGTTTTGTTTTGTTTTTTTCTGCACATATTTCGAGACTCTTTTAACTTCAACCTGCGATAGAAGACACTTGAAATAACACCACCGTGGGGAGAAGGTTTTTTTTTTATATTCCGCTTGCAATGTTCAAGGTGTTCAATATTGAGTGTTCAAGGTGTTCAGTATTGGGTGTTCAAGGTGTTCAGTATTGGGTGTTCAAGGTGTTCAGTATTGGGTGTTCAAGGTGTTCAGTATTGGGTGTTCAAGGTGTTCAGTATTGGGTGCAACGTTTCACCATTGCGGCGTCGTGAATGAAGGTTATACTACTCACAGTCAGAATTCAAAAAAATTAGACCAACACTTGGAGATTGAGACTAAATTAAGTTGTGATTTAATACAGTCGTATACATATATACATACATACACACACACACACACATATGTATCATAGCTAGAGAGGTATTATAATGTTACTTCATGTCTAGATAGGTCTAATAATGTGGATATATAACTATTCTTATTATGGAAGTCTTATTTGTCTTTTTCCCTCTTACTTAGTTCAACATATCAATCAATACGGGCGTAGTGGTGATTATACAATGTTACTTCATGTCTAGATAGGTGTTATAATGTTACTTCATGTCTAGATATGTCTAATAATGTTAATGTTACTTTATGTCTAGATAGGTCTAATAATGTTACTTCATGTCTAGATAGGTCCAATAATGTTAAAATCACTATTATGGTCGTAAAAATGTCTTTTATGCTCCTACTACGAATAACAATATTCCATTTAATTAGTAAATAAACTTATTTCGTGCAACTTTACCTGTAACAGTAGAGTCTGGAGACAATGGACAGCAAGAAAATGGTCAAGACTGGACATCACTAGTCAGTATTTGGGAAACATAAGAAAATAACGAATGGAATTAAATCAAAGAATGGGAAGTTATGGAACGAAGAGTATGCAGAATATTAAATTGGAGAGAGAACGGAGAAGAGATAGATAGTTAGACAGACAGACATATCTAGAGAGAGAGAGAGAGAGAGAGAGAGAGAGAGAGAGAGAGAGAGAGAGAGAGAGAGAGAGAGAGAGAGAGAGGTGATGGCAATATAAGAGAAATCACATAATTAAACGAATTTAAAGTTGTGAATTACGTTCCGTGACATAACCGCCATGTTTAAGAAATGAAAAACAACACCTTTCAAATCTTTTTATCCACATATGTATATTTAATCAAACCAAATATTTGTTTCATATCTTTATGACAGTTTCTCATATGATACGTTTACTCTTGTCTTTTTTAAATGCAACATTGGAGAAGGTAAACACAAACTTTGGAAACATTTCTCAAAAAATTCTATTTCCGTCACATTTCGTTTCGCTGACAAAATTTATTTGCTAATAGATCCATTTAAAATAGATTTTTTTTCACCCATCCGTATCAGATGTATAACAGGGTGAAGGTTGTTTGTTTATTTACTGTTTCTATTGAAATCTGCAAATTGACATACATTTTGATTTTTACATTGAGATGTAGAGTTATTGAGAATGTGATTGTATGGGCATACATCTGTATACATACATGCATAATACAAACGTATATAATACAAACATATATAATACTTACATATATAAGGCACACTTATATAATTAAATTTACACATAATACATACATAGCAATATGTAACATACATATATAATTTACAATATGATACATACATATTATGCATACATATAATGCATACATATATATAATCCCCGGCGATGAGAACTGTCAGCCCCGGCTCTGCTTTAGCTAATATATCCCTGCCGGGGATGAAATCATAGACATTCATCCCCGGGTCTGCAGAAATTTATTTTCATCCCCGGCACTGGTTTTTTTCTTAAATTGAGCACTGTGTATAAAAACATGCATTTATAATGTAACTGTGTATGGAACTCTGTGTTGAGTTGTACAGCATTTCATGGGGGAGGGGGGGCCTTCATATCAAAGGTCATAAACAGAATGTTGTAGTTTAAGGCTGCATTGTCACAGTGTATGTGGATGTGACCAGATTGTGCAATGTGTGGCATTGTATGTAGATGTGACCAGATTGTGCAATGTGTGGTAGTGTATGTGGATGTGAACAGGTTTTTCAATGTGTGGTAGTGTATGTGGATGTGACCAGATTGTGCAATGTGTGGTAGTGTATGTGGATGTGACCAGATTGTGCAATGTGTGGTAGTGTATGTGGATGTGACCAGATTGTGCAATGTGTGGTAGTGTATGTGGATGTGAACAGGTTTTTCAATGTGTGGTAGTGTATGTGGATGTGGCTATATTTTGCAATGTGTGGCATTGTATGTGGATGTGGCTATATTTTGCAATGTGTGGCATTGTAAGTGGATGTGGCTATATTTTGCAATGTGTGGTAGTGTATGTGGGTGTGACCAGATTGTGCAATGTGTTCCCCCCCACTTCATCTATAATGTTTAAGCTCACATCCGAGGCTATCTTGGCAAGGGCCGTCTTTTCAGTACCTTGGGGCCCCCGGTAAATCAATGTCCTATAGCCGTTAAAGACAAATACTCATAAATGATTAGTATACTTAGTATAGATATAACTAAACCGCTTGAACAAGTGCCCAGGTGAGCTCATACGTTAATAAGGCCCTGAACTGCAGGCCACCGTGTAAATTTCAACGTATCTATCTGTTACTCAGCACGCACGGTCGGCGCAATGTAGAACCCGATGGTAAAAGCCCCCACCCCACCCACTTGTAACTGCATCTCTACCGTTTACATACGTTAAATTTATAAATCTTGTGATGGGAGGGGGACAAAAATGTTCTGTGTGTGCACCCCCCCCCAGACCCAACCTCCAAATATATCATACCTGTCTTGTTTGGTAACAAAGTGACCCCCCCCTTAGACCCATCCTACAAATATCCTGTCCTATCTGGTAGCAAATTGTGTCTTAATCTGTGGTGTTATTAAACTTATTAAACTTGAATTTCAGCTCTAAGACGTCATATGGTCTTGTGCAGGGCCCGTCTTAAAGATGGTCAAACAAGGCGACTGCCTAGGGCACTTCCCCTCAAGACAAAGTCTAATCATATAGGGTCCCCTAAGTGACATTTTTTTGTCCTTGACCCATATATCTGAAAGTCACAGTCAAGGGCTCCCAAAAAAAAAAAACCCATTTAAAAAAAAGCTATAGTTGTGTAGTATCGAACCCTGTACTGGCTGTACGACAGACAACAGACGTGTCTTTACCTCAACATTTTGACGAAATCTATTTTAGTCGCAAAAAATCACAAAGAAATAATTTTAAAAAATAATAACAAAAATACATGCATAGAACCAAGACTACGAGTGGCATCGATGATGTGACGAATCGTCTGCGAGGGTTTTTGTTTGTAATGTTATTATTTTGTTGCCAACAAAAAAAAATCCCACAAACTCAGATGATCATCCCTCATAGAATCCTGAAGCAGCGTTTCTCTCCCTTAGCTATTGTTGGCATCAGGAAGTGAAACAGGATTCAATACTGCCAGTCACGTGACATCTATATCAAGGTCATGACCTATTCTTATGTCACCTCCCATCAATTGTGCGTGTGTGTGTGTTCTATATTTTTCCCTCCTCAATAATTCTGCACCTAATGAAACAATTGCAATGATTTGTTTGTACCAGTTGTCATGTGAAATGAAAGTTGATCACAATTTAGTTTTTAATCTCGGCTGTGATGAATGAGAACCAATCATGACTGATTTATTTATAGAATCATTAACGTAAAAACGCTTTTAATGCTTTCAATGGGGAAGAAAAACGTAAGGATCTAAAGGGTGGTGGGACGAGTACCACTCTCCGTCACAACTTAGTCAGAATGACTTCCTATATGTAGAACCATTCTAATGTTGTAGTAATGGGGGGGGGGGGGCTAGACGGGGGATATTTGGGTATCTGAACAAAACTACCAGTCGGGGTCACTGTAGAATCAGATTTCAAATGACTTCATAGTGTGAGGGTGTGTGTGTGGGGGGGGTGCGGACTTCTGGCATTTGGGGGCTAGTGATCGTCTAGTTAGCTTATCCACGTGTATGTCTCTAGACAAACACGAACGTGAAAAGAGAAGTGACACGAAATAGTAGACGACACAAAGTCATTGGACAATACTGCGCCGGTTGCGTTGAATAGAATTGCTCATTTTAAAACCAAGTAATGTTTAATCGTATAGTCTCCAAATATTTATTATTATAAATATTTATATAGCATGTCATCATTGGAGATGTCGCACTTGGTATGTATTGGGCTTAATGCTAAGAAGGTGCTATCGTTGGCATGACATGGGAGATCACTTGTGTTACGTAATTAGTGGCCGGTGATGCTTACCTGCCCCTTGTAGTCCTACCAATAATAATAATATGTTTGTATTTACTCTACTAGTAATAATAACGATTTCATCGTTAATTAAAAAAGATAGCCTTGGTAAATAAAGTTATTTTCTCTACGTAAAAAAAAAAAATAAGAATTTAGCTCATCAAAATATTTGGGATAAAAACAAACATCGAAAACTTGTTAAAGGTTTTAAAAAAAAAACATATTCTATTTCTTCATTCAAATTGTTCATTCAGTTTGTTTGATCGTTGAAACTAACATTTTCATTTAATCTTTATAAACGGGCCACACATCCCCTTTATCAGGGGAGCAACCAGTATGTTGAAGTTGGTAGGGTCCAAAATATTAGGTAAGATGGAAATTGGTATGTCTGCCCCCCAAATTTTGGTAGGGTCGAATACCAGTGGCTTGATTTTTGGTAGGGTCGAATATCAGTGGCTTAATTGTTTTGGTAGGGTCCGGACCCGCACGACCCGTACATCGATTGCGCCCATGCCCTTTATAAAGATCATTGGTTCAATGAGATGTCGTTTTTTTTCCCCCTATAATTTAAGAACTTTTTCTATGTTAATGTTGATACATCGTCAGAGGCGGATTTAACGATGGGCTCACCAGATGCTCGCACGGGGGAACTTAAATATTAGCGCCTCCCCCCCACACACACACACTTTCCTCCTACGGCAAAGCTCAACTTTATATTTGCGAAACCCTAAACTTAACGCCCTTTTTTGACTTTGGTCGGCATCAAATAAAAATAATACTTGCTAAGCACAACCAGTTTTGTTTTTTTTTTTTTAAAGAAAGAAAGAAAGAAAAACGATGTTTTATTTAAAGTTTCAGAAGATTCGGCACCAGTTCCCCCACTTACCCAGAAATCATTACTTTGCAGATTTCTTGCTCGCCTTTTGAGAATTAACTTCCTGACAGTCAGGCCAGATTTCTTCAGTTCAGGGGATGTGACGTCATAATCAGATTTTTTTTTTTATATCGCTTATTTCTTGTATTGGACACGGGGACACTATTGGAACAGTTGTTAGGTTGGTTACCTTATCAATTCACACGGAGGGAGTAGGTGGCTTACATCGCTTGGATTCAAACCTGATACATGCTCCCTTCGTCTGTCTGTCTCCCTCTGTCTGTCTGTCTCTCTCTCTCCCTGTCACTGTCTCTCTCTCCACACACACACACACACACACACACACACACACACACACACTGATATTAAAAACTCGTTGTTACGGTCACAGTTACAGTCGTAATAATCTCACGTTTTATTGGGGCGCCCAGTCAAATGAGTGTCAACGGCCACAGCTTGCAAATGTTGGGCCCTTAATAAATCTTTCAAAATAAGCGAACACCCAGAGGAATTTAAACTTTTTGTCAGCGTTAAACACACTTTTTGTCAGCGTTAAACACACTTTTTGTCAGCATTAAACACACTTTTTGTCAGCGTTAAACATACTTTTTTGTCAGCATTAAACACACTTTTTGTCAGCATTAAACACACTTTTTGTCAGCGTTAAACACACTTTTTGTCAGCGTTAAACACACTTTTTGTCAGCGTTAAACACACTTTTTGTCAGCGTTAAACATGCTTTTTTGTCAGCATTAAACACACTTTTTGTCAGCATTAAACACACTTTTTGTCAGCGTTAAACACACTTTTTGTCAGCGTTAAACCACTTTTTGTCAGCGTTAAACACACTTTTTGTCAGCGTTAAACACACTTTTTGTCAGCGTTAAACACACTTTTTTGTCAGCGTTAAACATACTTTTTTGTCAGCATTAAACACACTTTTTGTCAGCATTAAACACACTTTTTGTCAGCGTTAAACACACTTTTTGTCAGCGTTAAACACACTTTTTGTCAGCGTTAAACACACTTCTTTTTTTTGCCAGCGTCAAACACAATTTTTTGTCAGCGTTAAAAAATTACAATATTAAGATTATTGACAATTAAAGTAAATATTTTTTTAGGAGCAAACAGTAAGTAGCTATCAATTAAGTCCACACTGATATAAAGAGTCAATCTCATGTATAGAAGTTATTTCTCGATTTCTATGTTCTTTTTTGTGTTTTCTCTATGTCTCTTTCTGTGTCTCAGCCCCTGTCTGCATTTCCTTGGATTTGTTTATTTGTCTATTGCTATTGATCGACGTCTCCTCTCTCTCTCTCTCTCTCTCTCTCTCTCTCACTCTCTGTATCATATCTGCCTTCTATTATCGTGATTGATGCCAACCACTATCAGTCCTACTTAATGGGAGTAACATTTTTATCAAGTACCGAGGTGAGGGTAGAATAGTGACCCGTCGTTGTTAAACTGTTTTATAACCGCATGGGCGTGTTCGATTCGGTGGTGGCGAGGTCATAGGTTAGACGAACATGACGAATGGTCAGTAAATTAAAATCCAAGCTACGCTTGTCCACCCCAACGGATTTCAATGACATGGGGCTGCATTCTACATACCAACGGATTTCAACGACATGGGGCTGCATTCTACACACATCCCTTTTTTGGGGGGGACCAATTCCGAATTACATTATTATGCCTCCGTGAACATTTGGATGCTCTATAGAATTTGCAATAGATTAGCTAAGGGTTTATTCAGAAATTTAAAAAAAATATTTACACCAATTTTTAGGTGTAAAAATTAATTTTGTATAAGCATTATCCTATTTCCTAAATTGAAGTTTGATTTTCACGTTTATAAACGATTTTGTTTTATTTTGTTACATTTATTTACCGACACTCCAGTTTTTTAATATCTGATATCGGTTATGTTACACGCCGACCTAAACAAAGCATACACGTTGGATGGGTTCCTCGGTCCACGGCACGTTCTTTCAAAATTAACACATTTGTGTGTGATCAAATGCTCTTAACTGATGCAGAAATGAACAAAGTTTAATACAAGTTCCAAATTTTCTCGTAAAATGTGGTGCATATATGTTTTTTATACATTTCTGAATCCATCCTTAGCTAATCTAGGGATCCCTCTAATATCTAACTGACCTTCACACAAAAAGCTTCTAGCTGTACAAACATCACTGTATCGGGAAAGCTGTTAAAGAAAAAAATGACTAATAAAATGTAAAACAATTGCCAACTACCAGCCAGGATCTCCAGGGATGGCTATCTCTGTATGAGATTAGAGAATTCACAAACAGATCACATGAC
This sequence comes from Bulinus truncatus, assembly GCA_021962125.1. Taxonomy (NCBI): domain Eukaryota; kingdom Metazoa; phylum Mollusca; class Gastropoda; family Planorbidae; genus Bulinus; species Bulinus truncatus. Next base: position 4,606,032 of record JAGDYQ010000042.1, read on the forward strand.
CGCTGACCAATCAAAACCTGACCGCGAGTGCGACTCAGGTGACGTCACATGTCACCACCAATGTATAACTTCTCATGGCCCGTAACTCTGTTCTGGTCTTATCCCTCGGAGGTTGGCTGTTGGGAGGGGGGGGGGTGAAGTGGAAGTGGACTAGGTCTGTATGATGGCTATTTATTGTTCTCGTAACTGAATGCTGTAGCCATTGTTTGAATGCTCGCAATGTATCATTCCACCCTACCCCCCCCCTTTTACTGCCGAGTGCATTATCTGCATTTGTGACAATTATTTATCTACTGACTCTTTTTTGCAGTAGCAACTGAGATCTGCTTTCCTTTAAGGGACCGCCAAACTATTGAGGATAGAAATGGGCCGTGAAAGGGTAAGGGGCTCATTAATTTGAAAGTTTGGGCTGCAAGCGATAGTTTCAAAGTCACGTTTATTTTTTTTCAAAGGGCCTCCGAATTATTCTAAAAACTAAGAAAATGATTATCGCGCAAAAAATCAAACTTCAAAAGCATTATGAGAAGCACTGGACTTGTCTGAATAGAAGCCAAGAAATATTCATTTAATTTAATTGTTTCATTATATATTCTTTAAAATGAATGAAAAACTTAATTGACTTAATTTAAAGCTGACATCAATGATACATGTTTACTGCAACAGGTCTTGTTTTTTACAACCGTTTTTTGTTTTAAATTTAAAGCCACACACGTGTTGTTATTTTTCTTACTTGCATGTTTTAGTTGCACTGACACATCAAGGTGTGAGTGATTTACAAAATTCATGAGTTGTTTTTCCTTATTTTTACACCAAAAAAAAAAAAGAAACATTCTTTTAACTTATCCCAGTAATAAACTACACACAGATAATGTTAAAGGAAATGTGCCACGGAGAATCTAAGATAAAAGGAAAGTACAAAACACTTTTCTTCAAACTTGGCTACCGAACTGGGTTTATTAAGGTCGTTTTTCAAGTCCAAGCTTCGATGGTACCTATTGGTCCGATATCTTTCTGGACCACAGTCGCTATTGGAAAATCTCTTGTGTTGTGCCCCTTACTTTAACGGTAGCCATTAATGTGCCTCTAATACCGATGCGTAACCGCAGTGCGATTGAGCCGCGGTTCTAAAACAAGGAAAGATTATGCAGGGGCACGCAGCGAAATATAATATCCGTTCAAAACAACCAAAACGTTTGAAGAAGGTAATTCAGTTTGCTGTGTGACTCGTCACCAAACCACGTGCCCAAGTATCGCATTAGAAAGGTGATCACATTCAATGGAGGTTAAGCCAGTTTGCTGTGTGACTCGTCACCAAACCACGTAACCGCGTATCGCATTAGTAAGGTAATCACATTCCATGATGAACGTAAGTACGTTTACGTTGCGAATTTAATTACGTGTGAGGGGTACCCGTGGACACACTCTCGCATCCTTAGGGGGGTACAGTCGCGAAAACGTTTGAGAATCGCTGCGATAGATTTCGCTGGGTGGAGCTTTTGGGAGCGAGACGGATACTTACCCTGCAGCACGACTTGCTTGCTGTGGGTTTTACGGGGGTCGGAATCAAGCAAGTCCCAGTCACCTGCACATGTCTCCCGTAGTGCCTCCATGACCATTGCATTATCGGCTACGGTGGGGATGAAATAAGGGCGCAGTCAAAACCGTCCCATAAGTGGTAGCTTGAGCGTTGGGCTCAAAACTATTCATGTCTGGGTTAGGCAGTGGCGTATCGACTTTGGAAAGGGGGGAACGGGCACACATAGTAAGAACAAGAATATTGCAAGAGACAATAAAAAAAAATAATTTAAAAAACTGAGAGTGGAAGACATAATGACTATGTACGTATTGTTTACAGCTTGGATGGCAAAAACAAGACGCTCGTATCCAATCTGGCTAGCCAAAAAAAAAATCTCCTGGCACGCCAAAATGATCAATAAAAAAAAATCAACAAAAACACGAGAGAAACTTTTATTTTAATTCTCGTTGGACCACTTAATGGAACCAAATGTCCAGATCACAGTGACCACAGGCGCGCTACGATGATCAACTAGCTCAAGCACGCAAAACTTCATTATGCAGACAGTGTTGCCCCTATTGCGCGTTTTATCGCTCAATGTGCTACTTGTTATAATCCTCGCACCAAATAAAAGTCACCTAAGTCTTGCACACAAACATCAAAAATATTTTATCATCTAAAAAACATAAAAATGGTTGGACGGTCTGTGCGTTATAATTTTTTTTTCTTTATTACGCCCCATGCTAAATTTATCCAGAATGTTCATGCCAAACTGCGCGGTAGCCGTTGGGGTGATTTGCAAAATAAAACCAACAACAGCGGTTCATATAGTGTAGATTGCGAACTTACTGGTGGGTCAACGGAGGAATTTAAGGACGGTCTATGTGTACATAATTACAATTCTTGTTTTCTATATATGTAACAAAGCTAAATGTTCCCTAAAGTTAAAGTGGGAGTTGGGTCTAAATGTTCCCTAAAGTTAAAGTGAGAGGGTGGGTCTAAATGTTCCCTAAAGTTAAAGTGAGAGGGTGGGTCTAAATGTTCCCTAAAGTTAAAGTGGGAGGTGGGTCTAAATGTTCCCTAAAGTTAAAGTGGGAGGTGGGTCTAAATGTTCCCTAAAGTTAAAGTGGGAGTTGGGTCTAAATGTTCCCTAAAGTTAAAGTGGGAGGTGGGTCTAAATGTTCCCTAAAGTTAAAGTGGGAGGTGGGTCTAAATGTTCCCTAAAGTTAAAGTGAGAGGGTGGGTCTAAATGTTCCCTAAAGTTAAAGTGGGAGGTGGGTCTAAATGTTCCCTAAAGTTAAAGTGGGAGGTGGGTCTAAATGTTCCCTAAAGTTAAAGTGGGAGGTGGGTCTAAATGTTCCCTAAAGTTAAAGTGGGAGGTGGGTCTAAATGTTCCCTAAAGTTAAAGTGGGAGGTGGGTCTAAATGTTCCCTAAAGTTAAAGTGGGAGGTGGGTCTAAATGTTCCCTAAAGTTAAAGTGAGAGGGTGGGTCTAAATGTTCCCTAAAGTTAAAGTGGGGGGTGGTTCTAAATGTTCCCTAAAGTTAAAGTGGGAGGTGGGTCTAAATGTTCCCTAAAGTTAAAGTGAGAGGGTGGGTCTAAATGTTCCCTAAAGTTAAAGTGGGAGTTGGGTCTAAATGTTCCCTAAAGTTAAAGTGAGAGGGTGGGTCTAAATGTTCCCTAAAGTTAAAGTGGGAGGTGGGTCTAAATGTTCCCTAAAGTTAAAGTGAGAGGGTGGGTCTAAGTGTTCCCTAAAGTTAAAGTGGGAGTTGGGTCTAAATGTTTCCTAAAGTTAAAGTGGGAGTTGGGTCTAAATGTTCCCCAAAGTTAAAGTGGGAGGTGGGTCTAAGTGTAAATTGGATGATGATTTTGTTTCTTGTAGTATTTTTCTTTACGTGTGGTTCGCAGAAGAAAAATAGTTTCTTTTAATTGACTCAATATAACTAAACTGTTTTTATTGTGTCTATTGAAGTTTTTAGAACCACTGCGATACTCCACTGCACAATCAACTACATCTTTACTTCTTCCGTGAAGAGCTCCACATGCAGTGAGCTATCAATCGCTGAATGATTTATTGCTTGGAATGATTTATCAGTTTGATTTCGTCTCACTGATTTAGTTATATCCGCTTGCAGCTGAGTGAATCACTACTGGAAATGATAATATGGGCAAAAAAAAAAGAAAGAAGGAAAGATTCGGATCACTTTAAGCAAATGAATCATCCCTTAGAATGATTCACCACAGCAAATTTATAATTAAACACTCTAGGCGAGTCAGGGAGTTGAATTACTAACCGACACCATAAACAAATAAATTGATTCATACGCAGTTGTATACAATAGAGAGCAAAGCGAGTACCGTATGTATCAAGCATACATATACAGTCGATTCCGCTTAATTGGGGCACATCGGGACCGAGGCTTTTTGTCCCAATTAAGCGGCTGTCCCAATTAAACATACAAATTTACTATTGGCTTCTTGGTTTGGTTTCTTTGAGATTTGTCCCAAATAAGCGGCTGTCCCAATTAAGCGGCTGTCCCGATTAAACATACAAATTTACTATTGGCTTCTTGGTTTGGTTTCTTTGAGATTTGCCCCAAATAAGCGGCTGTCCCAATTAAACGGTGTCACAATTAAGCGGAATCCACTGTATCTGTACACGCTAACAATTTTATGGAATGAACTTCTACAGCGGGGCTCTTCATAAGCGCGGGGACTGAAACTGTTGCCCTAGGGGGCAGTCGCATATGTCTGCTGATGGCACGCCAACAGAACGTTTTCTGGACAGCCCAAAAAAAAAAATAATCAACAAACCAGGCAACTCCAGCGGTGCCCGTCAGGACCGGATTTAGACTTGATAAGGCCCTAATCTATTTGAAATATGGGGACCCTTTTAAGCCTAGATATTATATGTCAGTGCTAAATAAGTATATATGACAATGCTCGCGCAGACAAATTTTTGGGGGGCCCCCAACAAAGTGGTAGCCCTAAGCTATAGCTTGTGTAGCTTATACGTAAATCCAGAACTGCCCAGTTGATACTGCAGTAGCCACAGATATACCAAACTGATAAATCATTTGCCAAGCATTAAATCATTCAGCGATTGATAGCTCACTGCATGTGGAGCTCTTCACGGAAGAAGTAAAGATGTAGTTGATCGTGCAGTGGAGTATCGCAGTGGTTCTAAAACATCACAAGACACAATAAAACAGTTTAGTTTTATTGACTAAACTAAAAAAAAAACTACTTTTCTCGTAATGTAAGCACCCCCGCCCTCCCCTCCCTCCCAAACACATACTCACCCACCTGCTCCCTTTTACCCCCTCCCCCCTGCAGGCTTGCATTGTGTTCGTTACCTTTGTCTGTGTACCATCATCCACTGTAAACAGTCTAAACACAATCACCTGTTTTAATTGGCACTTTATTTACGAGCCGGTACAGTAAAACAAACACTTTCATAATAAACTATGATCAAAGTCAGGAGGCATTTCATTACTTTTGTTTGTTAAGGAAATTGCGGAAAGTAGAGGGGGAGGGGAAATGGGGGAAGCGATGGGGGGGGGAGGGGGGGCGATAAAATGTAGAACTTCAGCTCACTGCCTTAAAGAAGTGAAGGTCGCGTACACACTCAAGGTTAATAGAACAAAGTGATGGAAGAAATGTACCGGAGTGATGTACAACTCAAGATATGGGAATGGAATTTGTGGAACGAGATTATCGCAGACGAGACGTGCTGTTATCAAACATTCCTGGATGAGACACGTCCAGGCATCAGCAACTAAATAAACAGCGCAACAGCTAAAACAAACATAAACAGCTATAACAGCAACACGTTCTGTTTAGCAGCCAATCTGAAACAGTTAAATCGAACAACATACCCCCCCCCACCCACAAGCCACACCCCTCCCCCCCCTTCCGCCTCAACACACATACACACACATCTTTCCTTGTATAACGTATCGTTAATTATGTGCCAAGCTGCTAATGACCAATGGATATTGTCCATCATTGTCCGGTATTTTCCTGTTGACCCCGAGGTTTCAATAAGCTCATTAGTGTTAACGGTGGCGCTTAGGGTTGGGGGGAGGGGGGAGAGGGAGAGACATGGCGCGTCGTGTACAGAGAGCTCGACAAACAAATTGTGCCGACAAGAGGCGCCCGGTGATGCCGAGGAAATAAAATGGTGGGGGGGGGGGGGGAGGGGCGATAACTTGTGAGCATTTTGTGAGTGTCGTGTGTATGTGTATGTGTGTGCGTGTGTTGTCTATGTGAGTAAACAATGATTGGACAGGTAGGAATTTTCAAACAATTAGCCGTTCGGATTTGTTTCTCCCATCCACCGCGTGTGTAGGTAAGTCTTTCTCAGTATGTGTGTCTGTCTGAGTATCTGTGTCTGAGTATGTGTGTCTGTCTGAGTATGCTTGTTTGTCTGAGTATGTGTGTCTGTCTGAGTATGTGTGTCTTTCTCAGTATGTATGTCTGTCTTAGTATTTGTGTCTGTCTGAGTATGTGTTTCTGTCTGAGTATGTGTTTCTTTCTGAGTATGTGTTTCTGTCTGAGTATGTGTGTCTGTCTGAGTATGTGTGTCTGTCTGAGTAGTTGTGTCTGTCTGAGAATGTGTGTCTGTCTGAGTAGTTGTGTCTGTCTGAGTATGTGTTTCTGTCTGAGTATGTGTGTCGGTCTGAGTATGTGTGTCTGTCTGAGTATTTGTGTCTGTCTGAGTATGTGTGTCTGTCTGAGTAGTTGTGTCTGTCTGAGTATGTGTGTCTTCTGAGTATGTGTGTCTGTCTGAGTATGTGTGTCTGTCTGAGTATGTGTTTCTGTCTGAGTAGTTGTGTCTGTCTGAGTAGTTGTGTCTGTCTGAGTATGTGTATCAGTCTGAGTATGTGTGCCTGTCTCAGAATTGCTCACAGCTATAACAAATCACACCGATGTATTGGGAAGTGCCCAACTGTTGTCCCAGATATTTAAAATAACTCAAATTCTCCACTCGGTCGATCACTACATAGTTTCATGTGTGAAGACACAAAAATATAATAAATCTTATTTTTGAACATAAGTTATTAAAGATGTTTACATTTATTGTATCTGAATTCTTGCAGGTAACAACTTTATTGTTGAAAAGGGGGGGGGGGGGTTGTCAAGATAGACACTCCACTTGTCTAGTATTTAAATAAAAAATAAAAATTATCATGTTTTATAATGAAATTTTTTGTTTGTTCAGGAGTCGATTGTGGTACGAGAAGCAAACTAGTAATCTAATAGACCCGTATACGGGGTTGGGGGTGGGGGGTCTGGAAAAAAAAGCGTACGTTAGGGCGTGGCTCAGATGTGTCATCGAATAACTGACTTTACAGCTCATATGTTTTATGAGCTCAACGCATGCCCGAAACACAATACACTTACTGAAATAATACAAAGTAGAAAAACAACAACAATGTAACGCAACAACAGCAACAACAACAACAACAGCAGCAAAACCGATTGTCCTGAAGACATGGGGGAGGGGGGACAAAACAAAACAAGCATGATCATATCCTGGAGTATGCGACAAGCATGTCACGATGACACTTTACCTACAAAAATTAGGTCACTTTGTTGATTCGCCGACATGGGCGACCCGTTGGCGAGGAGGTTGTGACTGTGTGGTATTCGTGGTGAGGACTTGAGGTCACGTCTGTGGCCAGTTACCTGCGTCCCCCCCCCCCCTCCGGTAGTGGCTCCGTGTCATTATTTCCCTGAGATCTGGTGAAGGTATTGATGATGTTCATGTAGTTAGTTATACGAGGGCTCGACACTGGATTTGGATGAGAGATAATCTCTTTATCCTACCGCAAACCCCGTAACGCCCGTACTGCCCATATGTACATCTCCGCCATAGTTGAGGACCTCCACCCACCCCACCCAGTAGCCACGGACACACCAGGGATGGGCATAACGAGGGGTGCGGATGACGCCCAGCTTTGTCCGTTCCCCCCCCCCACCCCTGTGGCGTAACCAGGGCGGGGGCTGTCCGCAAATATTTTAGTATCCATAGGTCAAGAAAGTGGGCAGCCTTTTAAAGACCACCCAGTGGGCCACTGACAATAGTAACGCCCTTGCCGCCGCCCGCCCCCCAACTACAACAAATCTGATATTTATGTATGTGAATTGTGTTTGCAATTAAACATACACACACATACACACGCACAACACACACACAACACCACACACACACACACAAACTATATTGAGATATTTGCTTCTATTTGTTTCAAGAAAAAAATGTATTTATTACAAAACAAAACAAAAAATAGAACCATATTATGTAGGTTAGAAAAAAAACAAACGTTCCAGCTTTGAAATACATTAACCTCCCCACCCCACCCCAGTTGGCCCCGTGTCACAGTTGCTCATGAACTCATTCTCACTTCACCACCCCCTGCCCTACCTCCCTCCCCGCCCCCATTATCATAGGAGCTCACCCCCTCCCCCCCCCATCTCACCTACATCATCAGCCTTCCACCACTCACCTGGCTTTGTCCCGCGTGGAAGATTCATTTAGTTACCTCAGGACCGAGCTTATGGCATTTCACTCACTGAAACGAAAAAAACAAAACAAAAACGATATAAAAAAAAAAAAAGCAAATACAGCAGCAGAAAACAGCAACAAAAACAGCCGTATTGCGTGATGGATGTGCAGCCTGTCAAAGAGGGACTCATTTCCTTTTTTTTTTTTAAAAAAAAAAAATTCTCATTATTATGTCTTGTGATCACCTTCATCAATGTACTCACGTCCAACACACACTTCATCAGTGTAACTCACGCCCAACACACTTACACTTCGTCAGTGTAACTCGCTGTCAACACACTCAATGTTCAGTCTCTCATGGAGCCTTAATCCCATTTCCATTAAAACTATTTTTTTTCTATCTCTCTCTCTCTCAGATTTAAGTCTGAGTCACACAAATAGTTCAATGCAGATAATTGATCTGTACATATAGGGTTATATCAAAGAGACTTTTAACACATGCTTAACACACAAACACATTATTGGTCTTACATTTTTACACACATAATTCACACAAAGAGTTTACACAAAGATATTATAGATAGGTTTACTTACAAACAGTTTACACAAAGATATTATAGATATGTTTACTGACAAACAGTTTACACAAAGATATTATAGATATGTTTATTGACAAACAGTTTACACAAAGATATTATAGATATGTTTATTGACAAACAGTTTACACAAAGATATTATAGATATGTTTACTGACAAACAGTTTACACAATGATATAGATATGTTTACTGACAAACAGTTTACACAATGATATTATAGATATGTTTACTGACAAACAGTTTACACAAAGATATTATAGATATGTTTACTGTCAAACCTTATGCATAGGCTTTTGCGTTGCTTTTATTGTTTTCGGCGGAAAGCACCGGAACGATTTCCGGTACCTCTTTCCCGTACACTTTTGTTTACTGCACTATTTTCTTGTGTTATTTCTTTATGACACGACGGCGTTCCGGTACCTTTTTTTTTTTTAGAAAAAATAACACTGAGCTTTAGATTCTGAAATCACATACAGAACTTTCTCAAAGACTTTACAGGGTTTACATGCAGGGTTTACATGCAGGGTTTACATGCAGGGTTTACAGGTCAAACCATTTTTGTATAGATTGCATACAGAAGAGGCGGTTGAGCATTACGGTTGAATGAGCGGGCTCTAGGCCACCAATCAAATGGCTGTAGGACCATACTGACCATCTGACCTGCTACCACTGGCTGTAGGACCATACTGACCATCTGATCTACTGCCACTGGCTGTAGGACCATACTGACCATCTGACCTGCTGCCACTGGCTGTAGGACCATACTGACCATCTGACCTGCTGCCACTGGCTGTAGGACCATACTGACCATCTGACCTGCTGCCACTGGCTGTAGGACCATACTGACCATCTGACCCGCTGCCACTGTCTGTAGGACCATCTGACCTGCTGCCACTGGCTGTAGGACCATACTGACCATCTGATCTGCTGCCACTGGCTGTAGGACCATACTGACCATCTGACCTGCTGCCACTGGCTGTAGGACCAAACTGACCATCTGACCTGCTGCCACTGGCTGCATCACTGGCTGTATACTGACCATCCAACGTGCGGTCCTCAAAACGTGCGTCCACTCTTATGTCCAGATGTGACAAATTTCTTCCATTTTTTAATGAACTAGCCAATAGTCCTGGACCTGATCGCGACATCGACAGGGGAATTCCAGCAGTGACCATCCTCTAACTAAGCCCTTGACCGGCAGTGACCTGTTCGTGTGGAGAATACTAGCCCTACCGGTGGACAGGAACTTACACGTTACATGTTTTAAATTATTTATTTTATTTTTATATTTCAGACACCAGCTATATATGTATCTATTTAACGTTTAACATTGGCTGAATTATCTAAAAGTTAGTGCAGTGATTTTTTAAACAGATCAGTAAGAGTGACTTTTATTTTAATTTAGGCTTAAGTATTCTTCTAGACCAGTGGTTCCCAAACTTTTTGGACCCATGGACCCCTTTTTGGGTCAAAACTTGCCCACGGACCCCCAAATTACTACATAAATGCATAAAAAATACAAAATAAAAAAAACATTTTGTTGAAGAAGCATCTTTTAAATTAAAAATTATAATTTAAAAAAAAAAAAAAACTTAATGACTTGGATGAACTTGGATGTTATGGGTGTATTGATGTCTAGCTCAATTTTTGTAGGTAGCAACCGCAAAGCCTCACGAGCTCTAATTTCTAGCAGGTTATTTTTTTGTATGTTTTGAGGCTTATAACGGCCCTGAATCAAATTTCCACCACATAAGAAGACGGGAAAGCAGTCACCAACTTCTGTACAATAACCCATAATGAAGGATATAAAATTGGGATCTGTTTTTGTAACCAGAATTTGTGGTATCCTTGTTCAAACTTTGGTTTAAGTTCCTCATTTGTAATATTTCAATAAGCTGCTCATGTATGTGTATGGATTCATATGTGTTTGGGTTTTTCCACCCTAGAAAGGGTTCAACACTCTGTCAGAAATATAAAAGTGAAGAATATTTTCAAATCTTTGGTTCAAGTCTTCATGAAGAGCCGATAATTTTTGATAGTAAGCAAGCAAATCTTCATCTCTTTTTTTTTTTTGCAATTTCGAAAGATTTGGAAACTGAAAACATTCTCCTCTTCCCAAGTTTTGTTTGTACAGAAAAATATGCCACAAACACTTTTAGTTTCACTTAAATTAAATTGGTCACCTTGTAGTTTCAAATTACTTTTGCAAATTTGTCAAATAAATCAGTCATATGGACTATGTCACTTTTTAATTAATTAAATTGCGTGGTAAATTTTGTCTTTGCTTTCGAGGAATTCCAACACGAGTCAAAGAGCGCATAAAATTGATTTAAACATAGACCTTTAGATAACCAACGTACTTCTGTGTGAAGTAGTAAACGATTATAGTCTTCGTCATTTTTAAAACAAAGTTGATAAAATAATCTCTCATTTAAGGCATTCTTTTTTATTTTATTAACTGCTTTAATGACATTATCTAGTAATCCATGCAAATGTTTACAAAGATTTTTTGCGATGAATGACACAATGTACTGAAAATACATGTTTACAGCTTGTTTTAAATATGCTAGAAAGCCCTTGTATCTTCCTACCATAGCCGAAGCACCGGCAGTAACAACAGAAATGGTATTAGTCAAGGGCATAACTTTTACATTGAAACATCTTTTTAATTCAGTAAATAACGTTTCACCTTTTGTATCGGTTTCCAAACATTACGCAATTAACAATTCCTGAAAAAAAAAATTCTTTTTTTTACCACAAGCTGTATAGAAAATTAAGATGTTTTTAAGTAATCAAATAAAGAATTTTCTATGGACTGAGACATTTCGTCAATCCTTCTTTGTTCTTTATTATTAATCAGTGGAATTCTTTTTACAATGTCTAAAGCTAGTTGGTACAACACGGTACGTGTTACCTCATTACAGCTGGTCAAATAATTTTATATTAAACCTTACGCGGACCCCCTGAAGCTCTTCAGGGACCCCCAAATAAATTTTAATCTTCCACGGACCCCCTGAAAGGTACCGGGGACCCCTGGGGATCCGTAGGGACCACTTTGGGAACCACTGTTCTAGACCAACTTCACAATAATCGAGATATACAATTCAACATTTGATTGGCCTGTCTTTTTCCTGATTCGTCTGTCCTTTTACTGATCGGCCTATCTTTTTCCTGAATCGTCTGTCCTTTTACTGATCGGCCTGTCTTTTTCCTGATTCGTCTGTCCTTTTACTGATCGGCCTGTCTTTTTCCTGATTCGTCTGTCCTTTTACTAATCGGCCTGTCTTTTTCCTGATTCGTCTGTCCTTTTACTGATCGGCCTGTCTTTTTCCTGATTCGTCTGTCCTTTTACTGATCGGCCTGTCTATTTCCTGATTCGCCTGTCTACTTCCTGATTTTTCATGACATTATCTGTTTTTAATCACTCTAATTTTGGTAGGTTTTTAAATTTAAATAATTTTCCTAGTCTATGGACTCAAGTGATGTTTCTAAAATTTCTGGTTAGTACTCATGAAAACTGGGGGAACGGGCGGGGGGGAGGGGGCAATAGATGCTAGACTAAAACATGGACCACCCAGGAAGTCATACCATTCACCACGGTGCAGCACAAAAAGTGATAAAGGAAAAAGTACTGGATGAATGTGAAAGTAAACAGTCTAATAAAAGATATCAGCGGACACTAAATATTTACGGAAGGGGAGGTGTGTGTGTGGGGGGGGGGGTCGGGGGTCACCCTGTGATACAGCGATTCTCAACCTTTTTGGCGACTGTACCACAAATGGTGCGAAAGTATGTCCCCGTGTACCCCTCACACGTTAGTTCGCATACAAATGTACTGGTTTACATAACTGATTGTATTCACCTTTCTAATGCGATGCGATACTCGGACACTTGGTTTGGTGACGGACACGTGGTTGGTGACGGATACGTGGTCTGGTGACGGGTCACGCAGCGAACTCGCGACCTTCTTCAAATTACAAGTATCGGTGATTTTAAACGAAAATTATATGTCGGTGCGCTCCCCCGTGTAACCTTTCAAGTACCCTATGGAGTACGTGTATGACCTGTTGAAAACCGCGGCTGTGATATATGGAATGAGAAAAAAAAACAAACAAACGTATTCGATGTTCGTATACACTGGCTCTAAATAGTGGCAAGGAATCTAAGTAGTGGCAATAAATCTTAGTAGTGGCAAGGAATCTAAGTTGTGGCGAGAAATCTAAGTAGTGGCAATAAATCTAAGTAGTGGCAATAAATCTAAGTAGTGGCAATAAATCTAAGCTGTGGCGAGAAATCTAAGTTGTGGGAGAAATCTAAGTAGCGGCAATAAATCTAAGTAGTGGCAATAAATCTAACTAGTGGCAATAAATCTAAGTAGTGGCGAGAAATCTAAGTTGTGGGAGAAATCTAAGTAGCAGCAATAAATCTAAGTAGCAGCAATAAATCTAAGTAGCAGCAATAAATCTAAGTTCTGGGAGAAATCTAAGTAGCAGCAATAAATCTAAGTAGCAGCAATAAATCTAAGTTCTGGGAGAAATCTAAGTAGCAGCAATAAATCTTAGTAGTGGCAAGAAATTTGAGTTGTGGCGAGAAATCGACATTTCGAATAATTTTAGCCTCACGAAGAATATGAATAAATATCTACATGTTTATACGTAAATGATGTAAAACTATAAATATCTACATGTGTATATACGTAAATGGTGTAAAACTATAAATATCTACATGTATATACGTAAACGATGTAGAACTATAAATGATGTAAAACTATAAATATCTACATGTAGGCTATATACGTAAACGATGTAAAACTATAAATATCTACATGATGTGAGAATATATTATGGAGTACAAAAAGGGAGATTATTTCGAACGCACGTCTGCCATGGAAACAGTATTTCACCACTCTCCAATGTCAGGCCAGACTCTAGTTGTAAATTTGGTCAAATTGCAGACACCAGCGGCGGAAGAAATTAGTCCGTGTGACTTTGGACCGGCCGACAGATGAACTTTTATGGTAGTGGAGGGGGGAGTCATTGGTTTTGTATGAATAGATAAAAATAGAAACACATAAAAGATAGCGTGGCACTTAGTGCGGCTAGAATATTCCTTACTCTGCGCGAGGTCAGACAGTTTCGACGGAAAATACGTCAGTTCCGCTGGACAGGTTTCATTTGGCGGATGAAGTGTATAGAGCGAGGTGACGGTTTTGGACGTGAGGCCACAGACGGAGGCAGCTGTATGCGCCGGTATGCGGGGTTTTTACGGCGAGAGTGTCATGTATGGGACAGAGAGCTACCGTGAACACTATCGCTCGTATCTCGGGGCCCCCCTCTCAAGAGTTGGGCATTTAGGCGGTTGGCTTAGTCGTCGTTCCCCTCCCCCCCCACACACACACCAAAATTCCTCCATCGTCTATTTGAACAACACACACACATGGATGAGACAATGTAATGGACTGTCAGATAACAACCCTGAATGTAGGAGACACAACGTGGATGAGACAATGTAATGGACTGGATGTAGGAGACACAACGTGGATTAGACAATGTAATGGACTGGATGTAGGAGACACAACGCGGATTAGACAATGTAATATCATCACACAATGCTAGACGTTCTAAAGATGACTGAGAAATTATACATCGGACATCTGGGTATGGTTAGATAATCGGAGGGGGGGAGGGGATGCGTTGGGGGGGCAGTCCATTAAAAAATTTGGTGCATTGAACCATACCTAGCCCTTAGACATTTTATTGGCAAGTTAAATTCTGTGCGATAAGTCTCTTTTTTGCAATTGTAGCCTGTCTGCTGGATGAAACTGATGGCATAATGGAGACCTGGACTTCGTCTAGTTTGTACACAATTACGCAGTTAACCTTTAAAAATTCGTTTTTTTATTTATCTTTTGGCGGCTTATATTGGGCTTTTTTATGGTAACCATTATTTTCTTTTTTTCCCCTCTCCCTTTCTCTCTGTCTCCTCAATATATCCCTCCCTCCCTTCTCTCCCCCCTCTCTTCTCTTCCTCCTCCTATGTCTCTTCCCCCCTCTGTCTCTTGAACGTGTTTCTCCCTCCATCTCTGTCTTTTCTCCCTCTCTCCCCCTCCCTCCATCTCACCCAACCTCAACTTGTCTTTCTCTCTGTCTTTTAGAGCTCTCCTTCTCTCTCTGTCTCTTCAATCTGATTCCCTCTGTCTCTTCAATCTCCTTCTCTCTCTGTTTCTTCAATCTTTTTCCTTCTATCTCTGTCTCTTCAATCTGATTCTCTCTCTCTCTCTGTCTCTCTCTCTCTCTCTTTCTCTCTCTCTCTCTCTCTGAATCTTCAATCTCTCCTTCTCTCTCTCTCTCTGTCTCTCTCTCTCTCTCTTTCTCTCTCTCTCTCTCTCTCTGAATCTTCAATCTCTCCTCCCTCTCTGTCTCTTCAATCTCTCTCCCTCTCTGTCTCTTAAACCTGTCTCTCCCTCTCCCCTTTGTATCTCCGAAGCTGGAAATGACACCGTTGCTGTTTATGTTTCCATCTGTTCCTATTTTTAACTTTGTGGGTCTTTGTTTGTGCGTGGACCAGAGGTGATTTCAAAGGCGGTCTCATGGAGCGCACATCAAGTGCACTAACTTCGGAACAGGAACAGAAAATATAAACATCAACCCCACACCTAATAATTGGCTGTGTATCGGATGAATTCTACCCTACATTCGCCCCCCGTCAGCCACTCATGATCTGTTAAGGTAAACCTTTAATTTTGTAAACAAAAAAACTTTTATTATTATTTCCACCTGTCTCTCTTGTTTTAAAGGGCCCGAAATTTTCTTCGGCGCCCTAGGGGTCCCCAAACGGACCTAAATCCGGCACCGGCTTGAAGTATACTCACTAGATCAGTTTTTTTGTTTTATTTTTTTTAAAGCTATT
Organism: Bulinus truncatus; assembly: GCA_021962125.1. Lineage (NCBI taxonomy): Eukaryota > Metazoa > Mollusca > Gastropoda > Planorbidae > Bulinus > Bulinus truncatus. The sequence goes on from JAGDYQ010000042.1 coordinate 4,621,564, forward strand.
CATGTAGTCATCAATCTCTTTAAGCCAGAGCTTCAATATTTTTTTTGTTACGCCTTACTTAATGTTTTCAAACTCAACGACATTTAAAACCAGTTCATAGATCAGTTCTTACAAAATAAAAAAAAAATTAATAAATCATTTCAACAGAGCCAGCTAACAGTTCCCAACAGAATCAAGTTTCACTTTGATCTGTATTTATTATTTTTATTTATTTATTTATTTATTTTATTTTGCTTTTGTTTTGATACAGACAGAGACACCGTTTGATCATTGTTTATTATTGAGCCCAATACACTCGCTTTGAAATGAAAACTTTCACACTGTGTTGACAACTCGATGACATAACGCTGATACAGTTTCACGCAACATAGGTTCATTTCAGACACGGCTATCCAAACTATATTATTTGAGGGGGGGGGGGGAGGAATATTTGAGGGGAGGAGAGAGGCGGGGTTCAGAACCGGAAACCTTGGGAAAAGTTACATGTTTGGTGTAGTTGGACCCCGCTGCTTCATCCACGCCATGATCATCTATTTAGTCTACCCTTTTCAAACAATAAATAACTCCTATATCTTCCTTTAAAAAAATAAATTAATTAAATAAAAATGACGCGACAAAGGGGGAGGGATGTGTAGAATTTGCTGACCTAATTCTAGGCCAGGTCACCACAAGCCGTTGGCGACCTGAAAACTCATCAAGGCACCCTGTCCTAGTTGCCCGTCGATCAGAGACGTAGCGAGCTTAACACGCGCCCGGGGCACAATGCCTTTTTTTTTTAGCGCCCCACACACCCATTTGAAAACCATATAATATTATATGTAAAATATACCATTTGGCGCCCCTTTGTGAGTAGCGCCTGGGGCGTGAAGCCCCACCCTTGCCCACCACACGCTACGCCTCTGCCGTCATTTCGATTTTTTTCCTTGCATGTCTCTACGAAACTGTGTCGTTTTTTGGGTTCCGGGGCGGCGGGGGGGGAGGGGTGTCAGCTGTCTGAGTTTGTAAAGGGCTCTTGATTTTCTGGATGTGATCTAGGCAGCCGACACTTTCTTTGCCTAAACTGTTCTGAGTTTAGATCCGAAATAGATTTCCACCACAAGAAACAGGCCTAATAGATCTATGCCAAAATAATCACAAACAGCTTTCACACTTTTAAAATTGACGAAAAAAAAAACAACTTATGTCAGCCTTGTTCATTAGATACATACAAAGAATGTGCTTGTTCAATAAAATTTATCACCAGGATATACTTGGCAATAATCGTATGTATCACACATTGTATTAAGGTGATGAAAAAAGGCGAAGAGGCTGTATCCCAACAAAACGGTGTCCAATACCAGCCACAACATTGCAAGCTTTTCGCTTTGCTACCATCCGCGCTTTGTGTTTTACCGGTCGGAGACTGACATTTCATACTAAGTTTATGGTTGTTTTTTTTATTGTATCTGCGCTTATATCAGCTTATAGCCACAGTCTTGCGTTTCGCCATCACGGCTATTAGCAATTTATTTGTAAACTTTTCAACTTTATTGTTAAAATATTTTAATTACATAGAATAAGGAAATATTTAAACTTAGTTAACCATCATCTATTTATCATTTATTTTGTAAACAAAAAATGTTCCAATCTGCTTACTAGACAAAGCTTTATACATTCTTTATAATAAATAAGATACAAATCGGAAAAACACCCCGAAGAACAAACACACTGCTAAATGTACTGTGGAAACAGCCTGAAACTAAAGTGACACCGAGAAAATTCCTGTTATCATAGTCAGTAGCAGTCTAGGAGACGGTGTCGTCTGGCGGTGTTGACATCGGCCATTGCTTGGCCTTATCGAGGTCACCAGTGTGTGTTGTTAACGTCGTCAGCTGATAGTGTTATGCGACTTACCATTGTGAAGAAGTAAACAAAAGGCTATTTTCGTTCCAGGTGAGACGTTTTGAGTTAATATTTGCTTATAGTCATCATCATTTCATAATGTGCTGGCATTAATTTTTTTTTCTAAGCTTCTTTTAAATATAAAATATCTTCCCATTCGTCAACATTATTACCTGTTTTCGACTGCTTTGTTTCAACAAAAGCTAGATGGCATTAAGTTTTAAGAAGCTGCAGTGAATCCAGCAATATTAAAATACATATCATAAATAGTATACATAATTGTATAAAAAACATCATTGGTTATTCTCTTCTTAGATTAAGAGAAATTTTGGGTTGAGGTTAATATTAGTCTAATTAACTCATTCAAGTTGTTGACAAATGACAGCTAAAAATGATTGGTAACTGTTAAGGTCAGTCACTGTTTACACATATTCAGTATGACATAGACTGTTATAGTAATTCTTATCTTGTTAAGCCAGATAATTACTTTAAACTGCTTATACTTTTTTCCATTGTTTTCTTTTTCTTGGTGGTTCATTTCATTTGTTTCGTCTAATTTAGACTTCGGAATTCCCAAGATTCTAATAATTTATTACTATTTATAAAGCATTATGATTTATTTGATGGAAATTTTAATATCTAAGCAAGTCATAAGTGATTCTAGAAGTAATTATCTTAAATAATTTAATTTCCTCTTTTTATATTGTTTGAAAGTAAGCTCCCCAAAGTAATATTATCTTCCTTGAAGCTATGATAAATATTCAGGGGAGGAAAACATTTTAATATATTCAATATTGATGAAAAATATTCATATTAATTTCTTGCATTTACGACCCACTTTAAAATCTATTTGTTTTTGCGACCTACCTGTCAAGAAAAACTACGACAAAAAAAAATTATTATGCTTCATTAATTTAATTATAGATTTGCACCATTTACTTTTCATATTAACAAACTGTTAGTTTAGTAACATATAGAGTTGAAAGTATACATAGTTTCTTGATCCTTCAATTATATGTTTAAATTTTTTCACTACCCTCCAACAATTCCTCTACACTGCTCTGTTGGGCTATTTTTTGGAACCTGTGTGGTAGTTTAAAACAGTTTTATTTAAAACTCATTATATTGTGTTGTCTTGATCACAGAAAGCAAATTAACTAAGATTCTGTCAATTTTTAATTTAAGTTTCAACTTTGAATAATCACTTCCAATGTTATTGCTTTTAAAAAAAATAATTAAATTCTTCTTCAATTAAAATTCGATCTAGTTTATTTAATTAAAAAAAAAAGATTAAAATTTTAGTGGGAGAAAAAACAAACATATGGTGATCGATACATGTCTACACTTTTTACTGCATGTATTTTTTGGTATTTTTGAAAGCTTATTTGTTTGTGCTCATGAATCATAATTGATATCAGTATTGAGATGATATGACAAATAAGATGCAGCTGTGGTAATAAATGTATTCAATTGACTTACATATAAATCAGGACATTCCCAACACTGGAAATACTTGTAAAGTATCTTTAGGCCATACAGTACATAAAAAAAAAACCCTACAATATTGGAGTAAGAAATAAAATAAGAGGCTAATCTTCTTCTCTATCCACTACTATTTCATGGTCATTTTATTGTATAATAAATTCATTGTAAAACAACTGCATAGTGAATAAGCCCTTGAAATATTATAAATGTTTATTTGTTTGTATAACAAAGACTTTTATACCTCATTACACTCTCATGGATGCTCACTCTTTTATGTTATAGCGATGAATAGATTGCGCGTAATATTGCATTTTATTTTACATATTTTGGGGATTTTCTTTAATGACATCACATGCTAAATACTTATGGAAAGCTCAAAGCATGCTTGTATTCATAACACAATTGTGAATTGTTTATAAACAGATGAAATTTATTGTGAAACCATAAACACAGAGGTGGATTTAAGTCGTTTGAGGCCCTGAGCACAAAAGTTCAATTCCGGGCCCTTTATTAAAAAGTTGTCAGTGTCCTCTGTGTCTGCTGTTTAATTTGACTTGGCCTAAATGTTTGGTCGTAACAAACCAATGAAAAACAATTATATCTGTCGAATTAAAAACCTTTTATGCTTAATAATTACATTTATAATGAATCAACATTGACAACTGAACTATTATTTCTTTTTGTTAAAACACTAGTAAATATTTGTTCAGTTGTTTGACTGGTATAGTTTGAATTTTATAAAATCCTTAGATTTCAAGAAATATAACATAAGAACCATTTGAACTCACTAATAAGTGACAATTATGTGATGTAGGGTTATTAAACATGAGTTATGTCTGCAGTGATTACTGTGATGTTGTTATGCTTACTGTGGTCTGTAACTACTCATGTGTTGATGATTGATTACCTTAACATCTAAAAGCAGATGTTGTTTTTTTTTGGTAGTTAGTTTATAAAAATGTTCACTGTGTCTAGTAATTAGTAATAGTTTCATCTCAGTGATTGTTTGATGATCTCTTGAGGTATTGCTATTTAAACCTTTAGCATCTGTTGTTGTTCATTATGTAGCACCTAGTGTTAGTGATATACTCATTTATATACAATATTGAAATATTCTCACTTTTGGTGTTCTAATATGAGTATTGTATTTTAAATATTTTATGATATGTAAATGTTTAGTTATATTCGGTTAGATCTCCACCATTTCAGACTTTCATTTATGTACATACCTTTTTAAGCAGTGCCTGCATCAACAATTAGGATAATAAAGCTCTAGCATTAAGTCCTTAAAAAAATCGGCTGTCGTTGATCATCCTTAATGATTTTTCATCGCTAACTTCCTACCAGAAAACGACAATGAAAACTCATTTGCATATTCAGGAAACCTAAGTCCGCCCATGTTTATAACGAGTCTAGTGTGTCATTCTTTCTGTTGGTCTATTTTTGTTAGTTAAGTTCTACTTTCCAAAAAACAACAACAAAACAACAACAGATCAATGCATGTACTTTGCATCTCACTTTGTTTTTACGAAATGTTTTTTGAAATTCCTTATAGTTTGTAGTATTGATTGGAGGACGTGTAGCTTGTTAAATAGTTAACAAAGCAATTACATATTCGACAGTTGTACGATTTTAGAGTTATTAGTTACAGCAGAGTTATTAGTTATTGCGAGTGGGGGAACCCAATAACAACCCTAGCCGCATCTATCTTGACGACTTTGTTCAGTTTATCGCCAAGTTTACAATACTTGAATACGGACGATGGATAACTTCAGTACATTGTGCTCTCAGATAGGAAACTGTACACATTTTGAACAAGTCTAGATGCGTTTTAAACATGGTACAGGCAAATGATATGACAAATTATGGTCCCGTTACTGGACTAATGTTTTTTTTTTAATTATCATAATAGCTTTTTTTACTTGGTATGCTGAAGAGCATCCACGATTGCGCGTTTGATTCATTTCTAGATGGGATTTGGGGGGTGGGGGGGGGCACCAAAATTAGTTGGTGGTTAGGGTTTCAATGTGACTTAACCCGGAACTGGTTATAGCCCCCTACCATTTACTAACACAGCTTTCTAATTTTAAACCTGACTGGCTATTTAAAGGAGCGGTTCCAACTGTCTACTCATGCAAAGTTATTGACTCCGTTCTTTGGGCCCGTGAGCTTTGCTGACGTCACGTTCATTGTTTCCCCTCCCCCCCTCCTTCTATTATTGTTATTAATTTGCATTACCGCCCACGTCTTGTGGGAATGTCTTTGTCTGACCACGGCACACACCAGTCACATTCCATGGAAACCGAATATGCTCTCATTTTCCTCTCTGGTTTCTTTCTAGTTGACCAACGCCGCTATTGTTTTTATTCGGACCTTCTTTCCCTATAAGCATGAACATAATAAAGAAAAATAGGGTCATTCGCCACATGTTCGTTTGGGATGAATGTGCTAAATCTAGGCCATATTATTTTTTACTGAACATCTTCAAAAAAGAGATTGAAAAAAAAATAGAGTCGAAATTATTATGTTTTGGGTAATGATGACAGCTTGCTATGCTGTGTTCTTAAAATTTTGTTATGGTGGATGGTCGGTCTATCATAATGAAAGACGTAATCAAACGTGCCTACAAGCCATACTGGCCAGTTTATAGAATTAACCGGACTTATCAAGTATGTAATGATTTACCAAGTTGTAGTCCAGTAGAAGGCACCACCAAATCGCACATGATAATGAAACCCGACTTAAAAATTTCATGTTGTATGGTCATGTTTTATCTGCTTAGTTCCTTGACCACTGACTTTGTGTCATTCATTTTGGTTTGTTCATTTTTTTTAGAGTTTTCATTCGAGTATCTGATTAGTTGTATCAATTGTTATATTTGTATTGTAGAATGTGACCAGTCATACTTATGCACAGAGAGTTGGAGTAACTAGTGAAATACTTGTCAATTCTAACAACTACATTGAAAGGTGGGGCAGTGTTAGTAGTCTCCCCCTCCCCCCCCCGCTACCATGGTCTTTGCTGACGTAAGCACGTATTCACCAAGAATGTCGTGACCTGGGTACACTGGGGAGGGACTAGATACGTCAAACCCGTGACATGCACCACTGCCATCGGGGCTCATAGCTTCGACGAGATTACCGCCGATTCTGTCCTACTTTTAGTAATGAGGGTTAAATTAATGACAGACAGCAAGGGATGGCAATCCACGTCAGCTTTAAACTTAAACCACTGTCTTGTGATTTATACGTCAGACCTATTAAAAAAAAATAATTTGTTTTGAGCACACTGTGTGTCCTTTCATTTTAAGCCACATTACTACAAATTTTGTATGTGTGTGTGTGTAGTTCCCTTTTAAAATTTCACACAAGTTTTTTACTTGACCACAATCTGGTCTAGTCTCATATGGATTAGCTGTCTTGACTTGTATTATGAAATGATACACACCTATTATAGTATGGACGTACTTTTGAATGTGTACAAAACGAGTACAACTAATTGCCAGTCTGTATTATCCAACCCTTCTCTCGCAAGTAAACCTTGTTGGAGCAGGTGATGCGGTGGTGGTGGATATTTTAAAAAAAATACTTGAACACGGAAACGGGCTGTCACTAGAGACATAATATTTAACCAAAGATATTACTCACTCGAAAGTCATTTTATATTCGACTCATTTCATCTATGTGTGCATAAATTATCGTGACTCATGCCATCTCATCTGTGCACAATAAGTGCGCCGGTGTCATTTCTTTCATCGCATCAATTAGATTGATAACGAATGAGTTGCTTTGTGTATGCAGCCACCCCACATTGTGCATTCATTTTATAAATTGGTAAAACGATTTTTAATCATTATGTTCGTTAATGGTTGGAATGCTAGTGTATCTCTTGCTAGCATATTCACTCTCATACCAAAACACGTACCCGAACTGAATGAACTTATTCATAGTTACCGGAATATGATTGCGCATTAATTTACAATTGAAAACTTGCGCTCATTACAAACATTTGTTAATGGCTGGAACGATCATTTCATTTTCTCGATATAAAATTCGTTTAATAATCACCTCTTCAAGATATAGATTTGTTTATATACGTATGATTGATGTGTATACCAAGCGAGTCTCCACTTACTGTGCGATGCATTCTTCTGTATTAAAGCGAAGCAGTCAAAGTACAAGATGTGTTCAGTGTGAACTAAACCGACAAGATAACGATGAAACCGCCGCGTCCACCCCACCACACACACGGGGCCGACGTCATGTATTATTCAATGTGGCTGAATCAAAAATTGGTCGGTAAACTCGATAAAAGGGAAACATTAGCAACGTCGATGTCTAAATGAAGAGAGGAAACATTCGGTTCGGTGGTGGGGCTTGCCGTCAGGCACCACAGACAAAGATTTTTTTATTCATTATTTTTTGTTTCATGTTACCAGACGTGCTGGTGATGATTAGAGTGTAGGGATACGGCGGCGGGAATCTTTTTAAGAATAAGTTAAAACAAAAATAATAATAACATGCTCTATAAAAAATACCCCATTAAATCATGCAAATGTTTTTAAAAATTTCATTACTAAAAAAAATATGCGTTTGTGGTCTGTTAGATTTATAGATTTTTTTAAAATTTATTTATAATGTATTACTACTTATCAACTAAAAAAAACATTTAATTCAGTATACTGTTGTCACCCAAGCTTTTGATTTTTATATAAATATGTATATCATATAGTGCATAAATATATATAATGTTTATTTTAAACCTTTAGTTTTGAAAGAATTAAACTATTAACTATTTTTGTGTACACTTTAATATCATTGAATTCATTTGGTAAGTCTATATAAGGATTCTAAAAAAGCTTCACTATTTTGCACACTTTTCGCTCCACTGTTTTTGCTTCCTATTTATTTTGACTTCCTAATCTTCCTATTATTAACATGACTACAAAGTAATTAGCTTCGTAATTCAACAGGATGTCTTGCATAACACTGGAAATCATTAAAATCCTTTATTGTCATGAAAATCGACAAGTTGCTAATTTTGAGCATTCTCTCTAAATTATAACAGATCCAAAAGTGAATTAGGAGATTTTGAGGACAAAGTGAACCTAATTAAAAACTTTTAAAAAAAAGATGAGAGACAACGATTAAGGATTAAAGGAAGCTGTAAACAGCCTCAATAAAAAAAAAAAAGATAATTGTTGCACTACTGAATTTAAGCCCACAACCTGCTTCTTAGAAATTCAAGATAAGGTATTGAATTTCTCTTGTTGTGTGAATTGTGGTAAAATATGAATGCACCAGAGATTAAACAGGATTGTGTTTGACATCATCTGACCAATAGTAAGCTGATCAACATTACCGGCTGTCGTGAGGGTATACTTTACAGTATCTTCCAATGATCCCCATCGTGTCTGTCTTGGCATCCCCGAATGTCACAGTAATGACACGGTACTGAAGACCATCTGTCTTTCATTTGACATGGCTTTTACTGCAGCGGCCAGGAAAAATATGAGGTGCCCCGTTTTCCCTGATAATTCTTTTGCAACGCCAATTTACGAGTGCCTTCGGCCTCTAGCCTAAATAGCATCCGTACCAATTATTTATGCATTTATTCCTTGTTTTTTTTGTTTGTTTTTAAAGGAGGTCTTTGTATATTTGCTTGTGTTCTATTTTCATGCAGTGGATACCGGCAATGTATATGTCGTTGCGCGGGAAGTACCGGTATATTACAGAAAGTGTGATGATGTGGATGTGCACCTACTGTACGGAAATATGGTCTATGCTGAGTACGTGAACAGACAGACAATAGAAAACATACATAGAAAGATACAGACAGACAGACAGACAGACGTTCACATATATAAATAAAGAGATTCTGGGCATCTTTGTGTAAAATCTGATTCTTGTCGATGTTATACTTTTGTATTTACTTTATGTAGTGTATTTATGATTGACTTGTATCGTCTACAAGGTAGATATTTCCATAACATTTTGTTTCGTCTTGCCGGGTTATACAGGCTTGGCGTATTGGCACAGACTTTCCCGGTTGTATGTAATGCATGTTAGTGCATGGGTACTAAAATATCAGTTGCTCTGTGAAACCCGTTATGGGGCATCTAGAAAAAAACATCAATCCTCACAGCGGTTGTTGTGGAACTGACTGTTGACATTATACGTTCACACACACACACACATTCATTGTCTGATTGTATATTTCAGATCAGTGTTTCTCATAGGGTATGTCGCGACGAAAAAATTTAAACTTGTAATTAAAGGATGGTCAGTATGTATATATGCTTAATTACAATTCTATTTTTCTACATTCTACAAAAAAATATATACAGTTTGTAAATCTTCATGGTTAAAATGGACGTCAATGTATACATTCAATGACGCCTGTAGTTTATTCCTTTTATCTTATAAGCGTAAAAGTTTGAGTACCTCTAGTATAGATTCTAGATTATATTTATACAATGGGTCGCGAGGGGTAAGTGTTTGAGAATCACTAGTATAGATTCTAGATTACATTTATACAATGGGTCGCGAGGGGTAAGTGTTTGAGTACCACTAGTATAGATTCTAGATTACATTTATACAATGGGTCGCGAGGGGTAAGTGTTTGAGTACCACTAGTATAGATTCTAGATTACATTTATACAATGGGTCGCGAGGGGTAAGTGTTTGAGTACCTCTAGTATAGATTCTAGATTACATTTATACAATGGGTCGCGAGGGGTAAGTGTTTGAGTACCACTAGTATAGATTCTAGATTACATTTATACACTGGGTCGCGTGGGGTAAGTGTTTGAGTACCACTAGTAAATGTACTACGTGCAAACTGTTATATAAGGACAATAACTACTTTATGTGTAGGACATGGAAATCTAGATATAGCTTCAGGAAGGACAACCAATATTTTAAAAAATACGGTTTAGGCTGACACACAATCAAGTGTTTAGCGTTAGTCTTCATGTTTAATAGCAGTTTTGTATATTTGGCACTTATGTTTTTATGAAATAAACACAAACGCAATTAAAGTTTGAAAACTTTTAATAACAAATTTTTTAATTTAAAATCTTTATTTTGTCAATTTATTTATTTTTCGTTTTTTCATTGGTTTTTCATGAACCGTTTCATTCAATTGCTTAACATAATTTTTAGACGAACAATTAAAAAATTTAACAGAAATAAGTTCTTTTAAATTATGATTGAAATTACAAACATTTTCTTCAATCAGCAATGACTCATCAATTGTTACTCTATCAACAATTTTAACAAACAATTTTTTTTGATTTGTTTGTCCTAGAAATAGTTTCAGACTATTTGCTGATCTTTTCAATGAAATGAATACTTTCCAATTTTGTAGGCAAGTAGAGAAGGTGTACTCAGATGGCTTCAATAGCCCTCCTCTGTTGACATCGTTCAAAAAAAACATCCAGCTTTTTCAATCTTAATTCGTCAATGTCTTTAAATTTTTCATCGACTAATATTTCTCTACAGCTGGTACACTTATTCTGATGAATGATGGAATGTGCAATTGCTCCTGCAACATAATATATTGTTGATGCTTCATCGTCATTAGGGCTTTCCGAAATGTTTAAACAATCTAAAATTGCATTTACATTTTCATCCGTACCAGCTGGCAAGCTTTTAACATCATCAATGAAATCATCGATCTCGCTAATATTCAATTTTGAATGACTTAACAGAGACATCATTTTTATCTTGGTGTTGCTATCTGCAACTTGCCGAACTGAGACAAAATAATTGCCCCCTGACATTTGGCGCAACCATCCAAATCTCAACTCTATGGGTCCGACTGCAGATGACCAAGGAGGATGAATTTCAAGTCTGTCTCACTCATCAAATATTTGCAACAATTAGCAAGAGCAGAACATGTTTGACCAACAGCCAAATAAGTCTCACGACTGAGTCCTTTTGTTTTTGCGTTTTGCCAGCTGTGTAGGAAATCACGAAATTCTAAGAGAAATTCTATTTTCCAATCAGAGGAAGATTTTACTGGATCCATGTGGTAGTTTCTTTTCCTTTTCCCCTTCGAACAAGTTTTTACATTTAAAACTTCCCAGAGTTTGGTGATAATACCCCACAAACCAAACTGTTGCACTCCATTCAACTTTATTTTCATGCTCCACATAATATTTTAAAGCATTCACAGTCGATTCGCAAAACACTGACGATGATAGTTTGACAGACATTTTCTCAATATTTGTAGGATTCAGTACTTTCGCATTCAGCTTGTATGCTTTTTTAACAACCATGTTCAGCTCCAAGTTGTAAAGATCCTCAATGTGCTGAAAATCGGCTGATGAATCAGGTGCTGCAATGTTATTGTTGCAAAATTTCGGAAAGACAAAGGATCGTCGATTCAAAAAGTTATTGTATATATTTTTTAAATTGTGGACTGCATCGAAAATTAAAAACATTGGCTGATTAGTCCATTTGTTTTCAATAGATGGTTTAATCGTGCCTCCACAAAGTTCTTGAATATAAAACTTTCTGTTAACAGCTGCATTGTCAACCGAAATGCCAATTACAGTAACCCCTGCTCGGTGCACCATTTCCATCACTTCTGTGTAACATTGATGCATTTGGCCAGCAGTCAAATTATGGATAGGGTAGAGAGCTACCATATCTCTAAATTTATGACAAAGAGATTTAACCATAAAACACAGAAGAGTAGAAGCTTGTTCGCCTTCAGCTGTCAATCCATGAAACTTGCCGGAAAAGTATTCAACACGCTTGGCCACATATATTTCATCGATTAACACGAAGTGTGAGGTAACTTGTGTTATCAAGCCCTGTTTTTTCATTTACTCGTCTTGTTAGTTTTTTTAAAGTGTTTATTGAAGGCAGGTTCAAAACTTCACTTTCCAATATTTTAGAGTAAGATGCAGTGCCTGATGCATATACCAGATATGACCAAATAATGGTTTGTGGTGTGTATGTTCTCGCATGTTTGTTCACCCCCACCAATTTCAACTGATCGACAAGAAATTGTATTTGTTGAAAAACAGGATTTGAATCTTCATAAAAAGTCATCATTTTTTTCAAATTTGATTTTGCTTCTTGCTTGATCTCATCAAAGGTTTCATGAAATGGAGTTTCATCAAAACATTTTAAACGAGCAAGCAAATTCAACAACTGACTCATTGTTTCCAAATTGGAAGAACAAATATCGTTTGAAAATGATTTAGATAATTGTTTTCCTTTGTGATGTAGTGATATGTCGAATGATTTTGAAATTGAAATTGATGATTTAATAAACAAAATGTTATTCTGAAATTCCAACAAATAAATATATAAATGTTCATTTTGAATATGGAGTTGATATCCAGAAGGTATTTTCTCTTTACTTAATTTTTCTTTTAGATCAACTAAAGATAACTTGTTTATGACATCATTTTCATTAAACAAGTTTTCCAACTCCATCATTTGATTTTCAACAACTTCTTGTCGAGCTGATGACGAATACTTCATTGTTGTTCTACGGTACTTTGGAGTTGATAAGTATGATGGTGCATTCTGAAAAATACTTGGCACTGCATCCTCTTTTAATTTAATTTTTGGTCTAACAGGTTTATTGGATTCACATCTTTTCTTTGATCGAGACATGTTTGTATCTTTTACATCACTAACAAAATCACTTGGCAAGAAATGGAGCGAACACATTTTTGAATATTTCCCAGGCTGAAAATTTTGGCGAAGATTAGCTCTAATCCATTTTTCACATAATTCCACATTGTTTAATGGATACGAATGAAAAGAAACTCCTTTACTTTCCGCTTTTTCAACACTGTCATATCCACTTTTGCATCCGTATGCAGAACACTTATTGACCATTTTCTTAGTTATTTATTATATTTAAAATTAGATTTATAAACCAAAACAATTATTATACGTAAATTTTACCGAGAAAAAGAGAAATTTTAGAAAAACAACAGTAATAACACAAAATAAAACCCGAATAAACAATGGACGAACGAAAACAAGCAAGCATGTATATAATAGTGCAACTTTGTTTAACCCTTGCGTCAGCCTAAACCGTACACGGCTAGAATGAAATTTTGTTTGGTTGTCTATCCTGGTGTTATATCTAGATATCCATGGTGTGGGATCTTGGTGAATCGACAGGTCTACCCATTTATTTTCTACAGCTCTCACACATTTCATTGCCACATTTGTTGAGGAAATGTTGCGTCGTCTTACAGTACTCTATATCTACATGTGTACATTGATGTACAGCTCTAGGCCGATTCATAAGGTGTACAATGCTGTAACGAGTGATACACTGAATTTTCTTATTCTGACACTGCGCTTACCATCATTACGTGTATTCGTCTACAGTGGCGCTGTGTATGTTATGTTAAACACTCGAAAATAAAATTTAAAGGTTCAACATTCTAATTGAGTCCACTTCTCTGTGAAGAGCAGTGGGAGAAAAAAACCAAATATAATTTTTATGATATTTTAACGTTGTATTGATCTCAAAGCTATTTCCATATCACCACCGTTCGGTAGACATAAAACGACCTGACTTTAACAGGTTCTTAGGAAAACTCCGGGCCACTTTGGCCCAAAGGACGACTCACATACATTCTCTCTCTCTCTCTCTCTCTCTCTCTCTGCTTCTCTCGCTGTCTCTCCATTTGTGTAAAAATCTCTAAGAGTAAGAGAAATGAAATTACTGTTGGACTCGTGGAATGACTATCAAATCCGAGGCCGTCTCGACAACGATCAAGACTTGATGTTTTATTTATGAGTTCTGATGAGTGAGTGGAATCACATTTATGGATGGATTCCTGCTACTTGCAGTATTCAATGGGGTTGGGGGGGGGGTGGAGGAGGCTGGGGTACGGGGAGAGAGAGAGAGAGAGAGAGTGGAAGTCTGATGGTCATTTTGTCCAGGTTTTATTTGCAAATCAGTCGTTGGTCTTTTTTTTTCAACCTTGTGTTTCTCTTCTGGTTATATTTGAAAGAGAAAAAAAACACAACAACGTGAACTTGTGTGTTCTTGTATGAATATTTGAAGTACTCCGTCAGCCGTTATTAGAAGGGCAATCACTATTACATACTTCTTGAAATGATCCAATTCGAATTGATTACCATTTAAATGTTAACTTCCAAGATTAAAAGAAGAAAAAAATAGTGACTCGTATCAGTACTTTGTCATCTGTGGGTTGTTCAGTCAAGCGATTCGTTCTTGCCATGTACATATAAATATAAAGGGATTTGGGTGTTCCACCATTCTACTGCAAGCAGTTCCAGCACATTTCTTTTTTCCTTATATTAGCTGTTTGTTCTTCATCTGACTTAATGTGGGTGAAATTGAATTTCGATCTCTAAATTGTTATTGATTGCCACAGACTTCAAAGAGACATGGTTAAAACAACAACAGCAGCAAGCACAGAAAGAGCCTGACCCAGTTTTTGCTCTGCCGCTTATATATACCGCGTTGCTGAGCTCACAGATTTGTGCGAGATCAAGCTTGTAGTCTCATTTTATAATTATTACTTTATAGGCACAAGTCTGGGATAATGGACCGTCGTGACAAACTCAATCAAACTTGAAACCCACTACTACATACCGACACTCATAGAATTTGAAAAGAGTCTAGACTGAGATATCTTTTTTTTTTGCTCCTGCGTTTGTACATACACATCATACACGCATAGCTACACAGAAGGTGGGGATATTACACATGTAGTAATCATCGTAGCAGCATATTAAGCTCGTTTCTTTAGTCCCTAGTGACTGTGATAACTTTATTATATGGCTAGCAAGTGAATTCAATACATTGACCATGGTGTTGGGCTTGAAACTTTGGGATGATGCATCAGTATACTTATAGTAGAAAGAAATTTTAACATAACTAAGAAAAACGTCTGAAGCGTCCAACCTTACTACGGTTTGAGGCAGGCCGTCTATGGTATAGTTGACCACTATTGTGGGCGTGGCCATGTATGGTTGACCATTATTGTGGGTATGGGCCGGTGTAAAAAAAAAAACCGTTCAAACTATGGATCACTTACATTTGGTTTTGTTTGTTCATTTGGTGTTCAGGAGTAATAACATCGGCAAGCCTTTTAAAAAATTTATTTAAATGACCTATTTCCTCACTCATGCATTGATCACATGAATTAACAATAGTCAGGCCGTGTATTTATTGCCGCGATGTAATAATTCAATAGACCCTCCCGGCCTTTGTTATTTATTTAAATAACGAACTGAAACAACATTTGAAAGTTTGAACCTGAACTCCTTCATCTGACATTGTACTAGTGCATCACTTGCCTGTGTGTCAACCCTGCCTCTACACCCTTTTTCCTCCCAACCACACACACACACACAAGCGCACACAATCAACTTCCTTTTGCTGTCACTTCCAAATAATGTATACATCGATCTGGGCATCTCTCTCTCTCTCTCTCTCTCTCTCTGCTCGTTCGATGATCCAAAGCTAGCTACGTTTATTTCGATGATCTAAAGCTAGGCTACTTTACTTCGATTGGGTTGTTAGGTCAGAGTCACATCAAACAAAACAAAACAATGTAAAAGTGTACAAAATATTTATCTTGACTTTTAAAGGCTACGGGACGAGTGTGTGTGTGTGTGTGTACTCTGTGGAAAAAAAAATACATTGGCGAACGAGCTCCCCAGGCGAAGCGATTTACTGAAATCACGTGACTGGCGCGAGCGCCGTTCAAGGACAGCGGTTCTCCCACTGGGGCTCCCCGCGGTAACCGCCGTGAGCTCCATTAGACAGTCTCGGTATGATAAATCATTTTAATTGAAGCAGTGCTCTCCTTGAGGGGGGGGGTTGAGATATACAAAAATATAAGTCTGGCGATGAGAGGATGCCAACATTTCACCGATTACCTTTCCCGATTCTTCTCTAAACTTCCATCTCGATTACGAATCCCATCTCGATTACGAATTTGTTATATACATGTAGATCTAACAGATTTTATGGAAGACTCAAAAAATAGGTATAGTTTGCTCTATAATGATCCGGAATCGAAATCTGAAATTGGGTTAAAAAAAAATAATCTCGGATTTGAATACCCTCAAAACGTTATACTATATCCGATTCCGAAGAGACGCATTGTGACTAATACTGACACATTATTATCATTTCTCTTGTACCATAATGTTTTGTAAATAATTGTGTTACGACGGAGATGCGCGGCGTTAATGCAACATTCCTAATCAAGTTGTTTTCTCAACTGCTGAATTTTGTTCAGGATGTTGGTTGAGGTTGGTTTTCTCCAGCCTCCACTTCTTCACGTCTTTGTTCAGTTCGCCTTGTTTCTCTCTCTTTTTTTTTTCTTACCATCCCGTTTTTTTTTTCCATTTATTCGCGCTGGGAGAGCAATTTTTTTGTTTTTTTTGTCTAATCGATGTTTTTTTTGCCTTGTTAATTTGTTCGTTAATCCAAGATATTCTGCTTTCATTGGTGGGGAAAAAAAAAGAAATCAGGCGGCTTCTTTAAAAGGAAACAATCGAACATTGTTATTAAAAAAAAATTTGACATGGATAAATCGTTTTACAAGAAAGGCATCGCTCACTGCTACATTAATGTGTCTCCTCCCCGTCGTAAAGGTCTGTAGAAGGAAAAAAACTAATATTGTATTGATGTGTTTACTTGTTAATAATGTTGAACGGGTTTGTTTTGTTTGTTTGTTTTATTGTTGTTGTTGTCTTTTTTTTGTCATATTCGTGTCATGTTCATGTTGTACAGGTATATACACACATACACACAGAGTATGGATCGAACATTGTTGATCGATCAGTGCAAGTGATGGGTGTAGATTGTAGATACATTAACAGCCGCCTACTAAGCTGCTAGCCCAGTGTTTAATGGCTGTTGCGTAGCAAGATCAATGTGAGGAATTTATGACTTGAAGTCACCTACAGAGCAGGGGCTGCCCGCCAGCTGATCTTAGGTCCCCCGACGAATCTCCACCATCTGGCACCCCTCTGATCACACCTACCAATCAACTGCTTCGTCTTCTTGCAGCAGATTGCATTGTCCGGCAAAAGCTCCCATAGGGTAGTGGACATTGTTTCCTCTAAGATGTACGGGAACATACCTAGCCAAGAGCGCGAACACCCATTATACTAGTACGCACACACACACACCCATTTAACAAGAGCGCACACGCCCAATATTCTCTATATAACCATCACTTTGCGCATAGACATTTTAATCTCCTTTTAAGTTTGCTCGTCGCTAATAGATTTCAGAAATTTAGAGGGAACCCCTGACCTATGTTCGGTTTTCATTCTCTTGCTAAGGTTTTGCAATAATACCTAAATTTAGATTACTCATATTGTACACGTTGTGTTAAGCATAAATTATCTAGTCAAATCGCAGAAAGGCTATTTTACAACTCATGTAAATTACATGCAGGCATTAAAAAAAGGGTTACTTTTTATTGCCTTCCGGACAGATTGCTCTTCCCTGTGTTTATCGAAAACTACCTGGTTTAAAAAAAATGAAAATGGCAAAGATATTTAACGTTTATAGCAATTAGCTTCCAGAAAGTGAATAAAGCGTATGGTTAAGTGCTAGCTCAAAAAAAAAAAAACTACGCGATAAATTGGGTTGTAACATTAATTTGTGTTTGTTTATTAAAGTTTGAAGTCACCCTGCTTATAACTGTCATAACTTTGGGTTAGTTATTGGAAAGCCTTTCCGCGTCTGTTTACCTCGTAGTGAATGTGAGACATGAAGTCTTATGGATCTTTGTATTATCGACGGCAAACTTCATTCACACTGTTTTTTTTTTTTAACTATGCAACTGTCGTACGGTACCCTTACCCATGACATTGAATACAATGAGTCGCTCCATCCGTCTGTAACACATTGTTCAGTTATTTAACCGGTAGAAGGCGGAGAGGTCGTAGAGTCTCAAATAGACGTGACACTTGAATAAGTTGTTTATATTTTTTAAACGTGTGCGTAAATGTTCAGACATTACTCATTTGTGAGCCAGTATTTCAGCGTTTCTCAACATTTTCTCGAACTGTGCTGCAGTGTCTTTAATTTAGCCTTCCCACCTCCCCCCTTTTTTTCATTCTATTAATTGTTTTTAAAAAAAGTAACTTGCAGAAGTTCTAAAATTGTACTTGGAAAGTTGACCGGTTCTCATTTTTTTTTTGTTTTCTTTTATCTTTGGATAGTTTGATGGTATACACAGAGCCGTAGCTACTTTTTGTGGCGCCCTGTGAGAGCTAGTTTTTTTTTTTGGCGTCCCCCCAATCCTAATCTGAAAAGTGCAAAACATTTAACTGCGCTCTTTCGGCGCCCCTTTCTATTTCGACGCCCTATGCGGCCGCACAACCCGTAGTACCTTTACTACGTCACTGGGGGTACAAGCAATTTTCCCTCTCAGACCTAACGCCAGATTAAGATGGTCTCGAGAAATTTTCTAACGTGAAATTATATTAAGGAATCGCCCACCTCAATTGTAGGTGGTGTGTGTGTGTGGGGGGGGGGAAGTGCGAAGTACAACGTGTAACACTTGGCGATTAAAAAAAACAACAACACGTCACTGGTGTAAGTTAAACAAGAAACATTAGGGGAAAGTGGAACTTACAGGAATAATTGGGATTCCCATGTTCCAGGCGGAAATGTTGTACACTCCCAGAGACGGCATCAGACGAGGTCAGTCGGAATGCATGATTATGTTGCATCATAGAATCTCTGGGGCTGGTTAGTTTTTGACGGGAGTGTGTGTGTGTGTAGGGGGGTGGTTGACATTCTGTAATGTCATCTCGTCAGCTCACACTGTTTTGGTTGGAGAGTTAACATGCATTGAGCCCAAATATCTCTTTGATTCCGGCATGCACGGGACGGTATCTTTAGCGCTTCGATTGACATGTTCCTTTTTTTTTGTTTGTTTCTTCATATCTAGTTTGGTCTGGTCTGCTGTGTTTGTCAGGGGTACACACACCGGTTTTTTTTTTTTGTTTGCTTTGTTTAGCGATTTTAACAAATTAAAGGAAACCCGTTCATCTCCCACCTTCTCCGCCATAGACATTCGCTCTAACACACACACACACACACACACACACACATATCTCTAGCAATGTGTGGGGATATAATTTAAATGATAGCATGTCGGCCAGGCCTTCAGCTTTCTCTGATCCCCCCCCCCCTCTCCGGTCCCCCCTCTACCCCCCCCCCCCACGCCTTTATCGTGGCCGACGTATCTTTGTATTATTAATCACAGTTTTAATCATTGATTCGTCCCTATTTCCTTTCGCCTTTCAACTCATGAATTCAACTCATTACATCACTGATGAAATATTTATATCCTTACGACATTGTTTCCCCCCCTCTCCCTCCCTCTCGTGTGTTTTGTTCTTCACGGCTCCGCCCTCCCCCTCCCCTCTCGGCCATAATGAAGTAATGTCACCCACGAGAAATGCACGTTTCCACCTGTTCCATCTCCCTGATGATTGTAATAATGATGGTGCTAATGGCGATGACAACACTAATAATATTCATCAAGGGAGCGTAATGTAGACCCCCCCCCCCCCCACCAACACCAGGGTAGAATTAAGAAAAGGCTTCCAGGAAATAACATAACGGGGTTACCGCGGGGGAAGGGGGTGGGGTTAATCAGTTACGTATGTTTAATTTTTTTTTTTTACCCAGCGGAATAAATATATGCGTTTTTTTTTTGCGTTTGTTTATCATGCCGATGAGTAAATATTCTCATTTAATATCTGTATGGGACAACAGTAAAGAAAAATCGTTTCTGTTTACATTATTGAAAGGCAGTGATTAAAGTTTGTCGAAGGAAAGTATTTGCATAATTATTATGCTTGAATTGTTTTGTTGTTTTGTTACATTAATTTGACGGGCATAAAAAATGTGCTTTGCATTGGTCGTTTTTTTTTCTATCTCGTCAAATTATTGATACCAATTTTATCATCATTACCATATCATTATACAGCTTATCGCTGGATGTATTGTAATGCTAATAATATCTCAGGGTGAACATTTTCTCTTTTTTTTTTTTTCAACATTTCTTCTCGTCTGCATTCTGATCCTATAAGTATTGATTTTAATATGTGTGTATGTATGTATGTATGTATGTTTACACAATTGCTATAGATTTGTGATAGTTTGTAGTGGCATAGCAGTTTATATTGTGCCGCTTCTAAAAAGTAATCTGGTCATTATCATTACTTAAAAGTATTTTATTCAGTATTGCTGATATTTCAGAATGTTGTGCACATGTTTCGTTCATCGCGTTGATGTTCATGAGGAATCAACTAGTTCACGTGACGTATGTTGTGCTGCCCCCCTCCGCCCGTTCCCATTAAAGACCTCTTACATTTAATTTATATTATTTCTTTAAAAGGCGAAAAACAAACTCCATCTATCTGCTCTTGGTCTGGCGATTCTGGTAAATTTAATAACCCATAGTGACCTCGGGTCAAAAAGTTTGCACACCCCCCCCCACCCCAGAGTAGACACACGTACTGTTAAAATGTAGAATATATTCAGTGGTGGAGTATCTTAATATATATCTAAGGGGAGAGAGAGAGAGATAGAGAGACATGAGTGAAGAAGTGGGGAAAAAAATAAAGTTTTAAACCGTTTCTGGCCTATATTTTCTTGTACCTCTCTATGGACGTAGATCATTATTTAATGTCACTCCTATAAGATGCCACACACACACACTCTCATTCCCTGCTGAAATAGGGGCGGGTCATTTTGACCTGATGAATAAGGAAAAAAAAAGGGGGGGGGTGGGAAAGATTTTGTTTCTTAAAAAAAAAATGAGTCGTGTGTTTACATGTTGGTGTGAAACTTGGGTTGAAGAGGGTTTAGAATATGTGTGCAGAAATGTTCAATGAATATGAAAGGTGTTCGTCGAGGGGTACGAGAGAAATTACGACTTAATGCTCTGTACGTGATGGGGATTTCTAAGCTGTGAAGACATGGAACTGAGTTGGTCGCCGAGCCAACAAGTGAACATTGAGTCATTTCTAGCGACTCGGTATGTTGTGTTCTTCTCTAGCCATTGAATCATTTCTAGCGACTCGGTATGTTGTGTTCTTCTCTGGCCATTGAGTCATTTCTAGCTACTCGGTATATTGTGTTATTCTCTGGCCATTGAGTCATTTTTAGCGACTCAGTATATTGTGTTCTTCTCTGGCCATTGAGTCATTTCTAGCGACTCACTATATTGTGTTCTTCTCTGGCCATTGAGTCATTTCTAGCGACTCGGTATATTGTGTTCTTCTCTGGCCATTGAGTCATTTCTAGCGACTCGGTATATTGTGTTCTTCTCTGGCCATTGAGTCATTTCTAGCGACTCGGTATATTGTGTTCTTCTCTGGCCATTGAGTCATTTCTAGCGACTCAGTATATTGTGTTCTCCTCTAGCAATTGAGTCATTTCTAGAACTTTGAAGTGATAACTAGATCTAGTCCTGTGAAGGGGAGTTGGTTCACCAGTGACTCTCGTGAGTGAATCATTGATGACGCATGGCCATTAAATGTCAAATTATCGGTATCCGGACAAAAGCCCCCCAATTTAATTATAACATTTTTGATTTAACTTTAAGAGTTTAAAAAAAAATTAAATTTTCTTTTTTTACAAACAACTCCAAAATGTTTTTTTATGCCTTCAACACGTAATGGTCAGAAACCGACCAATCCATTTTGTAGCTTTACATCGTATACCGATTTAGATATTCTTTTTACGAATTTTTCCTGACTTAACACACACTGTAAAACAAACAACAACTTAATTTAGCCTACTTATCGATACATCCCCTAAATCGAGACAACTTCATTAGCTTTGACTTTTTTTTTATCAGGCGACGTGTGACGAGCGACGTGTTCGAAAATTTAAAACCAACAGCAAACACTCGTCATGTATACACCCCGTACACTGATAGACGTCCCACTCCCATATCGACGACATAAAGATCATCTAACTCAAGGTCAAGGCTGGCCACAATACAGAAGGGAACTAAACATAGTTTTAAAATGCTTGAATGATATGAATTAGGGCTGTACCGGATTCTAATTTTTAGATCCTGCAGGATCGGAACCGGAATGGGATTTAATATTTGAATCCTGCCGGAATCGGAACAGGAACCGGATTTTACCGAATTAAATAGTAATTTTTCCGAAAGAAGTAGTGATTTCTCGCCTATCATAAAAAAAGATATAAGAATGAAAATAAGAATAAAAATTTAGTTTTTAAGTTCTAGATAGCAAAAAACAGTATTAACCATTTAGATCTTGAAGACTGTGACTAAAACCCCTTCCCCAATCTTGAGTTAAGAAAGATTACTCTGTCAAAATAACAGGTTCTTCGTTTTAAAAAATTATTTTAATAAAGCTGTACCTAATTTAACCTGATTTCTATTACAATCAAACAAAGAAATGGATGACATATATTAGAAAGTATAATAAACATGTTCATTAATAAATGAATTCCAATTATATATATATATATATATATATATATATATATATATATATATATATATATATATATACTGTGGCACCACCCGATAGCGATAGCTTATTTTTCTTTAGTTTTCCATATTATAGTGACGTCACCTAACCGTGTTATTTCATTTATGCTTTCATTTAAACCATTATCTGACTATTTCCCATAAAAACGCAAATTAAAATGCATTTCAAATCTAAATCAATATCACTTTAATGTTCAATTAAAAATGTATCCTCAAGTTATTTATCTAAATCTAAATCAATATCACTTTAATGTTCAATTAAAAATGTATCCTCAAGTTATTTATCTAAATTTGCGAGGAATTTTTATCCAAATCGTGACAAAATCCACTAAATTAAAAAAATGTGCAGAAAAATAAATTATTGAACTTTTTTAAAACTGTAAACACCCAAAAATAGATCGTTGTCTGCTCTTTAAAAAAAGTCAAACTTTGATAGCTAAATATAGTTTATAGAAAACACGGAATCAAAAGTAGCGGAAGATAAGGTGTCGTATTACTAGACCAGGGTCGGCAACCTTTTGAGACGGAAGAGCCTAAAGTTATAATTTACAATTTTCTCAATTTTTAAAGAGCCACTAAATTTGTTTCAATATTACGGTATTTGATCAGGCCGCAACTTGACATCTAAAGAGCCGCATGTGGCTCGCGAGCCGCAGGTTGCCGACCCCTGTACTAGACTATTTACGATTCAAATCTTCCTTTTTAATATATTTGTACTTACATATATAACTAAAAGCGATCGACGTTATTGTAGTTTTTAAATCAAAGGAAGTTATTGTTTTAATTTAATTGTATAGCGCTAAATATTTCAAAATTATGTTGCGCTAAAAAAATTTCTTACAAATTTCAAACAACAAAGAAATCCGGCTTAAATCCGGCACATTTTAACCGTAACCGGAATCGGAACCGGATTTGTTAAAACTGCCGGAATAACAGGAACCGGAATCGGATTCCGGTACAGCCTTAATATGAATATATAATTCACTTAAATACATTTTTTATAATCGAGGGATTGTCTGCTGGGATTTTGTCTTACACCGAAGATAAGTGATTTTACAGATATGTGTCTTGGTAAGACTGTGACATGATTTTACAGATACGTGTCTTGGTGAGACCGTATTGCAGGCCTTGTTAAGACCGTATTGCAGGTCTTGTTAAGACCGTATTGCAGGTCTTGGTAAGACCGTATTGCAGGTCTATCTCTGCAACACACACACATACACACTTCTCCGTGGTCTGCCTGCTTCAACGCCTCCCCCAATATCGGCACATACATGGCGTGAGGTAGAAATCTAAAAAAAAAATAAAAAAAAAAATTCTAACAATATTGATATTTGATTATGTGATCACACCATTCTCATCTTATATTGTAATAGTTGATTTAAGCGAAACTTGAATGTCACTATGATTAGTTACTGTGGGGGAAACAAAGTCAGTAAATAGTACAATCAATAAGGTGATATTAAGATGTCTTTTGTATCAGCCCACTTTGATGTATTCCAATACGTGCCTGCAGGCTAGAAATTTTACATTTTTTTTATTTACTCACCAACAAATCGGTATTATTATTGGTTGCGTGAAACCTTTACCGAAGACTTTATCCTTTCACAATGTCAGTTGCCGGCTAATTCGTAAGGAAAGCGGTATCTCCTCGCCTCCCGTCTAGTCTGTGTGTGTAACTGATACAACATGTTAACACCGAGTGAACCGTTAGTTTCCTACCCCGGAAGGGCTTCTCTCCACAGCAGCAGTAGTATCACGGCTGGAGCCGCGCTAGTGAATCCCGACAGTCTCACTTTAGCAGCTCCACCACCGACTTGGGGGGCTGTATGATGGAAACCCTATTCACAGCGCATACATTGTTTAACATTTCTCTTACAGTGACATTAAGTCTCGCTGTATATGTGTGTGTGTGTGCGTGTGTGTGTATGTGTGTGTGTGTGCTTAATGACTAAATAACAATATTCATCAGTATTTTATGAGCAGTACATAGTCTGTACTTCAGACTCAGGCATTAGATGCATGCATGTAAATAGCACTGACACTACATTGATGTAGTCGTGTTG
The DNA here is from genome assembly GCA_021962125.1 of Bulinus truncatus. Taxonomy (NCBI): domain Eukaryota; kingdom Metazoa; phylum Mollusca; class Gastropoda; family Planorbidae; genus Bulinus; species Bulinus truncatus. Next base: position 4,646,530 of record JAGDYQ010000042.1, read on the forward strand.
GACAGACTATACTATAGAAGCATAAATAATGAAAACAAAAAACATGGAAAGATTTGCATTGGCATTTATGTAAAGGGAAAAAAAAAACATTTCCCTTGGGTAGTGAGACTTGGGTTCAAATGTCTGGCAGAGCACATCCCAATGCCAACCCTCTTTTTAAAAAAAAAAAAATAATAATTCAGCGCATTATGTATGTGCGTTATAAACAAACAGATCTTAGTGGGGAAAAACAAGTCATCTTGAATTACTGTGTGTTGGTGTTTGTTCACTTTATAAGTATTTTAAGTATTTGTTGGGTTACGACATAATTATATACATGCATGTACATATCATTTTTTCAATATATATATATATATATATATATATATATATATATATATATATATAAACAATGTCTCTTGCATTTGAATGTTGATCATATATTTTTCTACTTTTTTTCCACCACTACATGTATGCAATTAAACGGTGTACTTCAAGAAAACCAGTAATTGTTTGAAAGTGTTGAGGTGTATTGTACATGATTTATTGTTTTTTTAATAATTTTTTATTCAGCCATAAAGACCAATCTATTTTAAAACGGAAACCAACGAATATTGCTATATGGTTAGTTTCCACTATTTACACACACCTGTTACTACGGTTTTCCCTGCTTCGGTATTCACATTTTGTTCTCTCCACGTTTTATATACCATAACAAACTTAACTGCAGTAAATTAAACGGGAATGTGTATAAGATCACGGTGTTGGTGTGATTCAATGACGAATATATATATATTTGTACCCACTTGATTTCCTTCTAAGCCAGAGGTGGGCAAACTTTTTCTACGGAGGGCCACAGTTAAAACTTGATTGTTATCGGCGGGCCGCATGTATAATTTGTCTGTTCAATTACAATTTACAACGTATGAAAATATGAATTAAATATATTACCCATGTATTTGTCATTTTATTTCACATTCACACTCTATTACACATGCACATTACATTTTGAAAATATGAGCTAAATCTAAAGACTTTACTATTTATAATTATTTCGACAAAAGTTGATTGTTACCTGTCATAAATAATGATGAAGACGAATGAACTTAATTTACATACAAGCTTACCACAGAATACGATTATAAATGAGAAGTATGCAACTGTTCACAGTGGTTTGCCTGCTCACCCCTGTTCCTAGCAATACGTGTTTTGGTGAGTAAAGAGCGCTTGCCGAACGGTTGTTATGGAGACAGGCAGAATAGAAAGTCTTCAGTCGCTTTGAAGGATTTTTTTTTTAACAGGCCTATATTTATAGAACTTAAGAAAACTAAAGGCTTTGTGTCAATTTTACCACGAGGTAAAATTTTATTTATAGTCAGGGACATAATGAATCATTACATAGTTCAGAACTGTGCGTCCTTTGGAGACTGGCTTCAGCTTATTGTTCCTTGTGTTTTAAAAGAGATAAAGGAACGGGCATTCCAGGACAGTTAGACACACGTATCGAGAGTTTAAGAATTTATCATGTTACGCATCTTCCAGAACAACTTTTTTTTTAAAACCGCTTTCACCGATAAAATCTAGCCATTTAAAACAAACGGCATACAAATAAACAACAAAAAAAAAACAACAACACGAAATCATCAATAAAACTATGTTGGCCAACTGTCGCTTGTCCACCTTTTGAAAAATACACAAACAGGTATGTTTGAGGGGTACTTCAGACTAAACTACAGTTGCAAGTAAACTAGACCTTGTCCCCTCTCCCCCCTGGATCTCATTGTTTACTAGCTGGACAGTCTGGGGTTCAGGAAACCCGGGGCGACACGTTTACATTTGGTTGATCTCATCCACTGACATGAAATATATTTCTTTTGGTGAATATGAAATGGTTTTATGCCATCTGAGCCCCGTGGTCTCAGGTAACTCTCATTAGCCCCGCCATGTGATTTATGGGAAGTGTTGAATAATAGCTTTTAGCCAGTCTGGGGAGATAGCAGGAGGCTTCAAATACCAGTGTGTGTCTGTGTGTGTCTATGAGAGAGAAAGAGAGGGACATGGAGAGAAAGAGAGAGAGAGAGCGAGTCCATAAAAGATATCTGGCTATGTTTAAATTGCTAAGATTTTTTTTTGCTAGACAGCCATCCATAAATATCGGGAAAATGTATCTAATTGGAAATAACTCGCTGAAGCTTTAGACAAGCATTATCTGGACAAGATACGTAAACTACAGGTAGAACTTTCACATATGACACACATTATTATCAGATTTCTAACCATTTTAACATAAATCGTCCCACCATCTTATTTTCTTTTATATCCGTTTTATGTTCGGTGTAATGGTTACACTTTTTGAAATGCCCTGTTATCAAATTATATTCGACTAGCCACGTAACGCTACTGAATCAGAGCTATAAATGACATGTTGTCCTTGGTACTGTTCCGATCTATCTATCTATCTATCTATCTATCTATCAATCTATCTATCTATCTATCTATCTATCTATCTATCTATCTATCTATCTATCTATCTATCTATCTATCTATCTATCTATCTATCTATCTGTCTGTCTGTCTGTCTGTCTGTCTGTCTGTCTGTCCGTCCGTCCGTCCGTCCGTCCGTCCGTCTTTCCGAACGTCCTCCCCCCATCTCTCTCTCTCTCTCTCTCTTTATATATATATATATACCCCAAATTAAAATTGCCGTTGCGAAAAGGTCAGATGTACCACGTCGCCCAGACTGCAGTGTGACATTTAAATGATGACACCAGATATTATGTCCGTATTTTATAGTTTAGTTATTTAACATGTCCAGACACATTGACACAACGTTTTGTCTCCCATTTTTTTTTATATCTTATTGTGCGCTTAATATTGTTTAGTAGTGTACTTGCACATACAATGGATTTTTAGCTCTTTAACTGGGTCGGACCCGGTTTTTATTCCGTCGGGTCACTCCTATGTGTACAGTGAATACACTAGCTCACTGGTATTAATAAGATATGCATAAAAGTTGCAGCAATGATCATATGATTTCATCAGGTGGGGCAAATTTTTTTTATTAATTGGTCACTTGTGATTTATTTTTTATTCTTTATATTTTGTTCGGATGCTTTGTTAAGACAAATTGTGTTCGTGGACTTGTAGATCGAGCATCTGGTTTTTTTTTTCCTTTAAAAAACTATAAGAGAAAAAAACACACAAAACAAACTACTCATCAACTAATGTAATATCCTGATAGTGCCATTACATTCATCAGACCGTATTTGAATTGAACTCTGGGTGATATAGGGTCTTCTATATCTGCTGTCACTGCAGCACTGGACACTGTAGCATGTGGTCATCAGGTATACACAATATAACTAGTGCCGATATAAACAAAGTAAGTCATCATTGTCTGTTCGTTATTTCCCCCCATCTCTCTCTCTCTCCCTCCCCCCCCCCCCCCAACCCCTCCAACCGTGTTAAGTCCGTGTGGTGGTGAGATGTGTGTGAGAATACTCCTGGACACACTTTCACTGGCTGTGAAGAACTGAAGATGATATCGTGCTACAGATCAATGCCGTCGTCGCGAATGAAAGGTCAAGGACCTCTGATACCTGGCACTGGGGCCGTTATTATTATTTATTTTTTTCTTGTAACAGTTCGTTTGTTATACAATCCACCTGTATCAGATTATACACGGCACACATATTCCTCACCATTTTTTTTCCTTTTCTTTCTATTATCAATTTGTTTAGTTTTTTTTTTGGTTTATTACAAACTCTGCACAGGACAGAATGAAACAAGAGATTTTTTTTTAAAGTAAGTCTTCTAATAAGTTGTAATGATTGGAGAAACAAGACCTAAGTAATCCAGGAGATAAAACTTTCGAGACACTAATGGCTTGTTGAAATGAACAAATGGAATGTACAATGTACATATCGCTGGAGAAGAACATCTTCGTTACATTTCTTTAATCCAAGATTTGTAATGATCAGAAAAAAATTGATGTTAGATGACCAGACATTTATATTACTTATAATTAGTCGGTTGCTACCATATAGTTTGATATGACAGGTTCAGTATGTATAAGTTTAGATAGCAACAGTTTGTGCAACAATAATAAAAAAAAAACGCATATTCTTTATCACCTCACAATAAAAGGAAGACAAGGAAAAAAAATGTAAACATTGTTATTTGTCATTCTCTTGATAGGGATATTTACCTGGCTTCGGAATTCCAATTGAATTCAAATTGAATTTCAATTGTGTTATTTTCTTTATTTTGTATAAAATTTACAATTTCTTTGGTGCAAGGTGTAAAAAAAGACAACAACAAACAAACAAACAACAGCAACCAATGTGTGTTTGATATCTGTTTTTATTCACGTGTATTGGAATGATCATTTTCAGCAGAGCACAACAACCGTGAAGCGTGTCAATGACGAGTGACATAAGAGGCTTCGGGCATGCCAAACTCGCGGCACCACGGGAGCCGCATGGGCCACAGTTTGTGCCTCATGAGGGCCGCACGCGGCAAATAATTGAAGCAATTGACTAACAAAAAGTATTGCAGGATATCTCTATACTTATAAGACGCATTTGTTGTCTGTCTGTCTGTCTGTTCCCTTATAACTCAAGATCCAGAAAACCAAATAACGTGAAATTTGTTACGCATACACATAATTACATAGGGAAGGTTATAAGACATGTTTCGTTTCATCTCGATGGGTAGTTTAATTGTAATTAATTATTTTTATTTTAGTATTTTACTATATTAAAGTAATCTCGACGGCGCCATAGATAAAATTCCTCTGTGACGTCATTTCCCGATGATACATTTTTAAAAGAGGGGTAACTTCCGGAAACTCCAATTGTAAACATGGTGAAATCAATAGTCATATCTATTTACCTATCGTTTTTGTATTCGGAAGATTAAAATTAAAGGTGCACTTTAATAAACCGAAATACGTTAATTAAAATATTTCTGTGACATTATTAACATTATTAATACAATCTCAATGCGTAGTTTAATTGTAATTAATTATATTACTATTTTACTATATTAAAGTATTCACGGTATGGGATCGCCTTCACTATAAATAAAAATCGCGCACCAAGTGAGTGTGTAATTGGACGGAAAAAAACAAGCAATTAAGCCTGTTCCATTCTGGACACAGGACGTATTAGCGCATTTTCTTGTTATGTATCAGTACGTATGTTACCTTTCAGTAAATATTTGTAAATTTTTGAAATGTTTATGAATTCTATTGTGTAATGCATATATCTGTAAAAAAAATATTATAAAGACGTTTCTTTATATTTGAAAAAAAAAAATATTTTCTCTTAAATCTAACTGCAAGTGGTTTGTAGTTACTGAAATAGGACTCATAATTGAAAACATTCGAAATTGTAGTCATTTAATCGTCCGAAAACTCCGTCAATTGTTGCATAGCTCTGATACTTTCAATTAAACTCAGAACACAAGCTTACTATTTCATTTGATGAGTTTCTTAATAAATCTTGGTGAAACTACGTACTGCAGTATTTCGCACCAAATGAATGGGTTATTGAACGTACAAGGTGTATATATAATATATAAGCCCCTTAGGAGCCCTGAAGCCCGGCCCTCAGAGGTCCTATCGCGAAATGGACTTTTGATGTACACTTGGGAGGCCAAGACCTACAAAATGATATATACATCATGGGTCTAGGACTTATGGTTGTTGAGATATAGGCGCTCTTTATTAATATAGCTTATATAGCAAAAAACGGTACTAAGCCCCCTTTTACGGCCCTCAGAGGTCAGATCGCGAAATGGAAAAAGTCATTTCTTGGCAGGCCAAGACCTACAAAATGATATATACATCATGGGTCTAGGACTTATGGTTGTTGAGATCTAGGGTGATGACGGACGGACAGACAAAACGGGGACAATAGAGTATTTTTTTTTAGAAAATGCTCTAAAAATATTGTTTTTTTTTTTTTTCATGCTGCAAGTACCCGGCTTTGCCCGGGATTAAAATAAGGTTTTCTGTTTATTTAAGAAGCGTAATTTGACGTTTAATTGTACAGAGAGAGGGAGGGGGAGAGATAGGGGGCAGGGAGGGAGAGGGAAGGAAGGGGCAGAGAGGGGGAGAGAGGGAGGGAGGGAGGTGGTAGGGAGGGAGATTAAGGGGGGGAGGGAGGGAGAGGGAGGGTTGGAGAGAGAAAGGGAGGGAAGGAAAGGAAGGGAGGGAGAGCGGGAGTAGGGAGGGAGGGAGAGGGGGAGGGAGGGAGAGGAAATGAGGGAGGAGAGGGAGGGAGAGAGGGGGTAGGGAGGGAGAGAAAGGGGAGGGAAGGAGGGAGGGAGAGAGAGGATGGGAGAAACGGGAGGGAGTGAGAGATAAAGAGAGAGAGGGTTCAGGGAGGGAGAGAAGGGGGAGGAGGAAGGGAGGAAGGTGGAGAGAGGGGGGACGGGAGTGAGAGAAGGAGGGAGGGAGATAGGGAGAGAGAGGGAGATGGGAGAGTTAGGGAGGGAGGGAAAGAGAAAGGGAGGGAGGGAAAGAAAGGGAGAGAGGGTAAGGAGGGAGCGAGGGGGGAGGGAGGGAGAGAGGGGGTAGGGAGAAAACAAAAGGTAAACAGAAAACCTTATTTTAAACCCGGGCAAAGCTGGGTACTTGCAACTAGTTTGTAAAATATAAATTCCCGTTATAATATTTCTCTGAACACTATTTTAATTCTTCAAAAAAAAAAAAATAACTTTTAGGCTCGGCATATGAAACCCAGAACCCCCCTCCTTGTAAGGCCACCTCTTCCCTGGCTTTTTGTGTTATAAATATTGAATCATGATGACCCGGATGCAATGTCACTATGCCCTTAGTATAATTAGGCCAAACTTGACTAAAAAATAGCTTACTTTGACATTTAAAAAACGTTGAATTTATATTTATAGTTGTAGAGACCGAGTGCCTCCATATTTAGCAATCTGGCGACGGAAGAGGATAATGCAAATCTGAAGAAACGAATCTTCGCCAGCTTAATTATCTTTTAGCGTAGGCCGCTAAGGAGTTGCAAGGTCCACATGTGGCCCGCGTGCCGCCACTTTGACACGCCTATACTAGGGACAGTAGAATACATTTGTTTCTCGTGTACTGGAACCTAAACATACATCTTTTATTTTGACACGTATATTATGTGGCCCCCCTCTCTCAACATAAAGTAACTGGCACAACCAAACAAATGTAACGGCAATCCAAAGTGTGTATTGTTGCACTGCAGCTAAACAAAGTCAAACAAATCTTCAAGACTCCACAGAAGAAAAAAAAAACAAAATACACAGGCGTCAACAAAGATAGTTACAAACAACACCTGTCTATTTAGACCTCTGATATTTCCTTGTCTTTTATAGACTTGCTACATGCTTGAGATAGTGTGGAACACCTCCTTTATTTTCTTTCTTTTTTTCTTCTCTCTCTCCCCCATGTTCATTTTTTGTAAGGGTATTTTTTTTTTTGAAGAGAATCAAAAGCTTGCCCAACTTGGTTGTTGAGGTTCGAGGCATTGTCTTTATCCCTTGAACTGTGCATTGAAGATTGAATTGGTTTGAACCAGCTGAATAGAATCTTGTTTTAAAATGTAATAGGCAGTTGCCTATCTCTTGATTTGCTGAATGTATTCTGCCTAGGAGAACCAGCGTGTCTTGGACTTTTTTTTCTTTTTGGTCATGTTTAGACACATGATCCCTGAATCTCAATATTATGATCTTATCTTGCTATTGTTTGACCATTGTGTTGTATATGGAAGATGGCCAATATACGATTGTTGAATCCCTTGCAGGTTTATTCTATGCTATGTGCAATGTTAGGTTACATTCGGTGGCTCTCAAAGTCTGGACGAATTAAAAATGTATAATTAAGAGATACAGAATCTATATGCATAATTACAAACCTCTTTTATTCACAAAACTAAAAGTTTGTTAATCTTTCAAGTAAAATTGGAACAAAAATAAATCTATACATACAATTAATGACACCTATATTATCTTTCTTTCTGTCGTAGGTTTTCTTCGCACGTGGGTCGCGAATAATTATGGGTCGCAAAAACAAATACATGTAGTTGTCATGGTGGGTCGCGATGGGTAAAAGTGTGAGAACCACTGGGGTCCAGCATATTTCTCTGCTGTAACAGTTGTTCACCCTCTATAACCTTTAAACATGGTCATATCCGATCTCTCTTTGATCCCCCCCCCCCCATTTCCATTGAGTTAGTAAATGTTTTCATTTTCAAGAACTGATATCATTTGCAACTAAAATATATAAACGGAGCAGATTTAAGTCATGTACAATTGTAGTGAATAACAAACACAGTATCGCCAGCCTCCTGTATTGACTATCAAGAGACATTGGGATATGTCATTCATTCAAGTTGTTATAGTGAATGGACATTGAAGCACCACCTATTCCAACATGTCGATATAAGTATTCAGTTAATACTGTGAAATGTTGTGTTTCCAATCACCCACTGGTGATCATGACTCTAGTTTATCATGTGGTTTTTTTTTTTTAAACCTTCACGTCTTTTGTGTTACATTTTGTGAGGTTTAACCTGAACTTGAAAGTCGAAACATATTTTTTTTATATGCTTTATTATTATTTTTTTTTACATAAATTTTCCCTTCTTAACTCAGTTACATATGTTAACTATTTTTAGAAGTTTAAAACATCAATGCAGGTCTGAACAGTCTCTCTCCCCTCTCCCCATACAGGAATTCACTAACATTCACCTGTTCACAGACACTCATTTAGAAAGCACACATTTTGTATGACATATATGGCTATAAAATAAAAGCCAGGCAAAAAACAAACATTTATTATCTTCATTTCTCCCTTACTAGGCACACACACAATACACAATCAAGTATATATGTGTATTGCAGATCTCAACAGGCACACGAGTGTTATGAATGTATACTGCCAACACGTCTGGTTACATGCAATAGCCTAGCTGCACACACTGGCCTTTAGTAACACCCATGTTAAGGTGGGCGACGTATCTACGATCTATCCAGACAGACCGACACAACTTATTTATATTTATATAAAAAAATAAAAAGAAAGATCAAGAATATAATTTAATCAAACAAGTTAAAAATAAAGGGAACCTAAGACAGAGATACAGTTACAGAGCTGAACGTAGTGGGATCACAGTTTGTTGGGGGGAAACTGCCCTCCAGGTGTCTCTGGTGTAAACAAAGCTTTACTGCATATCAATGGCTGATTTCATGGGGGAAAAAATGAATATGAAATACGTTTTAAAGATTTTAGTTTTTCTAATGTTGACATCTACCAGCTTAAAATGTATGGACGGTTGCACTTTTTGGCACACCCCCTCCCCGCCCCCCTGAGGGGCCGCTGGAGTTAATACTTTGACAGATCTCTCCATGGGACATTCGTCCATTGTGCACCTAAATTCGAGATAGCACCATGGAGGGTTGTCTGACACATTTGTACTTTATCGGGGAAGAGTTTTTTTTTTTTTGTTATATACTTTTGCTGCTATTTTCTCTGCGCCTCTTGCATGAGACGAATATAGTAAAGACAAACTGGGCGAGCACATTTTGGATCTTCCAGTGCATAAGGCCCATAGAAAAAGTACTTACAAAGTCCTATTACAGCTACGGGGCATCTCTGGGCGGTTGTTAATTGGCCTGTCTATAAGACAAGTGTTTCCGTTTTCACACAGAAAGAAGCAATGCATTCAATTCTAGTGTATTTTAAAACCATATTGCACAACATAATGGTTATATATATATGGGCAGAAGATCGTCTGTTAATAATGAAAAACATTCGTGTATCTCAGTTGTATTTGTTTTGATTACTTTCTGATCCTACGCAGTGCCGGCTTTAAAAGTTGGCAAACAGATCATACAAATCATATGGGCACCCGCTAATGGTATGGGATAGGGGCAGTCTTTTCTTCTCCCAGGTTGTGCGCGCCTGTGTGTGTGTGTACAGCCATTACAACATCTCGCACAAATGTTTTGTTTAGTTGGCCTACAGACCGCTCTCTCTCTCTCTCCGTCCCTCCCAGCCTTCTCTCTCTCTCTCTTAAATATATATATACTAGTTGCAAGTACCCGGCTTTGCCCGGGTTTAAAATAAGGTTTTCTGTTTACCTTCTGTTTTCTCCCTCCCCCTCTCTTCCTCTCCCCCTCCCTCTCCCTCTTTACCTCCCTCTCTCTCCCTTTCCCTCCCTCCCTCCCTTTCTCCCTCTCTCCCATCTCTCTCCCTCCCCCCTCTCCCATCTCCCTCTCTCCCCCTCCTTCTCTCCCCTGTCCATCCCCCCTCCCTCTCCTCCCCTTCCTCCTTCCCTCTCTCTCCCTCCCTGCCCCCTCTCTTTCTTTATCTCTTCCTCACATTACTCCCATCCTCTCTCTCCCTCTCTCCTTCCCTTCCTCTCTCTCCCTCCCTAACCCCTCTCTCCCTCCCTCCTTTCCCCCTCCCTCCCTCTCCACCTCTATCTCCCTCCCCCTCTCTCCCCCTTCCTCCCCCTCCCCCCATTCCCTCTCTCTCCCTGCCCCCCTCACTCTTTATCTCTCCCACCCTCTCTCCCACCCTCTCTCCCTCCCTCCCCTCTATCTCCCTCCCTACCCCCTCTCTCCCTTCGTTCCTTTCTCTTTCCTTCCCTACCTTTCTCTCTTCATCCCTCTCCCTCTCTCTCCCTCCCTCTCCCATCTCCCTCTCTCCCCCTCCTTCTCTCCCCCTGTCCATCCCCCCCTCCCTCCATCTTTCCCCCTCCCTCCCTCCTTTCCTCTCTCTCCCCACCTGCCCCCCTCTGTCTCTTTATCTCTCTCCCTCCCTCTCTCTCTCTCTGGGAACAGACAGACAGACAGACAGACAACAAATGCGTCTTATAAGTATAGAGATTATTCTGAAAAAAAAATTGAAAAAAAAAAAAAATTTCACCGTCGGGATTTGAACCCACACATAGTCGGCCAAATTTGAGTCACGGCCAAGCGAGTAACCGACTGTGCTAGCGAGCCACACAAACATAATCTCAATTTTTAATAGCTTATGCGCGCAAGTTCTATTTGGGAAATGACGTCACAGAGGAATTTTATTTATGGCTCCGTCGAGATTACTTTAATATAGTAAAATACTAAAATAATAAAAAATTAATTACAATTAAACTACATATCGAGATGAAACGAAACCTGTCCTATAACCTTCCTCATGTAATTATGTGTATGTGTAACAAATTTCACATTATTTGGTTATCTGGATCTTGAGTTATAAGGGAACAGACAGACAACAAATGCCTCTTATAAGTATAGAGATATCTTAAATCTTAAACATAATAACATTGTTATTTCCCCATACCCCCCCCCCCCCCCCCGATATTGGAGGCTAGCATACTACCTACAGGTCAGTGTCGTCTAAAATTTTTCCCAACACCCCAGCCGTAGTTGAAACAGGCAACATACCATTTCATTTTTTTTTAAGCGTCACTGTCTGTTTTTCCACGGTCAGTAATGGTAACAGATGATCTTATCACCCACAATGTCAGTAATGGTAACAGATGATCATATCGCCCATAATGTCATTTCGAATTTCACCCCTTTATTATTGTGTGCATTTTTGTTAAAAGCTTTTTTTTTAAAAAAAAGTGACATTGACCATTCCATGTCTCATTCAGCTGAACCCAAGCTGGACACGTGTTGTTTTAAAATACTGCAAGTTTAAAACATTAAACGTAAAAAAAATCGATATAGTAACGACATATTGTATACTTAGCGAAATGTACCCCACCTAAAAGGCTAAATCCATCTTTTTGTTTTTTATTTGATCCACAATGTGCTTGTAAAATAGCAATTAGGCCACCTATCCCATCTCATCCAGAGTTTCTTATATTTTTAATCCTCATGGGTTCTGTACATTGGGTTGTATCGTATATCGCGTGCTTGTTTCGGATCCCATCAAAATCCTCCCAGCAATTGAACGTGGCCTGTAGCCTTTTGGGCTTAAGTGATTCCTATATGCTGAAACTGTTTGGTTAACTCACTCGTCGTGTGTGATAAGTAAAGGGGGGGGGTGTGGGAGGGGGGCAACCGGTTTGGGTTATATTCCTGGCATGTTTGCCAAGTTTCACTCCTATCACTATTGTCTGTCTTCCCATGTTTTATCCCCGTGGACCCGTCGTACAAATAATTGTCCGGCGCAATGCTTGGCTGGGATTCTGGAAATTGGCTTTAGTTGTTGAAGTTGTTTTTATTTTTTTGCTTGTTTGTCCAGTATCTGTCGAGTAAATAAGAACCAGCAATCCGTGGGTCTATTTGTTGCAATCTTTTGTGATCTCCGGGTAAGACTAGATCTTCCAAACTAACGTTGTTTACGACCTGATTAATGTCCATGTACCGGCCACTTTTCAGTGGTTTGGTTGTCGGCTTGTCTCTCCCCCCCCACCCCCAGTCAGTGATTTACTAGTCGCAGACTTCTCTAAGACAGAAGGGGGTGGGGATGTGTTGGTTGGGTGCGGGAGGGTGGATGATTCTGGGTCGGTTATATCATAAACCAATTTCTTGATACTGCTATTGTTGTCGGGAGTTTCGTCAGATACTGTATATTGATTATTACCCACCCCTCCCCCCCTCCCCCAAACCCTCATCCTACATTTATATTTGATCCAAGGGAATTCTATCTCACTTTGAGATCCCTTTAGTTCCATCTGTCATAGCCAATTGACTAACTCAGTAGAGTGAGTTGTTCGAATTGCTTGTCTAGACACATCTCCTCTATTTATCACGACCTCGTCCCCCCCCCAGCCCCTCCTCCCGCTGAGAGCCTCCCCCCCCACTCACCCTATTTGGCTGTTCACTCACTGTCTGACCAAATACACTGCTTCTGGGAATAACTAACTACTGCACTGGTCTGTGTGGGAACTTTATGAGTGTGTGTGTGTGGGATAACGTG